>QUSF01000009.1:6595233-6979729 GCA_003676055.1 Chloebia gouldiae | reverse complement strand
CACACACACACACACACACACACACACACACACACACACACACACACGTCTGTGTGTTGCAACTACAGATCCTGAAGAATGCATTAAGAAAATACCCACTAATGGGTTAATCATCCATCTAAATCTGTGTGTGGGTGGCTAAATAATTCATTTGAAATATAGCTCACTTCTCACCCACTCACAAAGGTGTTACTGAAGACATGAATTCTCTTTCATACTTGGGAACAAAACAAGACTTATGTTTTGGCTTTTGTAAGAAATGCTAAAACCAATGTGAGAACCCATCTTCTCAAATACACACAGAGTTCCCACAAGCATTTACACAACATCTGCTGCTGTAGGCTGAGGCTAGTAAACAGTAATGTTAATATGAACTAAAGATACAGTATTGCTAATAATACAAAGTAATAATGTGTGTCTACTGCTTAGAGCATCACAAGTGTATAACCTAGGCAAAGCCTGCTTTTCATCTGGAGGGGGAAAAAGAAGACAGTCACCTCTTTACAGCAGTAAATGTCATGCTTTGTAGAATTTCTGCTTCTCTGCTGCAATGTGATTCCGTAAATATGATGTATTCATTTGTTCTACTTCTATTGCTCTGTACCTCAGGATGGATGCTGTGATCTAAAACACATGAATGAAGAATCACTGGACTCATTGCAGAACCACTCTATTTAAGTCAGAATATGCTGAATGTAAAGACTTTGTTTTCATTGACATGAGCTTTTCTGTCAAACTAGCTGCAACTGAATATCCTGCTTTAATAAAAAGTACACACTGTTCTCTATTTACAGAATACTATTGTTTCCAAAATGCTGCTTCTAGATAACAAAAATCCATAAATCTTTTCTGTTCCTGTGTAATAAATTTCTCACTTGAACACACTTAAAAGGGAGCATCTTATATTGGTTTTGCTTTTCAGGTAAATATATATCACACACAATAGGAAGCATGGGTATCATCCTGTTTTTTCTACCCTCTTTTATGGCTTTTAGGTGTTTTTAGTTAAAAAAAAAAAGCCATGATATTCAGAAAATACAGGAAAAGAAGTTCTAAACCTAGTGTCTTTAGCATTTTAGAATTGCATTGATAAATTCAGGAGAATACTTCTGACACAGTATGCTTAGCCTTCAAATTTAAGGAAGTGCTAATTTAGCTACATGGAGAAGAAACCCTGAGGCATTCTCCTTCAATAAGACACTGTCTTCCTGCCAGGCACTGCATGATTAAAAACAAGCTCAAAGTAAGGTTTGTTTTTTTTTTTTGCATAAGGTTTGACATAATACAGTTCCCCACTATACCTTATTATGGTATGTTGTTCATCTGTTCATAAGGTGGGCACTGTGCACAACAGCAAAACTGTCTTTCAGGAAATCACTTTCTGGCTGACTCTTTCTTTACTCAGACACTCGGTTCTCCTCTACCTATGCTAATAAACAAGGAAAGGCACTGAACTATGTATCTAAATGCAGCCCAGACCCTTCATTTTTATAAGCCCATCTACAGCACAGATCCAGTTCAAATCCAGCTGGATTGAAAGGGAGCCTTTTCACTTAGTTTCAGATCAGGGTATGCATCCTGCCTTGGACAACTCATCCTTCTGTATAAAAGCCCTCCCAATTCCTTTCAAGTTTCCTGCTAAAAACATCTTTCTCTTCTATGAGAAGATATTCTGAAATATTCTCATTTTCTTCATGCTGTGAAATTACAGTATGTGGTCTTTATGGGCAGTGTATGATGCAACTGGCAAGTGTTAAATGGCTGGCCACCCACTGTGGAATAATAGTGGACGGTAGCAAAAGCACAGTACAAGTCCGTCAAATAAAGGGCCAGAATTCCTTAGACAACAGTTGAAACCCCAGGGATAAAGCAGTCGAGCATCACTTCCTGCTTAAGATAGATGACATTAGTATCCAATGAAAACAGGCCTAGATGCACAGGGAAAACACAGACCAGACCCTCAGATCTAGATGTGAAGGCACCCCATGAGCTCCACTTGTTATCTGTCCACAAAACAATACATAAATCTGGAATGCCTCCTGTTCAGGAAAAAACAAAGCACTATATAAACCAGTTTATAATTTTTACAGTTCCTCATTGCAGCTGGCTATTGCTAAAATAGATGATCTCATAGTCTGCTGTGTGGCTGCCAGATAGCTTGCATGCAGATAGATGCCTTTGTGCTGCAGACCATAGAAACCTGCATAAAATTGGCCTTCATTCCTTAATAGAGCTGCATGAACAAAGATGAGTTTGTTGCTGACCAAGAACTGAAAGCTTTGTTTTATAAGACTCTTTGAATGTATTGCGCTTTGCCAAAGGGAAAGGTTTTCTATTGAAAAAAGAGAAGGGAAAAGGGGGAGAGAGAAAAAAAAGAGAGAGAGACAGAGAGAGACAGAGAGAGAGAAGAAAGAAAGAAAGAAAGAAAGAAAGAAAGAAAGAAAGAAAGAAAGAAAGAAAGAAAGAAAGAAAGAAAGAAAGA
Organism: Chloebia gouldiae; assembly: GCA_003676055.1. Taxonomy (NCBI): domain Eukaryota; kingdom Metazoa; phylum Chordata; class Aves; order Passeriformes; family Passeridae; genus Chloebia; species Chloebia gouldiae. The sequence goes on along the minus strand of QUSF01000009.1, from coordinate 6,977,247 downwards.
AAAGAAAGAAAGACCAGATAAATTGTGTGCACTTATGTATAGTGTATGTTTGTGAAGTGAGGTGGGACCAAATTTTTTTTTTTTTTTGAATAGTGGTCACATTTTTTGAGCTGAATAAAAATGAAAGCAAAAGGAACTTTAATTAATGGATGTCTTTTGATTTGTAGAGCAAAACTGCCAGAGCAGATGTACCAGCAAAGAGGATTAGATTGTCCCTTCCCTGATGCACTGAAAATTTCTTTTTCCCCTTGTAGTAACCCCCATTGAGGAGAGGCTGTCTTTAGTGTCTAAAATTCAGCACAGCTAAAGAAACTGTTGTATTTGGGTACAATGGGCAGCTCTCACAAGACTAGACAGAATATGTGAGGAGAGAGCTAATATTCCTTTAAATCCAAGGTTGATTCCAGTTCAGTATTTAGAATAAGCCTAAATAAAAGAGAATTTCTGAGTCTGAATTCTTTCAAATCTCATCAAATATGAATTAAAGTGAATCCTGAAGCAGTCATGATGAATGTTTATCCTTTTTAAAAGGCTGAAGTAACTTAAAGAACCTTGAATTTTTTTTTAATTTTTATTACAAGTCCATCAATTAATCTACTTCTGAAATCTTTGGCTTAAGTTCAGCATTAAGCAAGGTGGAATCATGAAGTGTGAATGCAACTGCTGAATTTTATACATAAAAATTAGGTCTGAGAAACAAATTCCTTAGGTATTTGATTTTTAAATATTTTAAATGGTGTTTTTAAAACTCTAGTTTGAAGAAAAACAGATCTCTACTTCTATGTATTTAACTTCCTTTGCACTAGTTGTGAGATAAAGTGTATAATAAAAATTCTTTTTATCTAGTGCTTGCTTAGGTTCAATTAAAATTTCTTCTGTATTGAGAAAAAGCAAAAATACCTAAACAGATTGCTTTGGAAATACATAACTGTATTATGTATTTCCAGTGGTGGACATGCTAAGGTGGTGAATGCACAGAAGCCTAATTTTTCTAAAGATAAACTAAATGGCTGTAGGAATCAAAATAAATACTTTTTTTTTCATATATTCCACCTATAAACAATACGTATTTACTAGAGCAAATGTGTTCACAGAAAAGAGGAGCAATGATGCATTTTTCGGGCTACAGTGCTTATTTCTTGTCTTTTTGGATCCCTCCTGCAATGGAACGGGCACAGAGAGCTTCAGTTTACATTTTCCTTTCTTTCCAAGGGACAGTAACTCTGGCCTGTATCTATTCCTGCCTTAGTCAAAGGCTAACCTTGGTGTAATCTTTCATGAGGATGCAATCTTGTTACTTACTGCTCGGGTAAGTGATAAAAAATACTTTCAGTACACCATTTCCATCATGCTTATTTGCCCAGAACAGTTTCTACTGCCAAATGTCAAACAAAAATCAAAGCCCAAATGTTTCCTTTTGTTAAAAAAGGCTTCTTCTGGTGCAGAACTTGGCCATGCATTGCTCTCCCACTGGGTAAATTACTACATTGTTTAGGCTATGATCCCGACAAGTCCTACGGAAACATTTTAAACGTGTTTTTTCTTCTTGCAAATCACAATATAGATTATACTCAGTATAACACTCCTGCTGCTATTGTAGTGTCAGAAGCTTTATATTGGCATCAAAAGTATGTACAGCACCAGAGATCTATACCTCAACAGTGCACACATCACTGCCAAGGAATCAGGACTTTTATTTTGCCAATTGTAAATCTTGTAGAACACAAATCAAAACAAAACTATTAAGATCTTTTACCAAACTCTCCAACACCAAGACTCTGGATGGGATCCTGTGATGGTATGACCAGCCTACCATTAGACAACTCATCTCAAGGGAAGGGCTCAACAATATCTGCTGTTTCCCATGCGTGCCGAGTTAATTTCAGTCCTTTTTTTGCATGCTTATTTTACATAAAAACAGTGGGTAAAAATAATCTCATGGCTATTTACCAGGGATGTAGTGCTCTTCCCCTCTCAGCAGGAAATTGCTTGGTTATATATTCAGCTGCTGACCCTTACATCCAGCTTTGTTATGCAGGGGGGAGCGGGGGGGAACGGGGAAAGGCAGGAGCTTGAAAGTGTTACTTTTTGGCAAAAAACCATTCTATGGAAATTTTATACCCTCTGGACAACTGATGCCTAAATTGTTCATTCTAAAACTAAAACAAAAATGCAGGGTAGGCAGAGACAGGGATTGCAGTTCATATACTGCACAGGGGCAAAGCACACATAGACTCATTTTAAGATGTTAATAACATAATAAGTAACAAAATTATAGCTGTGGTGATGTACTAAAACTGTGAGAAGCAGAAAGTTCAGGCAGGGACTGAATTTTCTTTTTCCACAGAATTTGCTATATGTCAAAGATTCTGTTTTAGTTTATTCTTCTTTCATTTTCAGCGTGAATTTTCATGTACGATTTTATGGTGGATGCTTCAAATTTTATTTTAATGCAGTATATATTACTCATGGACATAAAGATAGATGGGCGGTAAAATGGTGGTTTAGTTTGTTTAACTGTAAGTATGGCATTTATTAGGAAGCAAGACATAGCTTTATAATATCCAACAATTGAAAGACCAACAAAACATGTCCTTCTTTACACTGGTATTGTTATATCCAAAGTGATAGAACAAAACCCAGCAATTTGGGCTTGTTCATGGAAATTGAATTAGAAACAGAATGTAATGTGAATGAGTTTATCACATACACATTTCTATAAGAGCACTACAAACTCTTTGCTTGCACTTGCTGTGTAATTAAATTCATGATTCAGCCTGTTTTGTTAAATTACATTTATGTCTACATATGCAAATATCGCTTCTTTTTCTTTTTTATTTTTTCATTCTGGAGCAGAGTTAAGATGGAGCCAGTTAAATCTATGCTTACCTATGAAGCACTGCACTATTTATTCATTCCTTGTACTACTTACTTTATTAATTATATCTTCCTTGGTTTGTAATAAACTCATTTCATTCTCATATACCTTAGCTTCACTATCATGGTTTTTTTTAACATACAGCATTATTAGTATACTTACAAAAGGTCAGATAAGGTAATGAATTATCTTTTTACTTATAAGTTAACACAGTATCTAGTGATAGAGTAATGCAGCCCCTTTATGTGTGTGTCCCATGTGTGTTTCTCCAAATAATGTTGCTCACTTGTTGCAGGCTAAGTACTAAACACAATTTCTTCTCATTTGAATATCACTCAAAAACTTGCCTTATTTAATGCCTTTATATTCAGCCTCATCCCAGTCTGATTGCCAGCGCATCTCTATGAAACAAACTCCAGAGATTTCAGTTCTTAAGTCCAAACTCCAGTTATAGTTCCATCATTTATTTAAAAGACAGAATATTCTAATTGATTCTGAAATTACTTGTTCTGCAATTCATGCCATAGCTGCTAAAATAGACCTTTTCTGAAATATATCCTATTGGTTTTCTTTGGCTCCTCCCATCAAACTCAGTTTCACAGTTTTTGTGTTTATAGCCTGAAAACTAAGAGGTAGGCAATTTGGGTGTTACATTATTTGATTCAGACACTATCCTTGATAATTTGTGTATTACATTATTTGATTCAAACACTGCACAGCCTTTTGCACCGTGCAGCTTCAAGGGAGCTGAGTACTCTGGTATCCAGGACACCACAGCCCTAGATGGCTGGTCACCCAGAAATACAGTCTGAATGAAATCAAATCCTCCTCAGATAAAGAAGACTTGGATTCAGGGTTTCCTGTTTCCAAGAATAAATGGCAGTGTGTGATGCAGAGGACATGACTGCTGGTTGAGGTTCACAGTGGGAAACAGTTACCTGTCACCTCAGCATGACGGTAGGTGAGTGTCCAGAAGGATTTTACAAGCTTTCCTTCAATGACATGTCTAGGAAGATTAGTGTTTAAGGGGCTAGGTAGCTAGCTAAGCTGAAAAGATGTTGCCCTGTTTCATCTGTCTTTCACAAATAAAGTTTTATCTATTTATGGCAAGATCTAATTCTAACAACTTAAGTGTCATTGAATAATCCCCTTGAATTGGGAACAAGTCTATCAAAATCAGCTGAATTTTTTCACATACTGAAGTTGAATTCAATATAACCTGGAGTAACAGTCATGGTTTTCAAGAAAATATGTTTCACTGTATTACCCCCTCTCATAATAAAAAGACAAAACAAAACCAAAACAAAGACTCCCACTTACCATGAACTCTCTATTATCAAATCTTCTTTTTAAGGGTCAATTATTCTATAAAATGTGTCTTAAAAGAACTCTGTCATTTTCAAAATTTGCAGTTGCCACAAGGCTACTTTATATCCCTGCATGAAAGGTCAAGACAGATTCTAAATTGGTATCAATTGGCAAAAATCCATGTGCTTCCATGGAGCTGAATCTATTTCCATCAAATGCTTTCCTGGCCTTTTGAGAACAAGATTTTATTGTTGTTATTATTATTATCATTTTAAAGGCTACCCAGACAGCAAGGTTTACACAATTTTTTTCCTGAAACTTGCATTGGAAAAAGAAAGTGCCCTACTTTCTCTTTCATAATTTTCTAATTAAATCCACATGGAGATAATTGCCACTTTAAGAATAATTGGGTGTATATTATTATTATTCTTGGAAGCATGAAAATTTTTTCAGCAAATACAACGGCATGAAATGTCCTTTATAACAGGCTCAATGGCTCTCACAACTAATTGTGACATTATATCATAGGAAAAAGTCCGTAATGTTCCTGCAGCAGTGAATCAAAGAAACAAACATATTAATATATACACAGAATTTATCCTCAAGCTAAACCCTTGCCTCATGCTCAGTGCCTGAATTTGCTGCTATGCCCCCATTGAAAGGAACAGAATCCAGAGTCGCATCAGAACAGCCATGTTTTATCCAGAATGATTCAGGAGCATGTATGGCTGTTCCTTGGCTCCTATATATAGAGATTTTGGGATTTACCCCCACACTGCAGCCTCATGGTGTGCAGTAAAAGACCATTTATTCTGCCCATTACTGACAGAACATGGAACTCTGACCATGTTCTCTGTGGAGTGAGGACACCCTCACTGCTATGGTAGGGTTTCTCCTGATGTGTCGGGTTTCTCCTGACACAACAAGTGTCTTGCTCTTGGGTTGAATTCAATGTCTGCTCCTGCCCAAAAGCAGAACAAATTAACACTGGTCTGCAAGTGCAGGTGCTCACTTTTAGACAGACTACCAGTTTCCAGGCAACACAGCAATCCTTTTTGTTCAGAGGTATTGTTTTGTTATGTGTAATTGTATATACTGTCTCCACTTTAATCAGAGACACCTAGTAAATTATACAGGGAAGCATTTTACAGAGAGGAACACTGGCACCCTGAGAAACTCCAGCTGTTTCTCTGCAATATTTATTATTCATATGCCATCCTCATTTTCTGTATGGGGAACTTCACATTGCAACGAAGCAGAAAGCAAAGATGCTATCAGCTGACAGCTTGCAGCTCGGGATCTAAAAGTTTTAACTGTTTAATCCCATGCCCTTCAAACAGGTTGCTCCCCATTTAGTGGTGTTTTTGCTGCCTGGTGAATAGTTTACAGTACAGGATTAAATGAGAAGAAGAAATTCTCCAGTGCAACAATAAGCTACATTTTTCTAATGGATATCATTAAATCTACACAGTAAATTCTCTCTTGTTCTAGGAAAGAACATAACTACATGAGGTTGAGCAAAGTGTTACTTTCCATTGGCAGCCAAAACCATGTAGCCATGCGTCTGATCCAGCTGTGTTGTAAATGGAGGGTACTGGGCAGGAGAAATAATAGATCATTACAGCTCATTGCTATTTTTATACAAGCAGCAAACACAGCAAGGAACAATAGCAAAAAGGTAGAAGAATGAGAGAAAAAAAATCAAATTCCTCTTTATTTCATTCTCATCTCTGGGTGACTTCTACTCCAGATGCTGTGGTACTAGAGAAAAGCTTGAAAGCCCACAGTCAGATCAACCCACCCCCCTGCCCACAACACCCTGACATCACAGGTTTTAAACAGAAAAGCAGATAGACTGAAAGACGAGCCCAGGTGACCTCCAGCCTTTTTGATTTCATGGCACATCATATTGAATGAACCTTCCCAGCACAGTTAAACAAACGATCTTTGATATTTCTCTAGAATATGCTTTATTGAAAACTGCGCTTTTCAAAGATTGCATATTTGGTGACATCTTTTTGCCCACTGATAAGAGCTTTGCAGTCCAGGTAAGGATGGGTGTAAAGTATTTCCCACATACTGCAAAAAATGAGGCATGATTGATTTAAAAAAAAACTTGCATCACTTTAATTAAGCTTTCAGGTCTGTGGAATAAAACCATTGGATTTATGATTAACAGCCATAACACATAACACTCTCTTCAAAGAACAAAGTGATATACAATAACACTGGATATTAGAAGAGTGGGCAGAGCTGTGGTACGTAAGTGGGAATTATGATGCCATATGGCAGCAAAGCCCACACAGAAACAGCAGCTGCAAATCCACAACAGCAGCAGCAGCTGCTGGAAGGGCCTAAGGAATAGCAAACTCTTATAAAAGCCCTGGAATAGAAACAATATTATGATGTTGGGAAGGCCCATGCAGCTATAATTCTTCTTAGAGTTCTGAACATGAGTTAGTCATTTCTGCTAGACACTGCAGTGGAGTGCTGCAGGGTCATAGGAGTATTTTCCTGGTTATGGCTCTTCACCCACAAGAACCTCTCATCTCTCTTGGCCATGTTTCTGTCCTCTGTCCCTCCACCCTTCTTAAGATGTCTACTATGCTCTTATGACAGGAAAATAACCTGGTAAAACCAGTTCTGTACTTAATCTGAAAGTTCCCTATTATATAGCTCTGCGATTAGGAGGTGGTATAGGTGTGGCACACAAAAAGCAGTAGAGCAAAGGAGCCTTGAGTGAGTTCTCAACTTCCACGCTTCAGTCCCTCCTGGCTGCACCTACTTGTGGTGAGGGGGAAAGGAGATACATGCAGATCAAATATTAAAGAACAGCATTTTAGCAGATTGTTGCTCAACCCAAATAAACATTGCAATAGCTTCTTTTATAAGTACATAAAAACCTATTATATTTCTAGCACCATAGAAGGAAACACCATGGTAATTAAAAAAAACCCTTACAAAAGGAAAATTTTAGCTATGATTTTCTGTCTGAATGTTCCCAAACCTTTTAGAAAAGGAGCTTACCTTCAAGAAAATTCCCATCAAAGGTGAATCCATTGAAACACTGAATAAGTTGTTCCTCTGTTTAATTAGCCCCATCATAATATGCTAATCATAGTAAATAATTGGGTTTTAATAGTTACCACTCTATAAAGCCTTTAATTACCCACAACTTTCCCATAAGTCATCAACATCTACAACCAAGCAGTAACATACTCAGTAATAGCTCTAAAGTTTCATAAAAATCTTTGGTGATTTGAGTATCTAATCCAAGAAACTCAACCTTGTCCTTCCAAAGTCAGGTACTCAAAGCAGTTTAGCATATTTGGATAACTAGCCTAGAGATGGGGATATAGGCAGGTTTCACCCAAATTTACCAGCAGAGTTCGAATTTTACATAGCTGTTTTTCTCTTTTGGTTAAGAAACACATTTTATTTGTGTTGAAATAATTTATGTCCCCATTTCATTTTGTATGTAGTACATATGGGAAAAGGCTTCCATGTGGCAGCAGTGATCTTAACAGATGCTCCCCTTTGGGCAAATGGGCTTTTAATGGAAAAAAGTGCTGAGCAAGATGCCAGTACCTTGTTCAGATGGAGCAAAATCATTCTGAAATGAAAGTTTTGTTTGTCTCCAGTGTACTTTATTTATGATGTCAGTTGTTAACTGTTTTCCTTCATCACAAGTAATGTTTAATTTATAGGTATTCACATCAGATATAAAAACAGAGAACTGGAACTTAAATCAGTTAATAAGTACAGTCCATTAAATTGCCGACATAACCCATGAAACAGGAGATTATAACTGCAATTTATTCTTCATCTGTCACTCTTAAGGGAAATGATTATTGGTACATGGAGTTATCAGTCAGACTCATGGCTGCCTGATGAACTGTGATGATTTGAACCCTAGGAAACATAAAGACCCAAGTCATTCATTACTTTCTCTTGTATGCCACTTGTAGACATGGTGCCAGCTGCAGGAAAATCTCTCTCTGCCCCACACTTGGGTTGCAATAGGCCTATTATTCAATGCCAGGCCATGGTTTCCTAACTTTTCCGGCATCAGCTTAATAGTAGCGTCAGCTGGGCATCATGCCATGTACATCAGCTATGCCTCATTTACCCTCCTGCTCCCAATTAGCTTGATCATGATGATAAAACCAGGAGAAAGACCTTTGGATAGAAGGCACATATTTATTTGGCCAACAGTCTAGTAAAAGGAAGGAAGGATGGGAAACTCATAAAGGGGAGGAAGCATGTATTGTGATCTTGGCTGTTCTGCAAATGCTCTGCGTGACTGCCACTTCTCTCAGCCTTCTCTTATTCTTCCTCCCACAACTGGGATCATTCTTTGCTTTGCTCATGTGAGTTTTCTGAGCCACTCAGCACAGTGGCAAGACACAGAAATGACTATAAATGAAGGATTCCAAGAACTTTAAATAACCTGGTGTTCACAGATCTACAGTTTCTTCTGATGTCTCTTAATCTAAAATCTCTGCTGAATTTCATTTGATCCTATTTTGTTTGCTGTGACTGCTAGGCTGTGAAGCTGCCATCTCAGCTGTAATCCAAAGGCTGATTGTGATTATTTTGTGTAAAGGAGAGAATGCTTTAAAACCTTTGTGCAAGATTTAAGCCACAGAAATATAGCTATGAGAGAGAAAGCTCTTTGATTTACTCAGCAAGCAGTGTTCGTGCTAGCACACAGGAGCAGACACCCCTAGATCTCAGATACAAGCAGGGCTTACAATATGCTGGACAGGAAAGAAGAATTTGCAATTTCCTGCTGTTGAATCCATGGCATTATATGGCAGTGGACGAACAGATCATTTAAATTAGAAGATCCTGTATCTCCCTATGATCTCAGTTCCAAGGCAGGCAAATTGAGGAAGAGTTGCTAAAAATATCTCCAACAACTACAAAGAAAATCTTCACCTAGCAATCTCAGGATCTTAAGATTTCCTTAATTTTGTTCTTTTGGCCCATTTTCTCTAAGGTGCTGCTCATCCTCTAAAAGAAACTTTCATCTACATGATTCATGGTTTTCTGAAGCGAGATGTTCTTTTTGAACATAATGGAATCAAATTAATATTGTGTGAAGTCCTACAGGAAATCTGTACCCATTGTAGTTGTGATGAACATTCAAAGCTAGCATAAGCACTCTGGGAGTGCCAGCACCCAGTACAGAACATATTGCAGCCTCAGAGCATGGAGACACAGGAAGAGACAGGGCAAAGGTCTTGTCAAGACCAAATATGTGTCCATTACAGGTCAGGAAGGGAGTGAAAGTCAGCTGCTTATCCCATCTGATCAGGCGCAGTTTCTGTCTCTTCCTACCATCATTAAAATGGTCAACTTCAGACCTTGTTTCCTTATCTGGGCCTCAGGCATTAGTCATGTGTGTGTCATTTTGGCTGTGACCCTCTAGTCATCAAAAGGAGTGACAGTGGAATTGAGAGAGAAAAAGAGAGAGATCAACATGTGATGCCATTTTATGCCATCTGCTACTCAGTATGGGGATGCATATGGGAAAACACTACTTAGAAGGCTTCTTTAAATGTTTACCTATAAAGATCTACGACTTCACTGCTGCAATCTCTCCTAGCAAGAATAATTGTCAGAATTATTATATCCTCTAAAGCTCATTATAGCATTTACACCTACATTATTTAAAAGTAATGTTCATGTTCCACCTGAACAGGCTTTCTGTGGGAGGTACTGCATAGAGTGTAAATCTCTTACAATGCCTACGTGTACGTGACTTTCATTCTCCTGATTCAAAGACTTTGAATTTGTTGTGCACAGCAAGAGGACATCCGATTATTTAACTTCACTGAAAAACTTCAGTTATTCCTTAGAGACTAAATGTAAATCAAAGTCTGTTGGAATTAATTTAATCTGTATCATAATAAACATATTTGCCTCTATTCACTTTCATGTTTCTTTGCAAATTGGAGGACTAACATATCTTTTTCCTTCTAGAAATCATAATTCCAACCACATTAAAAATTAACCCCTGCTTTCTTCAAGAGTCTTAGGTTCTTATCCAGAAGACTGATTTTTCATATTTGGAGTGTGCTTAGAAACATACTATCTCATTCATGTGACTCCATCCCTCTTTAAAGCAACCATCCAAAAGCTATAACCTGTGATGCTTTGAACATGTTCCTAACTTTTCTTGCACAAATTAATAGAATTCACTCTCATGTTTGTAGAATTGGCCACTTATTTTCTACAGACTATGTAATTTAAGTATATAACCTGCAGCCAACCATTAAAGTGAATAGATTTACTTTGCTAAAGATAAAAAAGACTATTTCTCTTATTGATTCCCCAAATATTTATTTCACTACTGTGCATAAGATAGTATGTCAGGAGAAAAAATACATTTCAGTTTCACCATTATTTTGAGTGCTTTTCATTTTTCCATCTGTAGACTTTCTACCAGGGCACTGCAGCCTCAAGCACTCTGTCATAATTCCTCAAATAATTAACAAGGAGATCATTTAAACTGAGCAAGTCTCTGAATATACCCATTGCTCTCTAACATGGGAACTTCTACAAAATGGGATGGTTGTGCAATGGCATTTGTACACATTATTAAGTAATCTGAAGCACGATATGAAGAATATACCAAAAGTCACTGACAGGATGTCTCCTTGCAGCCAAAAGAAAATGCTTGTTTTCAAGTGAAATACAAAGTGAAAGAAATACTTGCTTTCTTAAAAAAAAAAAAAAAGTACTTTGTTGCCAAACATTTTAGAGATATTGTTGAGGAACAGTCCTTCCTCACATAGAGGTTACCCCTGTGGTGCTGCCAAGTTCAGTGCCTGAGTGGATGATTTGCCAAGTAAGTGCCAGTTGTGTAATATATGCTGTAGCAGGCATGGAAGCAGATTTTACTTTCACACTCGCCTTCTGAATTGGCATTCTTTGAATCTTTTGTGCCAATATTTCTCCCCTTTCCCATTCTGTGCCCTTTTGCCTCACATATAAGCTGAATGTCCCATTGTTTGCTAGAAAGCAAGAGTTGCTGAATATGGATTTTATGAAAGTCACTCAGGAAAGACAGACTGTGTTACTTGCTACATACCTTATTCACATGGTAACCCTACCAGGAGTACATTATTAAAAAAACCAAACCACTTCTATTTTGTCACATCTAGTTGTCTACCTTATATAATGGGGATGGAAATAGCTCTTCATTCCTCTGGAGCTTTTCTTTCTCATAAATCCTTTCCATCTGAATGACTGTTTAAATTTTACTTCAATTTTTTCTTTCCCAAATCTTGATTGTCCTCATATGTATTCCTTTGAGTTTGCAAATTTCCACTGTTTAGATAAACATGTACCTACTCTTCAGTTCTTAACCATATGTTTTGAGTCAAGTCTCTTTAACAACTCCACACAGAGCTTAAGCACATCTTTCCAAATGCTGACACTTATGTGTGCCCTCTCAAGTAGTAAAACTGGATTTTCCAAAGACTTTACAATCAAGCCTTAGTAAGCATGTTTATGCAATCAAATTATAGAAATTGTTGCACAATATTAGAAAGTTTCTGCAAGTTAAATGCAACTTCTAGATCAACTGGAGAATCAGAATATTGTTTTATCTATGTTGCTCTAAGTCCAGGTCTGCTGTAGATAACGATGCTCTTCTTTGTTATGGAAGAAGGAAGGACAAGCAGGCTGAACAGGGATATATCTTTAATGTCCTTCACCTACCTGTTAGTGGCCAGAGTAGGATATCAGCCTTGGATCTTTTAAAGTTACAGAGGACTCCTTCCAAGAAGCAAGAAGGGACTGGAGGAAAATAATCACTCTGAGAGTTTGGATTTACATAGAGGTAGCATCAGCTGCTCAGGTCTTCACTTGTCAGTCAAGCAGTTGTATTAATGAGGATGTGTGCTCTGATCCTGGGGTAAATGTTAGGTGTTTCAACTTAGATTGCATCCTTTTCTTTGTGGCCTAATCAAACTCAAGTTTCTTTTCCCTGTTATTTCAGGATGCGTGTATAGGCAACTACTGACACTCAGACAGTGCTTGGTCAAACGTTAAATATAATGACATGGTGGGGTGTGGAATCTCTGAGCCATAACACCTTTACTGAATGTCTCTAAGGTGGACCATTTAAATTGTTCCCTAGCTCAGGAAAGACCCCAAATGTCAAGCCAACTGAGTAGATTATCAATGTGTTTTGAGTGCATCTTAGTAGCCAGAAGAAACAGAAGGGACCTAATTGTGTGGACCTATCAAATCTTCAGTGATTGGTGAGATCCAGTTAATACATCTCAAGGGTAGTTGATGCCACTTCAGAGTGGCATCAGCTGTCTTTTACCTGGCACACGCAGAATTCTTTGGAATGCAACAATTTTGTCATGAAGAATTTTACTTAGGAGAGTTTTTCTTTGGAGGAAAGTATTAGTTACTCATGTATTAATGTCTACTACCAATTAATGTCTACAAACATGTCTTATTTATTAATGTCTACAAACAATAAAGACACCCTGCTGGAAAAAAGGGCAGGGGGGAAAGACTTACTGAAATGCCTGGACAAAGTTCTTTTTACCTTCTGCTGAGAGCAATGGCTTCATCTAAGCATATGTCAAAGTAAGCTGTTAAGAAAAAGTGGTTAACACTCAGTTTAGACTCCCTGTCATATTTCTCCATTTCAAGGTTCATGAACACACAGAAACATAGGATCACTGAGTACAACATTCATATGGGGTAAGAAGGGCAATTAATAGAAACTCTTTTTTTTTTTTCAGAAATGCTATTAATAAATAGGTCACCTCCTTTAAAAGGGAAAGTCTGCAGATGCTAAACTTTGGTGTGTATTGAATCACACTTTCCCTTGTGGAAACCCTGATAGCTGCACTTTGCTATAAATGAAATCAGAAGCATTGCAGATGTAGCCATTTTCTATTATTTCAGGACTCTAAAAGACAAACAGAGACTTTGCACAGGCTTCCCAATATTTCTGTGTAGAATTTGAATGTACAGCAGAACTTCTAGCAGTTCTGATTCTGATTTAAAGAGTTAGTGACTTACTTTAGTGTGAGATTTTATTTCTCTAGCACTTCCTACAGTAAAAAAGTTCTTTTTTAATAACCATTATTTGTTAATTTCTTTCTTACCATTGTAACAGGATGCTCAAATTATTTTATTCTTCCAGAGATTGCACTTAATCAGACACTTCACTATATCTCATTATTTGCACAGTTCTATTACTCAATTTATTTAGCATCTATGTCTAATTTGTTAAAGTGTAGTGTCATGCATTGGTGGTTCTTCATAAGTAAAAAAAAAATAAGAATACAGCCAGATTTGTGCATTTCCTTTATTTCTGAAATTATTTTTCATAAATCCATGGGATGAAACAAAATATTTAAACCTTTAAAATACATTTAAATATTTGTAAAACAGGTTTTTCACTACTAAGTAATCCATCATCTTTCCTGTAACTTTTCTTAGCTAAACTTCATTGTTTAATAACCAGCTCCTTCTCTCTTCCTCTCTTTCTCTTTCCCTCTCTTTCTCTCTTTCTTTTCCTCTTCCTTGCTTGCATTATTATCCTCATCATCTTCCTTGTTCTTGTCCTTGTCATCCTCTTCCTCTCCCTCCTTGACATCTGCTTTGCCTTATTTTCTTTCTCAAAGAAGGTTAGACTCAATTTATTTCTAGGACCCATGAAGCTCTCCCAGATCTTTAAGCAGCCAAAAAGAGAATCAATGGGAACCAAATAATAAAATAGGCTAAATTACACAAAATAAGAGAGCTCTCCACAAGACTTCTGCGTGCTGACTCTTTCAAAGCTACAGGCCATGCCTGGAGCTGACACTGGTTTCTGTCTTTTTACGTCCCAGTACTGAAAGGCAAACTGCACTTACAGCTGGACTATTATTCTCAAAACCAGAAGAAAATTACTATAGGATGAATCTAGGTTTTTTGCCAATAAGTGCAATGATTTTTCTTTAAGAGTTGGAAGTTCATTTAAAGTTAAATTAATTGGGATGTTAAGTACAGAGGTTGCAAAATAATAATTTTAGAAAAATTATGAGAAAAACTACTTGATCTAATGCTTGCTGTTATGGCAGCTGTGCTATAAGCAGCTTTTCATAAAAAGAAGAATTTATTTTTTGCATGCCTGAAGTCTGTTCCTGTTATTATCTGAAATGCAACAGTAGAAGCATAGGGGTGTGCAAATGTAAGGTGAAAAATTCCTAATACAATTCATTGGTGTATCTAAGCAACCAAGTGGAGGACTGGATGTGCTGTCTCATGGCCTTCTGAAACTTTACAGTACCTGCCACTCACCAGTGTGGCCCACTCTGACAACAGATCCAAAAATGGAAAAATTAATAAATCTGACTTCAAGAGAAGCAATATAATTAAGCTGTGCTTTAGCAAAATAGACCCATCATATAAAGTATTCAAAAGAACTGCTACAGGCTGAGAAGAATAAACTTTCCATCTCTGCTCCATTCACCATGAGGTGCCTCTCACTGCTTTCTTCTCTTCTTCAGCCCTAATTTCCCCTCCTCCTTCCCTTTTCAACTCCTAATTCTTTCACTGCTTCCCATTCAGGCCTTGCCCTCTGCATTCAGTTTCTGCTTCTCATTCCCCTTTGCCCGCTACCCGCCCTGCCTGGTCCTTTTTGGGCTCAGTTCTTCTTACTTCAGGCTTTTATTCCTCTGAGGGATTTGAATAATCACTCCTTCTTTTTTGATCTCATTGTCATCTCAAAAGGTCTTGCTGCCTTCCACCCTCTACTCAAAAGGTAGGTTTCCAAAGAAAGTATTCATTCCAGAAAGGAGGAAAGGGACCTCTGAAACTCACTGACCCTTCCTAAATTGGATGCCCCATTGTGAATTACAAAATTAGGAATTTTTCTATTGTATGACAATGTTAACTTTGTTAGTGAATTTCTTTTTTAATGAGCACATTAAAATCCTTCTTAGCCTTATAAAGACATAACTCTGTCCACTAGTCTATCATTATTAATTTCTGTCTCCAGTCAGCTGAGGGTGAGCTTTAACAAGGCTGATTTAGTCATACATTAAACTTTATGTAAAACATCAGGTAAAAGAGTATTACTAAAGACCAAGAAAATGCTTTTGTAGTTTAAGAACTGGGAATCCAAAACAAAGCTGACACACAGTTTATACTCTTGACCGTATTACTAAAATGTCCCTCAAATCTAAAATCTGCAACTGAATGCCTTTGAATGCAGCTATGCACAGCTGAGCACCTAATCACACTGCTTGAGCAGAGAAGTCTTTCATAACTGTGCTTGTTTTTTGTCATAGGTCAGACCAAAGAGCCAGACACAAATATCAGGTATTCCAGGAAAAAAAATTACTGTGGTACTTCAGAGTCATAACTACTGCAATAAATTAAAGAACAAGTCAAAAAATAAACAATTTTGCAGCTATTATCAAAGGCTTCAGCCTTTCGCTTTCACCATACGAAAAAAAGGAAATGAAAGAAAACCCTCAGTGACATAGAAAAGGCCACAAAACAAGGATACCTTGAGTCAAATTTCTTCAAAGGTCAATCATATAGGCATAATATATTTAATCAAGCTTCTTGCTCCTTATGTGTCCTTTCAATGGCAAACCACTGCAAGTTTGCTATTGACCTTGTAGCTAGGTGTGGAAATGTTAAAACATTCCTTTTTTTTTTTCCTGCAGCACCCAATCACCAGGGTATTAAACAAGCATTCCAAAATAAAATGAATGCAGAACCATATGGTGAGTTTTGCAGAAAAAAATCGCTCATGATTCTCCTTTGTACTACAGATGGTTCTGATGGACAGCACATTTTTACTGCCTAGAAATATGTGAAGACAATTCTGAAAATCTATATATGGAGCACTGTCCTTCTATTAGACACAGGGATAAGTAGCCAGAGGGTACCTTTAAAAAGTTGCCATTTCTATTTTATATTCCACTGCACATGTTTTATCTGATCATGAAAACACCTTTGCAAATCTTTGAACAATGCATTGCTGCATCCAGTCTTAAGACTACATTTTCTTCTATTACTTTCATCTCACTTTCCATAAATCTCATTTCTACCTGTAGCACTGAGCCTATAATTACATGACCTTTTTGAGCATCAGTATGGTTATTTTTAATTCTGAACTTGGTAAGCTTGACTGACTGGTCTTTTGAAGTAATAGTGGTCATTAATAGTTGCCTACTAGACACATCTGACTCATCACCATATCTGTGGGATGTTGACTAGATTAAAAAAAAAAACAACAATTGGCAACAGAAATAAGTGAAATATGTCTTTTCCTTTACATTTACAATTCCCATACATCTCAACAGTTTTCTTACTAATGGATGATGTAAACCAACAAGCTCTTTTAACTTCCAGGTTTTCATTTATAGTTTTCTTAACTACAGGACAGCAATGTCCAAAATGTTCAATCTACAGTTATCATAATATTGCCAAATTAAATTGTACTGCAAAATGTACAGATTTAGATAAAATGTCTCAGAATGATGTCTTCAGAAAACATAGGCACATTCATTTAACAACATAAAAAAAATCATTCTCATGTCATCTGCCTGTGACCATAATATTGTGAATTTCAATCTACTCTTCATGAAGAGAGGAAGAGAAATCCAGCCCATTCTCCCTCCTCCTTCTCTTTGCCCTTTGCAAGAATTTAAATAAGGCTTCCATATCTACTTTTACCACTTACATTCTGTTTCACAAATAAGTGGTTTTGTGTAAATGCAGATAGCACATGGTCACAGGCATTCCTGTTCTACATTCAGTTTCAACTAGTTTGCATAATTTTCTCTTTAGGGATTCTTACAAAAAGTGACAGGGGGATGGAAGTGTTTTTTTTTTACTCCTCAGCCATGAATTCCATCTGTTGTCATGGCATTGAACCCAGTGTTGAATAGCAGCCAGCACTGCTTTTGATGTTCTGTAGGATTAGTAGAGATGTCTGAAGTAATTGTGCAACATAAATCATTGGAATAGCTCTAACTGAGCTATATGCAAATGTTAAGTTTCTAAATTAATAAATAAATATGGTATGCCACCGAAGTTCACTTTCTGGAGGCAGTCCCTTGGACTGGTACTATTTCTCTAATGACTCACATACATTTTTTTTCAGTTATTCTCATTTATACAAACACAAGTCAAAAGTCTGTAGTGTTTTGTTAGAGGCAATTCAAAAATAATATGGCCAATGAAATATAATTGATGATCTGTAGTTGGTGAAATGATGAGACAAGTATTACTTTTGTAATCTAATAAAAACACTTATTATTTAGTTCTGCTTTTCACTCTGATATTTTCTATTGGGCTATCAAGAAAGTTACCATTGAGGCTAAATTCATGAGGAGTCAAATATTCAACAATTAGAGATATTATTCAATGCTCAGGACAGTCAGGTTGTCCTATTTCAGATCTTCAAATCTCTTGACATAATCAAAATTTCAGAAAAGCCCATAGAGTAGAAGAGCATTATTTTTGTTTGGTTTTGTTTTCTTATAAAGGTGAATCTCAGTGATGTATAGGAGTTTTGTCTGCCATTTCTTTTCTAAAGAAAAACTAAAGGTTGCCAGTCTAACAATACCTTGTCTTGTTTTGGATACACTTTGGAAAGATTTCCAAATTTAAAACAAAGTTTCTGGTTGAAGCAGAGAATATTTCACCTTGGCATGAACTCAGGAAAAGGACATGTAAAGAGCTTTCTGCAACAGGCAATTGGGGTTGCACATGAACAGAACTCTGCTGCTTCCTTTTGTGTCTCTAAGAAGCCAAGTTTGCTTCTACTTCTCAGGAAGCAGGCAGGTTATCCCAGCCTGGGCAGTGGCTGGGGGAAGAAGAGGTAGCAGCTGGCATCTCCTGTCCTCACTGGTCCTTCCCTGCAGGAGCAGCAAGCCAATTTACGTGCTGTTTCCAGAGGAGAAGCAAATCCAGCACTTCATCCTTGGAAAAGAAGTGTTCAGTTCTGCCTCTTCAGCTGAGAGGTTCTATCTCAGCTCTGTCCAGGAGAGTAGCCTGGTGGGTGGCTCTTTCTAACAGAAGTAGGAGATAGAGGTCTAGGATGGAGAGCAGACTGTGGATCTGGTATCTCACAGCTAAAGTCAGTGCCTTGCTGCTGACTGTGCTCAATGGCTTCATTAAAATGTTTAATCTTTCATTCTCTGCATCCTGAAAGGACAAACAGGTACTAGATATTTATTTTCTTCTCTAACTGCTGAAATATTACTGATTTGGAGTCCCTTAGATTTATGCTGTTTCTAAACAAAAATAGCTATTTTTTCCTTAAATTCATTACTTTCATATCAACAGTTTGCTCAGCCTATACAGTATCTGAGAACGGCACTGGACTCTTACGAGTGTTTGGAAATTATCCTGGCTTTTACACATGTGACCCTCTTTGAATAAAACTATACAGCCAGCTCAGATTGTGTTTATGTGGAATAAATCTACTTATTTCTGTAGTAGTATCCTGAAGATACTTCAGTGCAAATTAATAGGTTATTAAATTAATTAATCAGCTTCTTATTTGAAATACAAGTATAGAATACAGATACATTGCCTTGAAGACCAACAGAAGTCTTCTGATATTCGCCAAGGGAAAAGGATAAGGACAACTGGATTTCTTGGGGTATGGGGTGGAACACAGAACAAAAGCATGCTCTGCTATGCAGGTGGGTTCCACCGGCAGATGTTTTGCCCTTTCTGGTGAGCAAGTAAGGCTAAACTTCAATAAATTTAGTGAAGTGAGGGAGCTTTAAAACTGCAGCAACAAATGCACAAAAAAAAAGCATCTCCTGCAGACTTAATAGAGGTAATTTCTTGTTTATTTTGAGAAAAAAAAATAGCATGATTTAGTCTTGTGTGTGAACTGGTAGAAAGATATGTCTTTTTTAAAAGAAGAAATCATCATGGCTCACAGTACTTTTTCTCCTTTCTGTAAAGGCTTTTCACCCATATCTTCATCTCAGTCTATTAAATGCATGTTTCTTTTGTATCTGATGTATCAATGTCTGTACAAATGCAGCACAACACGGGAATGATTGGGAGAGGGCTGGACAGTAAATTGGTTTGGAAGAAGCGCAGCTTAGCCACTGGTGAGACAGAGCCCAGACTGTTATTTTATCAATACTTAAATCTCATTTCTTTGTGATGCCTCCATACCCAGCAGCTACAGCCTGTAGCATGGGAATGGCATCAGCTTGGAAATTCTGCTGAGCATCAGCTGCAGCCCTGCTCACCTCTCACTCCATCCTCTGGCAGATGCAATATGCTCAAATATTTGCTGTATGGTCTCTGTGTCCCCAGGGCTTGACCATACATCCTTCAGCAGGACAGAGAGAGTACCATAGCTGCAGATAGGGGTGTTACCCCTTGCTTTTCAGTGACGAACAGACCACTGCTGAAGCAAATACAAATTGCTGTATCTGGAGATGCTCTGCTCTGTTCTGTTGTGGGTGTCCCTTCTGCTGCTCTGTACTGTGAAGAGAGTGGTAGAGGAGTGACAGTGTGAGCACTGCAATGACCCTGGACCAAGGCTGGCTGTTTTTCTGGTTCTTATGTGCACAAAGAAAGAAGAGAAACAGAGAGCCCAAGAATCCAGAGTTCATTTGCAGGTTAGATAGAATCTCACTGAGGTGAAAAACCTTTTCCTGATATCACAAATACCATTCAGTCCGTGTATTAAGCATTCTGTGTGGAGCATACAATGCAGACACATTTCATTTGTAGCCTGTAAAATTAAAGATTGCCTTTTCACTGATAATTTGGTTCATAAAACACATCCATTGTAGGCTCCTGGTGCACAGATGCAGCACTGATAAGTGAACATGAGCCCACGAGGAGCGTGGATGCATATGTGTTAGCACCAGCAAATCAGTGAAATTACTTTCATTTTTCACTGTCATAGTCCTGTGTGCTAGACTGAGCTGCCCTTCAGGAAACAGAGCCAGGCTTGGTTCCCTGTGCCTAAAGGAAAGAGTCTTATCTAGTAACAAGTGTCATGCTACCTAATTGTGTGAATTTTATTCAGTTTCATTTTTTAAGTTGTTATTATCTCAGGTACCCATAGATAAGATATCACTGCAGGAGAAACATTAGGTCCAGGACCAGAAAGATCCTGTCTTATTTAAGGACTCTCCTTAGCCACTAAAACCTTTATCGTCCTTAAGGAGATCCAAGAGCTAGTCTTTCTTTTGAAAAAAAAAAACAAAAACGAACACACAAATGAGATGTTGAAGCACTATTTTCTTCAGGGGTTTAGTAGATTCCATTGTATTGTTTCCATTTTATTTGGCTTTACAGCACATTGAGAGTGTCTTCAGAGATAGAAACTTCTTTGGTAAAAAGCACAATTGTCTAATCACTGTCAGTCATGCTGTTGGACGCTGTACATATCTTGATATTATGGTGTTTAGAATTGTCAGATGGAACTGAAATATCAGCATAGAATTATATTTACCATGAAGCTGGGAGGAAACAGCAATTAATATGTACAGCTAACAGGCTTTTGAAAAGTGGCACGAAGCCTACTGAACTCTCTTTTCACAATCTATCACCAGAAAAAGTTTTATAGATAACCTGTTTTCAAAAGACAGAGAGAGAGCAAGACAATGAGACAGAGATCTATCAAAGAAAAAGCATTTAGGGCAAGATTATGAAGTTGTTGAGCACTTACATGTCAAACCTCATTGACTTCAACTTCTCATTAGCATGAGAAAGAGTTACATAGTTTGGCCTTTAGTGAGACAGTAGGCTTAAAAAAACCACATTTGTCAACTTTCAGCTGAAGCATCTCACTAGTACTAATTCTATTCAGACTACCAGCTGAAAGAAAATCGAATTAAGTAGCTGCACAGGAGGTTTTTTCTATGCATTTGTGCACACAGGAGTGAAATTCTGTTCAATTTATAGAATACAACTTTAAAATTTTCAAAAACAGATCACCGTCTGCTGTATTTTATTCCTCAAAAGCTGAGCCAATCTTTCTAAAACTAATTACAATTTGGAATCAGTTGCTGAAATGTGCACAGATTTCACAGGTATCCTGAAATATTTATTTCATGTATAGAGAAACAGCATAAGTATTACCAAAAACTGAATATTCTTGGAGGAAAACTGCCTTTAATAAGTTTGCACTAGGAGAAAAATCTGTTTCTTGACATAAAAATAAATTATAGAAGGCTTTCCTTTACTCACTAAGAATTAGTTCTTTCATAAACTTCTAAGGATTTTAGAATTACATGCTGCAGATATGTTTTTTGAAGTTTCTCAGGCAGTAGAGGGAACATGCTGATTCAAGAGCTCCTTTTTTTGAGGGAATATCCTTCTTCTTAATATCCTTGAAGCTATTGTGTAGGCCAGACAAATTATACACCAAAGCCTGCATGTGTACTGGGGTAGTCAATATTTCAGAGTAAACGTTCAGGGACCTCATCTCTTTAAGTAATCCTGTTTTAATACATAAACCAAATTGAAGACTATTTTTTCCCTTGAGGATTTCCAGAAATGTTTTGGAAGGTCAGTACACAGTTCCAGTCGTTTGTAGATAGAAT
This sequence comes from Chloebia gouldiae, assembly GCA_003676055.1. Taxonomy (NCBI): domain Eukaryota; kingdom Metazoa; phylum Chordata; class Aves; order Passeriformes; family Passeridae; genus Chloebia; species Chloebia gouldiae. The sequence continues at coordinate 6,955,488 of QUSF01000009.1, read as the reverse complement.
TCAATCATAGCTAAAGACACAATAATAGAGGCATGGCTCTAGAGTAAAACAAAACAAAACAAAAACAAAACAAAAATCACAACCAAAACCCCATAAACAAACAAAAAACAAAACAAACTTTATAGAATTTTTTATCTATTGTATTTAAGAGATGGTGAACTAAAAAAACAGGCACATTTCAGGGGGGCATGGGTTAGATTGTGTTTGATTAAACATGTTTTAATCATTCCACCAATGTTTTTTTCTAATCTTTTTTGCTTATCACTGTTAAAAAAAGAACAACACATCTCATTATGTATTATTTCTCTGCATCTACTATTTGCCTTTCAAAAACATTTGTTTTCCACATGGACTCCAAAAGCAGAAGGAAGTAACAGCATTTAAAAGCATAAGGGCAGCACCAATTCTACTAACAATTTCAAAGCTCAACAGGAGTCCCCAAGTACTAAAGAAATTTAACCCGTAGCACACAAATATATTTTATAAAGTACAGGGGACTAGATTAAACCATGAACTCTCAGAAACAAGGGAATAGTACCACTAACTCTGCTAGAGGCCAAGCTTTCATCCTCATTGTATCCCATAAAATATCATTAAATACAATTTGAACCTGAATTTTCCCTCTGTAAAGACTCAGAACTCTTATTTGAATGGAAATGAAGACAGTTTTGGAGGGGGGAGATCTAGTGCAACAGCACTGTCAATCCCATTACTAAAACATGTGGTGCATTTTTACAGATATTCCCTGGGGCTAGAGAAGGAATGTCTTATCCACACAGCTCCCATCCTTGCCATTGTCCTACCTGAATGTTGTGAGAACATTCCTCACAAGTGGCTATATGGGGGTTATGTAGCTAATGTAGGAAATATTAGGAAGAGAAAACTCATCTGTATTTTCAGAGGCCTTCTTATTCCAGGCTTGACTTAGAGGAAGCACTACAAAGCCCATGCCAGAAGGACTGCCAGGTTTTACAACAGCCATCTAGCATCTGTGGAAAAGATGTATAGGGGCAATGGCATTTGAGCCCAGGCCTTTTAATTTTGTACAGTACAGTTCAGAAAAATCCATCTATACTGAGGAAGAATAATTTTTGTGCCTCCCAGAATAATTTGCAGCAGGTCCTAAGGTAGGGCAGGCACAGTCCAATGCTACAAAATTATGTTTTAAATTTGAACTCGCCTATATTACAAAGGTGTTGCATTTTAAGACATCACAGTTTATGTTACTGTAGTGCTTCACAGCCATCTGACTAGTACAGCAGTCATGTATGCCCTAGAAAAGTGGAGAAGAAAAATCAACTATGAGATGAAAACCCTCAGTTATTTAATGCTCTGAGTACAAAGAAACAGAATGCAAAATATTTCAATTTCAGCCATTTACTTACAGTGTATACCAAGAAAATCTGAAACTGTTATTTCAGAAAAAGGCCAAGATGTTTTATAGCTACTGCACATTTGTTGCCTGTGTCAGTTGGACTTAATCCAGCCCCTCAAAATCTGAGTTACAAAAAATCATTAATTTTATGACAAATATGCTCATCGGTATCAAAAATTGGTGGTGAGACTTACCCACATCTTAATAAAAAGTATTGGAGGTGTGACCCTGTTTTCTGATATCTGTACAATGTAAATTGTGCCTTTTCAGTTGATTTAAGCAGTTGACAGAGTAAACCATGGACGTTATTCTGTGGTTTGGTTTAATTGGAATCTTTCAGTACATACTCCACAAGTATGGGAAAAGAGACCTGTTTTTCACAGTCAGACCTGTTCTGGTTATGGAGTTTTTCATACTATTACACACAGCCAAGTCCTTTAAGGCTGCTTCCAACTTCAGGACAGTTAGAAGATAGAGGAGGTCTTCTCAAGATTGACTGCCCAGCTCAGCATCTCTGAGTGAACTGGAGTGCAAAGGCAGCTCACACCACTCCGGTGACATTGGTCACAGGAGAATTGTCCAGTTTTGTCTAAATATTTTTTTCCATATTCTTGATTGTTTTTGGAGTCTGAAATCTAGTTTGAGATGACAAAATTCAAAAACAAATAAATAGTGTGGGAGCTTGCTGTACTACACAAAGATAAACACACACACGTACACATACAAACCTCCACCTTCTCTCCACCCTCTCCTGTTAAAGTAGCTATCTTTCACATCAAAGGGTGAAGGGTATTTTTGGTATATTCAAAAACCACTCAGGAGATGAACAAGCTTATTTGTTCCAAATGATGAAAGTTCAAAGTATTTCATTTATGCTAACAGTTCATTAGTGTAGCCACTCATGTGTGCTAATCCCACTTATTAAGTCTCCCTGTCTTCTATTAATAATAATTTAGCTAAATGGGAGATGTTTCAACAAGAGTATTCCTATTTTCATATATAATTATACTAGATATGGGTACAGTATCTTGATAATAATCTTCCTTTTCACAAAGGCTTTAATCTAAATAGAGCATGGAGTTGCCACAAACGACACTAAGGGCTGCACAGGCTGCATTTGTCTGAAATACTGTTACTGAGCTGGCTGTACAGTGCTCACCTCCAAAAATCCCCATGTGAACAGATTAGCACTGGAATCCCCCCTGAGCAGACAGAAACCTGTACAGCAGAAAACCACTGGAGTAGAACCTACAAAACCACTCATGCAACTTAATCAGTCTCAGGACCTTCAGGCAAGCTGTGGTAATGAAAAGAGGCAGAAAATGTTGCAAAAGCAACGGAGGACCTGAGTGTCCTATTGCTGTCTACGTGAGAGCTTCAGCTAGTACACAAAAAGCAGCCAGTTCTTTCTTCAGCTGTTTCCAGAAGTGAGTTAATTGTCTGTACCTTGAGAGATGATTTAGACAAGACAGTTAAGCCTTGGCAGCCATGGTTGTCCAGATCTGTTTATAGGACCTGCTACAGATTTGTCCACCTCTGCTATAAGTGGTCAATTTCTTTCATGACACAAGCTTTCAGCTTCTCCTCTGCAAGTCCAAGAATAGCCTTTCTTTCTCCTTTTCCATTAAAGTATCACGTCTTTCCTTTTTCCCCAGCACATTTCCATCATCTCATTGACAACATCTCAGTTTCCACTCTCATACAGGGTATCCCCCGTTCCCCACACACAGCATTTACACAGTCAGTCCCCAAACCACAGAGTGCAGAAAGTCTGCCTTTCCTCCATCCTCCTATTTCTGGCTAAATCAGACTACCTGCTGTCTCACCCAGTTGTTTTAAAAGGGCCCAAATCCTGCTCTGCCAAGCACCATGGTAGGATGAAAGATACCTCCTCATCTCCACCAGGGAGAAGGAGGAGGCCAAATAGAAGCACAAATGTTCCTAAGCTCTTGGAAGGATTGTGTCCTTGACTGTGCATGGACAACAGTCAGTCCTGCAGGGAGGATAGGTACTTATCTGGAGAAAGAGGGAATGTCTGCCCATCCCTAACCTCTGAGAGGCATAGAACTTACCTCAGCCCATGAATCTTTCTACAACAGCCAGAGATCTGAAGACAATATGGAATGAAACTCAATAACCATGCACTAACACTACTTTGGGAATTTAGTTCCTAGCAGTTCCTGGAAGGTGACAAAGCAGGGAGAATATTCAGCTTGAAGATGATAACTGAGCACATGTAGCCATGTATAGGCATCTGATCACACTCAAGATGCTTTATGAATGAGTTTCATGCTTACAGCTGTGAGTCCCATCCAAGCCCTAAGGCAAATCTAACAGTACAGTCCAAGTCATTGAGGTTCTCAGATTCTGAAATAGCACTAAATGCCTATATTTAGGAACTTGAATTGAACCCTCAGAGGTCTCCATGTATGTGAGTTTTCTAACTTCTCACAGTCAAATCTCAGTTCAGAGAGATATTCCACATGTCCTGATATTTGGTAAGAACACACTGGCCAGTTCTCCTTGTCCTATAATGGGAACACTGTCATATTGGAGGCCCTTTCATTTACATGTCTTTGCTTACTAACTATAACCTCCCCATCAAGACAATATAAAACAGAACAACAGAACCAAGAATTCATCATGGGATTTACAAGGATTACCACAAAACGAGGAAGATTACTGATGTAGGGTGAAATAATGTAATCTGGCACCAAGGATTGACTCCAATTATTTGCCCAAATCATATTATTCAATATTTCAAAGCAGGGAAAGATCACAATAGAAGTCATAATCCAGGAAATCACATGGGTCTTCACACACTCATGTTGATTCATTCTGTGAACTGGGAATGTTTCACTCAGCTTGATAAAAAAAAAAATACTTATTGACCAACTAGCTGCTCACATATGCAAGCATGTTTATGGTCCTCATCAATATTTTCCCAGGCATGCTCCCCCATCCTCCTTGATCCTTCCCTTTCTTCTCTGGTCTTCTCTAGATAATAAACCAACCTTCAGTTATTTTCCCCTATTTGTCCCAGTTTTATTATATATGTATTCAAATTTGGTGGTTTTGATAGTTACCTAGGTAGTCTTGACCTTACAAAAGTTTATTGATACTGTTACCTAGGCACCGCTGATATTAAGATTTCCTCTCCCCAAAAGATGCCACTATTACCTTCCAATTCCTGTGAATTTTGTTCAGCCCTCAACTCATGTAATTTACCCTTAACCAACTGTGGAATACAGCCAACCTTCACAGTACTATTTCTAAATTCAGAGAGCTTCTCACACTGCTATTCATTATGTCCCACAAGAAAATGTCTTGTGCCACATTCAGTTAGCTGACCCTCAAGCCAGGGCTCTCTCATCTCCCTGCATACCTTACACTTGGCTGCTTAGCTTTCACTTAATTGGTCCCTAACTCTTACCTTAATAATAAAACTTACTTAAGGATTTAGCTTTTTCCTGCAATTTAGTTCCATGGACATGTTTATATTTTTCAGATGCATTTTAAAATGAGCAAATAACATTTGATAAAAGCATTACCTAGTGGCACACCAGCTTCAATATGCTTTTGGCTGGAATTGACCTAGTAGATCTCAACTTGATGGCTTGCTCCAGGGAGATTTATTTATTTTTTTATTATTTACCATTAAATGGGCTATTATTAAAGCCTGCTGCATATGTAGGAATGGGGTTTACTCTGTATGAGAAACTGTTGAAGTCTATGCATGCCTTTAATACATAGCTTAAGCATGCACTGGGGTTTTGCATTTTGGATTGATGTCTTTGAAAGTATACATTTTGGTTTTGTTTGTCCAAATTTCCTGTCAGGATGTACATTATCTTTAAAAGAAGGCAGCAGAAAAAGAGCCTTTTAATCATTGACACCACAGAAAACAGTGCCTTATTCTGCAATTACTGACTGAGAGAATTTTCTTCACTGGCACAGAAAATGCCTCTTTACACTCTGCAATGAGGAGAGCTCTACCAGCAGTAAAAGCAGGAGAAGGGGATGTGTGAAATTGTAGGCACAGCTCACTGCATGCCTGACATGAAGGACAGTGGGTGCCTTATGTATCTCAAAGTGCAGGGCCAAACTCAGTGCCTGGGTAGGCTGCAGAGGAGAGGCTCTGCACGCTGCCACTGTCCCCAGCAGTAGGACAGACCTGCTTCTGCCTGGCCTGCCATAGAAAGTTGAGCAAAAATTAATGTGACTTCCCAGGAGGTCACATTACCTTGTGTTTGGAGAGTGGGAGGGAATTGGATATTAAATAATTCACTCCTGCCCACTCTTCATTTACCATTTCAGGATTTAGCCTTATCTGCCTCTGCGGGAAACTACTGTGTTGCTAACAGGTAACCAGACAGTGGGATGATATGATAGTGGGGTCAAAGATGTACTTTCTGTTTCCAGTTTTAATTTAATAATCTGAGCTGAAATTAATAGGAATGTTAAACAGGAATATGAAATATTATTTTCATTTCTTCCTTCCATTTCTTTGCTCCATAGCAGGATGGAAGATAACCAAATGTCCCTCGAGGCATATCCATTTGTCTAGAACATAGGAAGAGATTTGCAACTGGAGTAAGAGCATTTTTACAACATGGTCATGGCTCCCACAGAGATGAAAATATAGTCAGAAACTCAGCCAGTGGTGCATCTTTCTTCACAGAGGGTCTTTGTGTAGAAAAGACAGAATCAACCTTCAATAAATATGTTGGAAACACTTGTTCATAAGAGGTGTTGAGCAGTAGCAGTGGGTGTTGAGTACTAGTGTTGAGTGCTACATAACACTCAAACAGCCAAAAACAAGTATGAAGGAAATGTAGACAAATTTGGCTCAGTGCTCATGCGTGAGCACTGTGTGTGTGTATAAATATATATTAAAAATGTTCAAAATTTGGCTTTCAGTCCATCATTGCGTACTTCTCACACTCAATAATTGCTCTGCTCTGATACACTTTGGGATTAGGTCATTCTTCAGCAGACTTAACAAGGAACAGCTGTTTTGGCACTTAAAGAATCTGCTAGGCAGAGACAGGTTTTGCAAAAAAAAGACAGAGTTGGTAGGGGGATGTGGAGTTTATTTCACAACCACCTGGTAAAGCTAGGAGAAACCAATATATAAGATTTCTAGCCCATAAACCTTTGCTTTGCTTTGCCAGAAGACATGGTGTTGAAGCCCTTTCCATGGCTAGGCCAGACAGATAGCTGTCTACAAAAACAGGTTTAAAGCCTGCTTTTTTAAGTGCATCTAACAGTTCAGCTTTTTTCAACTGGTTCTTACAGAAAAGTGAAATAATAAAACCTGATTATGTGAATAGACTTTGTCTCTCACACAACCTTTCCAAAAGTCTGATGGCACCTGGCTCCTGCCAAACTGTCAAGTTTGGATCTTTTTCTGAGAGGAAAATATATACATGTACTGCCATTTTGCTTAGCTTTGAAAACCAAATTGGGTTGCATCTTGTCCTTTAGGAAAGGGACAAAAAATGGCTTTAAAGTCATCATTTTTCTTGTCTTTTTGTGTTCTTGGAGGCAGATTAATTGGGAAAGTAATGCCTCAAATCAATTTAAAAAATGAAAGTAACAGTAGATAGAGTGCAAAAATGGAATTAATTTAAAATATGAAAGAAAAATTATTTGCCTGTTAATAGATTTTGAATAATCTTGAAACTCTAACATACCAAACAAAATTGAGGTAGACAAAAAACAGTAGGTTTACTTTCATTTTGTATCTTAATGTTATCAAAACAAAAGTTTGAGATCCTGTGCCAACACTTCTCCATGTAAAGGGGCATTAAATATTAAACACTCATGGCAATTACCAAGTGCTCTGAAGAAAACCAGTATTTTAACTTTACAGATCTGACACATTTGATTTCAGCATGGCTCCTAATGAATTTGGGTTTTGATTTTGTATCATGTATCTGAATGATATTCCTAATGGTAATAGTGACAGATGCTGCCAGGACAACACATGTCTTAACACACCTTTTTAATATTTTGAATTTACATGGGGTGGGGAGGGGAGGGGAGAGGGAGAGGAGAGGGAGAGGAGAGGGAGAGGCTGCATTTAAACCCAAAAATAGATTTGACAAATATCAAAGACATTATTGAAAATGAAAACAAGAAACTAAGATAAATGCTACAAGAAATTGAAATTATTGTGAAAAAAACACCCATAAAGCACTCAAAGCTAGAAAAAAATTAAAAGATGAAGGCTTTTAATGAAATGAAACCATGAAATTACTCATTCTGGAAATTAACAAGGTTGTCACAATACAAAGAAAAATACACTATCAACACTGAGAAAAAGTTCATTTAGCCTGATAAAAAATGCTGAAATTTATAAAAAGAGAAGATTTGAAGAAAATATTTAACATCAGCTGAACACTAAATAAATTTGAAAACAAAGGGAAAGGCCTTTCAAAAGGAGAAAAATTTTAAACAGTAACTAAACAGGGAACAGTTTCTCATCAAGATTTACTAATGTTTCATAAAAGTACAAGTAGAAATATTGTGTACTAAAAAAAAGCTTTATGAAAATCCCCAACATATCTACTACACAGTATAATGAGGAAAATAAGTCATATTTTCACTGCTAAGTCATCAATAAGAATAATAAGTTTTAAAGAAACAGAAATCTGTAATTTTAACTACAATTCCATTTCATATCTGCTTGCTCCTGTGACATGTTCTGGGTTATTTATACTTCACAGAGGAGAGAGAGGAAGCAGTAATACAACTCATGTTTTGAGCTAGTTAATTATTTTCTTTACATATTTGTTTATTTCCAAATTCATTTCTGTGTATTTGGCTTGTTACAGTACAAACTAAAACAACATGAACTGACAACTGAAGGCAAAGATGAAGTGTCACCTTACCACAGCCAAGTGCTTCCTATAACACAGAGAGCTCTCCCCCAGCTGTTCCTCAGTTCCAGAACCAGAAGGGAAGGTCCTTGGCCTCTGCCCTGTGTATTTTCTAAACCACTGACACCTATTCAAAGCAGCTGTAAAGTATAATCACAACAGGATATTATAATTTAATTTTTATTCTGACCAGCTATGCACACACACTGAAAGGCCAGAGATGAACCTTCTAATCCATCCTAATTATCTCTAGGCCATAAAACTGCAGATGTGTTGCTTAGTGTAGGCATCTGTGGTAATTTTTTAAGGACACTATATTTTGATGTAAAAGTTTGAAATTATGGAGAGTCTAACACATTCACTGGTGATTTTTCTTAAATGTTTATCATTCAGCTCGTAAAATATTTTAGTGTTTTACTGAAAGTTAACTATCAGCATAATGACCATGTCAGTCCAGATTCTTCCTCTGTAGTGATTTACTGTGGAAAACTAGGAAATAGTAGTGCCCTCTGTGAATGCTGTACTTACCCTTCATTGTGGATGTGTTCATGATGGATAACTTATTCATGGCATAAATAAAAGGGAATTCTTAAAGAAAACCTGTAAGAAAGAATTTCACTGACCTATCTGAAGCTTTTCCAGCACATACCTGTGTAGATAATCATGTTAGCAGCTGTTAAGAGGAGTCACAAACCAGGGAGCAGCCGGCCACAGCTGAGCACCTGGCAATTAAAAAGTCATCAAACTGCTCAAAAGTTGGTTCCAACATGGATAGAGGAGGAACCCAGAAGTTGCTGCAAGTTCATGCATACTTAGAAGCAACACAACTGAGCTACATCTACCTATCATCTTGAGAGAAAAGCCAAGCAGAGGTATAGTCTGAGAGTCAGGCATTACGGCAGCCTCTGGCTTTATACTGTACATTACAATGATATATTGTATATTACAATATATTGTAGGTTACTATAATACCTATGCATACTCCTATGCAATATTGTATTATTCTTACTCCTACTAAGAAACTAAGCCAGTTGCAAAATGGTGTTGGAGCTGGAGTTTATCTCAAATGTATTAACTATTTGTAATAGTATCTTGTCTTCCATATATGTATCAGTGTGTTTGAGCATGCTTGTCTGTGTATGGGTTTGGAAATCACTATAGCTTTTTCCTGGCATTTAGGTTCATTCAATACCATGAAAGTCAGCTGCTTAAAATGTTTAACATTTTCCATTAAGACAATCCTAAAACAGATTTTTATTGGTGGAGCTCAGCACATGAAGCTGATGCCAAAAGTCCATTTAGCATGCACTGTCACTCAAGTCACGTTTTCTCCTAATGAACCAACCTCTATTATATTTACACTGTAGTAGTACCCTGAAACATGCTGACCTTGCATGAGAAGACATATCTGCAGTCTGTTTTCCAAACACAATTGACTGCTTGAGCATCTGGGCACTTTCTCTTCTAACTTCTGTTCACTCTGAAATTTCTTCTTTGCTTAATGTTAAGATAGCTCATAACGTCCCAAAAAGCCAGGTAGAGCAGGTGGAAATTGAAATGAGAAACACACAGGATGGGGATCTTTTTGTTTTCTTTGAAGGAACAAGCTGGCAGATGCAGCCCCTGTGCCTGAGGTCTGAGGGGCTCGGTAGTGTATACCTATGAAGCACCAAGTGTTTTTACACTTAAGTTGCCCACCATTAAAAGTCGCATCACATCCCTTCAGAATAGGCTGTTTCACTCGGATGCAAACAGTATCACAAACACAGGGACCATTCACACGGCTCCTGGGCTGCACTTCGGCGAGCCTGGGATGAGGCCGAGAACCGTGTGTACCATCTAACGCTCCCAAAATCTCTCCTGTTTGTCAGGGGTGTTTCCAGCCCCCACTTATCGTTTCCCATGCGAGCTCAGCTCGGCACAGGAAGGCCGTGGGAAGGCAGGCACAACTCAGAGGGCAGGGTGCCCACCCCGCCGGGTCGGGGTGCATGCAGGGCAAGGGGGGCTCAGCTGGGGCCCCGCACCGGGTCCACGCGTGCTACTCTGCATCCCCCCTGCCCGGTGTTCGGCCCGCCGGCCCGCACTTCCCAATACGCAGGACCTGGTGTTTGTTTGCCTTCATGTTTAACTTCTGGTTTGGATGGATTTTGCTTTCTTTTTTTCTGGTCTTGTTTTGACTTCCCACAATAAACGGTGCCAGTGCCTGCGCCCTGACCCACTTCTCCGTCAGATAATGATATTCCGCGGCTCCAGCCCCTTCCCCCGCTGCCACTCCAGTTCCCAGGGAGCACGCAAGCCCTGCGGTTCCCGGGGCAGGGAGCAGTCGGCAAACGGCACCTCCTTAGAGGCGCCCCGCTCCCGTTCCCACGGCTGCCCATCGCGGTGCGCGCCCGCAACCGGGCCCCGGCCCGGGGCATCGCTCCCGTCGGGTCCTTCCCCCGGCCGCTGCCGCCGCGGAGCGGACCGGCCGCGCGCCTCGCTGACCTCGGAGACCTCAAGAAGCCCAGAGCCACCCGCCCGTCTCCGCATCTTATAAAGAAAGATCTTGTTAAAGAAATAAAGTTTTCTTCCCACGGCAAGGGGAGGCTGCCGGTGCCTGGGGGGCCGCTCCCGCGCGGGGCGGCTCTCCCTCCGCCAACCCCGGAGCTGCGTCCCAGCCTTCCACACCGGGGCCACGCTCTGCCCGCAGCGGCGCGAACCCCTCTCGGTCCCCAGGCCCCCGTTCCCTCCTTTCTGCTTTTCAGAAGGGGCGGGGGGGTTCTGTTCCTGCCGCCCGCCGGTGCACGCCACACACTCGCCGCGAACAACACCCCCGCACACGCACCCCGGGGCCCGCACCCCTCATCCACACCCACAAGCGCACACATACACACGCACACACATACACACACACGCGCACTCTCACACGCGCGCACACATACACACTCTCACATATACATAGACACACACACACACACACACACACATTCACATACACACTCTCACATACATACACACGCACTCACACAAACACACTCTCAGACGCGCGCACACGTGCGCGCCCGCCCAGCGGAGCGCGGTCTCCGCCCCCCGCGCACACACACACAGAGACACACACACGACACACAAACCCTCGCGACAGACACATCAAGAGACACCCGCGCACGCTCATCGCCCGGGCACACCGCACATCCCGCGCTCCCCCGCAGCCACTCGCGGCCCCGCCATGCGCTGAGCGGAGCCGCGGCCCCGCCAGTCCCAGCGCCGCTGATCCCGCCCGCCCGCCCGCGGCGTGGGGGCGGCCGCCGGGCGCGGTCGCGGCGCGGAGCCGGATCCCCGCGGGGGAGAGGTGCAGCAGCCCGCGGAGGCCGGCGGGCGGGCAGGAGGCTGAGACAGCCGGACAGGCAGGCAGGCAGTGGGAAGGAGACGAGGGACGATTTGGACATGCTCATTCTCGGGCGCTTGGTTGCCTGCATCCAGCTCATCTGTATCCTCAGAGTGGGTGAGTGATCTCTGCATGAATTCATCTTCGGGCTTCGGAACAACTTTTCTCCCCGGTCTCCAGTGGGTTTTGGTCTCTCTGATCTCTTTTACTTAGCTATGCAGGCTCAGTCCTTGTCTGTTCTACACCGCGAAAAAACGCTGTCAACACCACGGGTGGGAGCATGGCTTTTTCCCTCAGCCGCCGGGCTCCGAGGATGCGCGGCACCCCGCGCCACCGCCGGCGCTGGGGGCTGCTCCGTGCGGGGCTCGCCAGCCCACCCTGCCTCTGCTCCCCCAGCGGGCCCCGCCGAGCCCTTCCAGGGGCCCGGTCCCGCTGAGCTGCCGGCACCCGCGGGGGAGGGACCGGGTGTGCGCCGGTGAGAGGGAGAGAGAGAAAATCCATGCCCAGCAATGCTGATATCGATCATCTCTGGGGACGTGGGATGTGAGGTGTTACTTTAAGGTCTCGCATGAACTGTTCCGAAGAGAAGGGGATGGTGCAAAATTTTACTTAAAAAAGGACTCGTTCTCCCTGAACGGGTAACGTCAGTGGTTGCCCTAAACCATACAAAATGCGAGTCGTTCATTCACGTGGGACCCCACATACAGAATATGGATTCATATATAGATGTTAGTAGGACTGCTTACATAACCAAATTCATTTTCAGCTCATGCAGACCCGTGCAACTGGAGTGCATGCTCAAAATCATGCAGTTCCCTGTTACACGATAAGATGGTTATTATAACCAGCGTGAGTCACTTAACGCTGTTAGACGTGCTTCATCAAATAAACACTAGCAGCTTTTGTGGTCAGGTTTGTGTCCTGTTAGATGATAGTTTTGAATTTATAAGTTCTAATCGAATAGATCACTAGAAAATACCAGTTGGATGCTTATGTTTAAGTATGAGGAACTTGGGAGCTTTACCTCCTTGTGTACAAAACCAGTCTTACAATAGGTCTGTGATGACAAAGTAGTCACTAACCTATATTTGTCACCCAATAGGTGGTGCTGCTTCTGAAACCATGCAGCTCTATAAACAAAGATCGGGGTTAGGTTTCACTCTCAGTGGAAGCAATTTTGTACCAAGTTCTGCTAGTTAGGGAAAACTCCTTTTTTTATTTTATGGTAAAAATGTTTTTGCTTCTTTTCAGAGAATACTGTGGAATGATTCAACTATAAACGTGATAAATGTAACTGATCTTCAGTTAAAATGTATCATATTCATAAGGGCATTAATAACACTTTAATAGGTTAGTTTAAAAGTGATTTTAATGTAACTTTTAAACTAACCTATTCCTAAAAATATTCTTATTGCGATTCTCTTACTTCAAATAATTCTCTTACACTATGGCAAAGAATGGCCTGTTATAAAACTTTTGATAAGTTTCAATAATGTCTTTCTTACATTGCCAACCTGTTTCCTAAAATCAGATGTACTCCCAAGTCTGTTTAAGGGAAAAAAATTAGCAGGTGCTTTTACGTGTGTGTGGAGGGATATGAAAATGTTTGAGAACACATCAAGTATATGATAATATCATATGATAATATCATCATAATACAACACAAATTTTGGAAAGAACTTCCCTATTCAGGTGATCCTATCATACTGGAAGCAATTTGAGATATAAACATAATTTTATAATCTGCTTTGTTTGTTTGTTTTAAATAAGTTCATCTAGCATCTTATTAGAAATAAGCTGGTTTTATGTAATATAATATTTGGGTACTTGTTTTGCATATGCATGTTATATTCCTGAATTTACAAAACCTTACAGGATGGGAAAAGGTTTTCTACTCATACATAAGATTTAGGTGCAGCTACTTTTTTTCTCTAGACAGATACACTATTGTTTTCAAACCTGACATGGAGAGGACCCCCTTTCTAGATGTGATGGATTGATTTGGTTTCAGTGATGCATCCTTCTGAAGACTCATAAGCTACACTTGTCAGTGTGTTCAACTGTATGATTGTTTCCAAGAATGAATACCCTGTACAGGCTATTAAATTGATTTAATCAGATTTTATTTGAATATGTTTAATTACCTCTCTATAACAAACATGCTATGATATGATAACATTAGTTCATAGAAACAAATCTTTAGAAACCTGATATAATTTTCTTCCTTTTTTCTTTGTTTGTTTGGTTGGTTTTTTTCATAAAATATATAATAAATTATTAAATACCACCAATGTATGGTTCCAAGCGTTTAGTGAGAGAGAAGAACTGGATGGGACTCAGGCTCTTACTATGAAATATTTCTGGTGCAGAAGAGACCAGACCCAGGGCTCTGTAAAGGGGTTGGTGCTGGAGGGCATGGCAATCTGCCTTTGCATTGTAGAGCCTATGCTTAGTGTGAGGCTAGGCAACGTGTAGATCCCAGCCTCATTTGCTTGTAGCTTAAAAAAATGTTGTTGAGTCCTTGGCTGGTCTGGTACAGAGCTTTATCAGTGGTCCTTCCAGGGAATCTGCTTGGGACATTTGCTATTGGCATTGGGAGATTCATCAGGGAAATCTGTCTCATATGGGTCCAGAAAAGACAAGGCAGCCAAGGCAGCCTCACTGAAGAATAAACTGTTAGAGCAGATGGAAACAGAAAGGTCTTCTTTCTGAATGACAAGACAGTGACAGTTCATTCTTTGCCTTACTGAAGAAATGCTTAGGAGCTTAATTCTAATATCCCTACTTAGTTATGAAGAGCACCTTCCTTCACAGAGTTACTGAAGCCAAGGAACTTGATTACATCAAGTACTGATGTAGTTATTTATGGAGCAGGGTACTATCCGAGTACTTCCAGTGGATGCTGTTCAGTGAAGTTCAGTGAAACCTGTGGAGCGAGATGCTCTTCAGTCACAAGTAAGAGCTCATAAGAAATCCTATGCCACTGTGTGTGAACACTGCTGTGTGGTTAGAGATTTCCTATTAAGTTCTTTCTTCTACTGAGATTATAGGGGAAAAAAACCCCAACCCTACATGGACAATTCACTTGGTTTTTTCACATTTTTATTCTAAAGGAGAAATTTATGAATCTGTAATCTTCAGCCTGCATGTATCTCAGACTGAAGATACTCTTTGAAAATCTGCCCTGGCTTGCTGATGTGTTCCATATAACCTGAAAGTCAATAAGGTGTGCCCTTTTTGTGCCTTTTGCCACGTCATTCCTATGGAAATAATATCTGGAGCCTTTTCAATAAGTAGACTATGAATCTGTGTAGGCAAGAAAATGTTCATAGAAAAAGGAATGTATTTTAACAAATTACACTGTTATTGCGGTTAAATTTGAGTCCAATAAGTGTAAATATTTAGGCAAGAGTTAAAAATATTCCATGCTTTCACTAACAAATATATGGGTAGTTTCCCCAAATAAAGTAAAAAATGTCTCTAGAATTAGCTAATCTGCATCCTACTGCTGTCACTGTTTGGCCTCAACCAGGGTTTTGCCTTTCAAAATGCTACTCATTAATGTAGGAATTGCTTAATTAATTGTGTCTCAGTTTAATTTATCAGTATCTAGAAAAGGTCTCTCATTTTTAGGTTGTTTCTGGCATTCCTGTGCCATGACTTTATTTGCACAAAAATGTTAATAATTCCCTAAATATGCTTGTTTTTCTGACACAACTGACATCAGGATAGTATTTCCAAGCTGTCAGGCAGCATGCACACCACTATCAAAATAAAAGCAACTTCTCTATGCTCTTTACTGGATGGTCACTACTAAAAATTATGAGAATCTAAAGCAGAAAAGGCCTTTGGCTTCCTAAATCCAATCACATCTTGTGTTCATTCTCATATCCACATATTTCGAGTCAGTAAGCCCTTAGACTATTAAAGGATTGTGGGATCAGATCCTTCTTTTTTGCACTGATCTCTTACTTTGGCAAAATTTTTGTAGGCCAATTATTTGGCACACTTAAAACTGAATTACATCACAGTAATATTAATGTATACTACTTCTAATGCTTTAGCACATTTTATGCTTAAGATATATTCCTATGGATGATGATACATAGCTCTATGGAGACATTTAATCCTGCCATATCTAAAACATAAGAGCTAAAACAAAAACCAAAAATTTTAGAACTGATTTATTTGCTACTTTAACCATCTATAACATATGCTATGTTATGCATTTTTGTACCATAGAGATTTATATGTATCAAAATCTAAATATACAGTATGGATTTATTTTAGGTTCAAATACTTGCAGGTATTAAAAGTGATAAAATTAATGGCATTTTAAAATTAATGTCAGTTTAGTAAAATATTTACTTAGCACACTTATCATCTGTAGGACATATCTAAAATAATTAGTAGTTTTCAACATGGAATCAATTCAGTTTATAAGGAGAGTTTTCTTAATTGCATTTGGCCTTACTTCATCTCTGAATTTACCTTTCTGTTGGAGTCCTGGAAAGAAACTAAATAATATGTATAAAATTAAGATGGTAATTTGAAAATATTATCATTATAATCTGTATTGTAAATTAGAATGTTAATTTATGAAAATAGGCACTTGACCATTTCTTAAGGAAGGCTATTTCCTAGATATTCAGTGCTCATCATTTAAGTGGCCACTTCGCACTATGAGATCTCTAATTAGGAATTTAAGGGTGAACAGATTCTGTTCTTTCCCTGACAATTTCAATTCCTCTTCAAATGTGCCATGCTTCTCAGTATTCCCTGTAGGGCCTGGAAGTCTGTGGCAGTTCCGGAGCCCCCAGCTCCCATTTAACAGCTCAGTTCTCACAGCTTCTTGCACCATTTATGTGGCTTTCCTGTACAAGACATCCTTTCGCTATTCAATAAGCTTCTTTTCCCATAAAGACAAAAGTTACCTTTTTGAATACATGTCAAGCCTTCTGTATTAGAAAGATGAATCTACAGGAAGAAAAGGACTTACAGTATTAAATAAATAAGAGCCGCTAAATGAAAGATAGCAAATATTTCAAAGAGGCTAGAACTGTAAATGAATCTTGGCTCCTGCAGGTTGTTGAGGAGCTGAAAAGAATACTTTTGTAGGAAGGTATGGTGCAGGTTGCTTGTTGAATACAAATTACTGATGTTGGTCCATTCAGTCTTGAGGCTAAACTGTAAATAACTGGAAATTTTAGAAACAAGGTGAGGGTTTATTTGTATCACTTTCTGGTAATGATGGTGCTGTCTGATAGAGGTGAAATAATAGACTTTTTAAGTAAAGCAGACAGTGTGTGAGAGTGTCAGATTATTCTAGATGAGGCGTGCCTCTCAAAGCTCCTATTGCTTTCTACATCTTGCCCATACTTGACTTTGGTTTTCTTTCATCCATTGGAAGTAACTATATTTCACCCTACAAACTGGTATTTTTCATTGCTGTTTGAAGGCCCCAGGAGCTATTGTTTGAGTTAGTTAATTTCAGCAATCATTATTGTGTTGAAAGTCATAAGGATGATGAAAGTACTATCCCACATCTGATGAGGAACGCTTGGTGATGGAACTAGAATGCCTGTGGAACTTAGGTGCCTAAACCCAAAATTTTAATCAAAAGGTTCCCTGACTCAGCTCATACCTTGATGGCTTCCAGGGAAGTTTTCAGGCAGCTATAGTTCCTCGCCTGCATGTGCCTTACCTGACCTTATTGTGTGCATCTCAGTGCCTCTTTCACTCCAAAGTTTCATTGGGTCCACATGCAAATGTCCTTTCAGATGATTTTCCTGAGCCTTAAGTCAGTAAGGCTTCCCTAAATATCTGCTGACAGAATCAGGTGTCTTGATCTGGCTGCTGCTACTTCTCTTCAGGACATAGGACAAGGTGACGGCTGTGCCACCTTCTGATGCTGTAGCCCAGTCACCGAAGCCTTTCAGCCAGACAGTCTAGAGAGAAGGCCTGGTCTGACATAAAGGGATTTGAGCCTATGTCTTCTGTCTCCAAACATTAGGTTTTGTTAAATGAGAAGACTTTTCATACTTCTTGTGTAATATGAAGCAATTTAAATTAGTTTTCTAAATTAAAAAAAAAAAAAGAGAGGATTCTGGGCAAATTCTTGAAAGAGGGTTGCTAAGCAGTTGGAAACTGCTTCTATTTCAGGAATTTTTGGAGCTGGAAATGGAACCTCGGAAAATATGCAAGAAAGTTTTCCAGTATATAAGTTTGCTTTTTTCTCACTGTTCCTTAAGCATCCACTTCAGGCTTCCAAAGTAAGGATTCTGAATTAGTATGATGCTACAGCAAGACAGGAAATATGAGTTCTTATGCCTCCTCCTACTCAGTATTTCATTATCTACTTGCTGGATACAATGCATAAATCACTACCCCTGCCTTTTCTCTGGTTGTGCTCTAAAAAAGATTAGATTTTGCTTGTTCTTTGATAGTTCCAGATACTTACTGAAAGAAGGGAATTCAAGGCTGCACTTTTGAAAGGCTAACCTCTCAAAGGTGAGCAAAGCTTAAATGTTTTAACTCAGCATTTTAGATCAGCTGTCATGGTCAACTAAGTAGCATTTGGGCAAGCCAGTTGCTTGTTACTGCACTCAGCTGCTTAGGTCACCTAAAGACAGTGGAGCAGCCTGAACTTCAAGGCCCTGGAGCCTACTGCTCTTGCCTGACACATGGGTAGTTCTCTTAAAGCTGTCTTGCACTTTAATTTTTTTCTAAGTCAAAGCTATTGGATACAGCTTTTGCATCACAGTTTCAGATTCAGCAGCTAAAAAATAGGCTAGATGTGGTTTATCTACTTACCATATAAAAAGCACTTTTTCCTTATCTAGATTTTTACAGCATCCAGTTAGACATACAAGGTGACATGTTTGGGTTTTTTTAACTATCTTTTATATTTCACTAAACATAAAGAATGTAGTTACTTTTAAATTTTCTCTGTGATATTGAAATATTAAAGACCCTAATGTGTATTCAGCAACTTACATTTCTATATGAAGCTACTAGGACTTCTCACCTGACCAGTGAGATATTTC
Source organism: Chloebia gouldiae (assembly GCA_003676055.1). Classification (NCBI taxonomy): domain Eukaryota; kingdom Metazoa; phylum Chordata; class Aves; order Passeriformes; family Passeridae; genus Chloebia; species Chloebia gouldiae. Next base: position 6,936,819 of record QUSF01000009.1, on the reverse strand, counting down.
ATTAGGAGTTTTTGGGAGCACTATATTTGTTAGTAATTTGGCTAGGAATTGTCATCCTTACTGCCAAAAAACTTCTGCTAAATATTGGGTTATCTGAAGGCTGAAATATAAAGTAGGTAATATTTGAAAAGTTATCCATCTTCACTGCCTCATTTATCTGTTTGCTGAGATAGGATAAGAGTAAAACAGGGAAGAGGTGGTTAAACAGTGACATCAAAAGGACAAAATAAGATATGTCCAGAGTACTTTTACTGTATTAAAATCATGTTACAAAAAATTGGTCTTCAGAATCCTATAAATTAAGAATGTTGCATAAAAATAAATCACATCAAATGAATCTTTGTGAAAGACAGGGTTTGTTAAAGTTCTGTAACATAATGTGACAATAAATTCCTGACTAATTTAAAATTTTCTTGGAAGTCATGGTAAAATCTTTAATTAGAACAGTTTTGGGTTTTTTTTTAATAAGCTACCCAGATCACATGAAATATTTTCCTAAAGAAAATGGAAGGATTTATTGAATTCATTGAGATTTAGACTGGTTTGTATCATAATGCTTCAGAATACACTTTCCCAAAAATAATGCCATTTTTCAAAGTTAAAAAAAAATTCTTAAAAAAGATAAATTTGTGATGTTCTGCAGGGGCAGCATATACCGAAGAAACAGAAAGCTTTTTGAAAGCTACAGCAAATATTTTGAGGAAAAAATAAGCCTGTAAAATCAGCATTTAAAAAAAGACTTGATTCTTCAATTGCTTTATAAGCTGAACTCTATGATTTCAGCAGAAGTTCCCTAAAAGAAAAAACATCTGCTTGCTGAGACTAAATAGCTAATGATCAGAGTAACAGCTGGCTTTATAAAAGGGACCTAATATTGCTCTGGGCAATTTTTCTTCTGGCTCCATCCCCAAACTGACCAACTGCGTTTGATCTATTTCCAGTAATTTGGAAAAGTCATTTAGTTTCAAGTGTATGCCAGTTATTTCTTTCAGTACCTTTTGTAAGTCTTATTCTGATATGCATGTCTAAGTATGATAACTAATAAATTTTTCAGGCTGGGACTTCCTGCGTAGCCCAGGAACCTTCTTCCAGCTTTTTGAAGCACTCCAGTTAGTTGTCTGTGATATCATTCCTAATGGTGCACTGGCCACACAACCCATCCACCTGTCTTTTGAACAGAGTTTGGGGAGAGTTTTGTGTGATCCCTGCCTACCTCTTTCTTCATATCTTTGCATTTTGGTCACTACCTTTGCATTTCATGTATCTTGCAATGTTGCAGAAAAACTGACTTTCTGTGGTTTTTTTGTTTTTGTTTTTTTTTTCCTAACACAATTTAAGTTTGTGTTAAAACAAGCAAACAAACAAAAAAAGAACCAAAAAAAAAAACCAGGGAGAAAAAGTTCCAGAAGACCTATACAAGTTTTAGGGTAGGACTAACACAAACCCAAATGACTATAAACTGGCAATGTGAAAATGTATACTGAAAATTCAGAGAAGGTTCCTAATCATGGGAGCAGGCAAACAGGAGCATGGCACGTCTCTGAGGGCAGGTATGGCAGTTCATGTAGGCAGGGCAAGCAGGCAGGGTTGCAGGTTTCCTCCTGCTAGTGGGGTTTTTAGTTTGTTGTTTGTTGTGTTTTGTTAGTTGGTTGGTTTGGGGGTTTTTTTTGTTAGTAGTAGTTTTTTTGTGATGAAAAACTGTAGTTAGTAAAAATGTACATAGCAAAATAGCCCTCCAAAAAGGATGTGTCTGTCCAGAGCCCTTCCTGCACAGAGTGTTTGACCTTATCAGTGGTACCCAGGGGGCATTGCACAAGAAGCCTGCCTTAGGTGTGAACAGGTGAATGATCTCCTTTCATTGGTGGCTGAGCTTAGGGAAGAAGTTGAAAGACTTAGGTGTTAATAGGGAAGGTTAAACAGAAATAGATGTGTGGAGTTCAGCCCTTCCATCCTTGAAGGAGGCCCACCAGGAGTCAGAGGACTCCCATGCCTCCCAGTGTCAGGCAATAAGAGGACACCTGGTGTATGAAGGGGACTGGAAATGGGTCCCTACTCCGGGAGGTAACAAAAATTCCTCCCGACCCCCATCACCAACTCAGGTGCCACTTCAGAATAAGTATGAGCCCCTGGATCTAGAGGGTCAGCCAGATGTTGTAGAAAAAAATGATCTGCCCAGTGAGCCTCCCAATTACACTTCATCTGTCAGACAGATCACCACCTCTGACATTAAAAAGAAAAGAAGGGTAGTTGTAGCGGATAACTCCCTTCTGAGAGGAACCATATGTTGGGGGTCTGTTGCCTCCCTGGGCCCAGGTACAGGATATTACCGAGAGACACCCTGGGCTGATTCAGCCCTGTGATTATTACCCACTGCTGATACTCCAGGCTGGCAGCAATGAGATTGAAAAGAGGAGTGACAGGGCAATTAAATGACACTAAAAGGGACTTTAGAGCGCTGGATCAAGTGGTTGATAGGGCAGGAGCACAGGCAGTGTGCTCAGTCCCTCTGGTGGCAGAGAAAAACAGTGAAAGGAATAGGAGAGCCCACACTATCAACAAGTAGCTCAAGGGTTGGTGTCATTAGCAGACTTTTGGGTTCTCTGATCATGGGGCAGCTTCCTGCTGAAACTGGAGGGGCTCCATCTCTCTGTTAGGGCAGAAAGATTTTACCGCATGAACTTGCAGAACTCATTGAGAAGGCTTTAAACTGGGTTTGAAGGGGGAAGGGGATGCAGCTGGGCTCTCTGGAAGCAGGTCCAAAAGTGGTAACCTGATTTAGGAGTGAAATCAGTAGCCCAGCTGAGGTGCATGAACACTAATGCATGCAGCATGGGTGACAAACAAGAGGAGCTGGAAGCCACGATGCAGCAGCAAAGCTGTGATGTAGTCACCATCACAGAAACGTGGCGGGATGACTCACATGGCTGGAGTGGTGCCCTGGATGGCTACAAGCTCTTCAGGACAGACAGGAAAGGGAAAGAGGTGGAGGGGTGGCATTTTATTTAAGGGGGCTTTTCTATGCCATGGGCATTGAAACTAATGATGATGAAGTGGATGCCTATGGGTAAGAATTAAGGGGAAGGCCAACAAGGCCGACATCCTGCTAGGAGTCTGTTATCATCCACCCAGCCAGGAAGAGGAAGTGGATAGCTTATTCCATAAGCTGGAGAGTGCTGGAGAATGTTTCAAGATCACCAGCCCTTGTTCCTGTTGGTGACTTTAACCTACTAGACATCTGCTGGGAACTTAATACAGCAAAAAAGAGGCAGTTCAGGAAGCTCTTAGAGTGTATGGAGGACACCTTTTTGTCACAGCTGATGAGTGAGCCCAGTGAGAGAGGGACTACAAATAGAGATGGGCTGGTGGGAGATGTGGTGGTTGGAGGCTGCTTGGGGCAGAGTGATCATGAAAATACAGAGTTCTCAATATTCGGTGAAATCAGGAGGAAGAGCAATACGATTTTTACATTGGACTTATGGAGGGCACACTTTGACCTATTTATTCAGAGAGTTCCTGGGAAGCAGCCCCTTAGATACAATGGAGTTCAGGAAAGGTGGACATGCTTCAAAACAGAGATCTTGAGGGCACAGGAGCGGGCTGTCCCTGTGTGCCAAAAGATGAGTTGATGAGGTAAACGTCCAGCCTGGATGGGTAATGAGGTTTCAAAGGAACTTAGGAATAAAAAGAGGGTGTATTATCTTTGGAAGGAGGGTCAAGTCTCTCAGGAAGTATTTAAGGGGATTGCTAGGGTATGTAGGAGAAAAATCAGGGAGGCCAAAGCTCAGTTTGAGCTTAATTTGGAAACATTTGTAAAGGATAATAAAAAATGTTTATACAAATATATCAATGGCAAAAGGAAGGGTAAGACCAACCTTTGTTCTCTACTGGATATGTGGGAACTCAGTAACTGTTGATGAGGAGAAGGCAGAAATACTTAACACCTTCTTTACCTCAGTCTTTAGTGGGAAGACAGCTTGTCCTCAGGAAAACTGTCCTCCTGGATTGGTTGATGGTGTCAGGGAACGGAATGGTCTCCCTGTTATCCAGGAGGAGGCAGTCAGAGAACTGCTGAGCTGCTTGGATATTCATAAATCTATGGGACCAGATGGGATCCATCCCAGGGTGATGAGGGAGCTGGCAGATGAGCTTACAAAGTTGTTCTCCATCATTTGCCAACAGTCCTGGCTCACTGGTGAGGTTCCAGATGGCTGGAAGATGGTCAATGTAACACCCATTCACAAAAAGGGTGGGAAGGAGGATCCTAGTTATTATAGACCAGTCAGCCTGACCTCAGTACCTGGCAAGATAATGGAGCATATACTGAGTGTCATCATGCAGCATCTACAGGATGACGAGGGTATCAGACCTAGCCAGCATGGGTTTAGGAGGGGTAGGTTGTCTTTGATCAACCTGGTCTCCTTTTATGACCAGGTGACCCACCTGGTGGATGCAGGAAAGGCTGTGCATGTTGTCTGGACTCCAGCAAGGCCTTTGACACTGTCTCCCACAGCACACTCCTGGAAAAGCTGCAGCCCATGGCTGGGACAGGAGCACTCTGTGCTGGGCTCAGAACTGGCTGCATGGCCAGACCCAGAGAGGGGTGGTGAGCGGTGCTGCATCCAGCTGGGGACAGGCAGCAGTGGTGTCCCTCAGGGCTCTGTGCTGGGGCCAGCTCTGTTCAATATTTTTATTGACATGGATGAGGGGATTGAGTCCTTCATTAGTAAATGTGCAGACAATGCTGAGCTGGGAGCGTGTGTCGATCTGTTGGAAGGTAGGAGGGCTCTGCAGGGAGAGCTGGAACAATTGCATGGATGGGCAGAGTCTAACAAGATGAGGTTTGATAAGCCCAGGTGCCGAGTCCTGCATTTTGGCCACAATAACCCCCTGCAGCATTACAGGCTGGGGATGATGTGGCTGGACAGTGCCCAGGCAGAAAGGGACCTGGGGGTGCTGGTGACAGCAGCTGAACATGAGCCAGCCGTGTGCCCTGGTGGCCAAGAAGGCCCAAGGCTCCTGGCCTGTGTCAGGAGTGGTGTGGCCAGCAGGAGCAGGGAGGTCATTCTCCCCCTGTACTCGGCACTGGTGAGGCCACACCGTGAGTGCTGTGTCCAGTTCTGGGCCCTCAGTTTGGGAAGGACGTTGAGATCATTGAGCACACCCAGAGGAGGCAACGAGGCTGGTGAGGGCTTGGAACACAAACCCTGTGAGGAGCAGCTGAGGGACCTTTGTTGTGCCAGCCAGCTGCCCACCAAAACAATACAAACAGGTCATTCCTCATGATGGACTGGTACATTTGTAAGCTAAGGTACTGAGTGCTCAGTTAGCATTTCAAGTACCTCTCAGCATTTCAAAACACAAGCAGTAAAAGAAACAAAAATATAAATAAGAGGCTATATATCATAAATACAATCATGAGACAAAAATTTACATTTTAAGTTTGATTATTGTGTTTTGAGGCTGTTGACCATTTGCTATTTTAAATAAGATTACTTGTAGAAGGTTAAGGTAGGAAATCTCCTTTAAAGGAAAGTATTTGAAATTGCTCCTGTGGTTGTATGACATCAGGGGCTAGAGGTAGAATTAAAATACTAGCCAATTGAAAATCTTAGAGAACTAGCAGTATTCTCACTCTGACACCTGATACAATCATAGGAGATTTCAATTCATTTTATTTCAGTGTCAAATTATGCATTGGCTGAATTCTGAGAGTATTCTCAGGCTCATCTGCCCATTACTCATTAATCCTCTCCATGTCCATCTCTCATATTCTTGTATAAATGGTTTGGCCTCTCTGTCAGCCCCATTTCTCACTACATGTACATTTTACCAAAGAAACAGACAGTTATATGCAGTTCATGTAAAATTACTGCAGCAACTTTGTCAGGGTTCTCCTTGACTGGCTTCTACACCCCTTTTAAAGCATAATTCTTACATACCTGATGCAAATATTTTCCCCTGTTTATTCCTCCTCCTTTATTTGGGATGAAGAAAAAGGGATTTCTGTTTTGCTTACTGCTTTCTCTGTACGGTAAAAATACATAAACCAATATGTATTAGAACTAACCAAACACTGAGTAAAAAATGTAAATTCCTTATTTTGTTTCTCTGTGAGTTTTATTTTCTGCACTGTTGCCTAATCAGCTTCAAAGGTTTATTTTTTAATATGTTTTGATGAGAGACAGGAAAGATTTCTGTGTTTAGAAGTTATATATGTACTTGACCAGTATCAAGACAGTATTACATTCAACAGAATTCATTCAGGAATACTTAGACTAGAAATTACTCTTTTGATCCATTAGTGAAAAATATCTCCAGGAAAATTCTGAAGGATTATAAAAATATATACTTTAATCCAAGTCTTTTTTCAGGATTTTCTGGTTTTTGCTATCCACAGTGGGATTTGTAATTGCATGAATCAGCAAAGTATGTTTCCATGTGGCAGTAGTCATCTGTGTCTGCATGGGAAGTTCCAAACTTCTTGTGTGAATGATAAGACTGTGAAACAAAATCTTCTAATGATTTATCTGAACAGTGGCTGTCCTCATGAAAACCAGGGTTTAGATTAGATATTAGAAAAAAAGTCTTCACTGGTGGTCAGGCATTGAAACAGGCTGCCCAGGGTAGTGGTGGAGTCACTGTTCCTGGAAGTGTTGAAAGAAAACATGTGGCGGTGGCACTAGGGGATATGATAAAGTGATGGACTTCATAGTTGAACTCCATCAGCTTAGAGGTCTTTTCCAGCCTTAAGGATTCTGTGATTCTGTAAAAAATGACAACAGGAACAGATATGCCCTATTGTTAGGAATATGTGCAAATCTTATAAGACCCAACTAGCTTTTACAACTATATGTTTACTGTAGAAAAAGAGATTCATCATAGTAAAACATATCCAAATGCACTTTAGAGCAACTTTAAAATATACTTATTGCTCTACTGAATGGAAGAAGACAGGTTCAGCTAAATCTGCTGAAGCTAATAAGACAGTGATGAAAAAGAAATAGTTTCAGGTTATGTGCAGTCAAGTGAAATACAGGAAAATGTATATGAAACAACCAGAAAATCAAGTCCTGTTTTTGGTGAATAAGGTAATGTGAGTTAATCAGCTTTTTCTAATATGATCTACATATTCTATCACAGTTGTAAAGAGTGCATTTGAACAAAACTGTAATTCAGGTTTTCATGGTTTGCTTCATTAGTTAAATAATTCCTTGGATGTGCAAGAGCTTTTCGAACCACATGTAACCCTGAAATCTGCTGTTCACTTGAAAGCAACAGGAATTCAACCTACTCTGAGTATGATGAAATCAAAGAAGTTTTATCATATCATCTTGCAGTGGAACTTAAAATGCTGGGTATGCATAGACTAGGACTCACAGCAGCCAGCATGCCCTTTACTGGGACATGCAAGCTTGACTGGTAAAATAAAGATCAGTGTAGATAGTAAAATGTGAAAAAAATATCTAACTGGGACATGCCTCTCAGGGCCACCTATTGGAAATAATTACGCTGACACATCTTGTTTAGATGGCTAGATATGTGGAATTCACAATTGCTGATCCTACTACCCCCAAACCAGCTATATCATGCTGATACCGGACATTTTCCATCATCATCTAATAATAGAAGATTTGCCAAAGAAATAGGAGATGGTAGTCCTAAAAATTTCCCACATACTGGGATTTGAACCACATCTGTGGAGGGCAGTATGATCCACAATATGACAGAGCACAGCAGCTGGGGATGGGCAACATCTGTACCAGACTGAAGATGGGAATTGTAGGAAAGTTTGAAAACCTGTCAAGTGCAATGGGTGGGATACGGTGGTTCACTGTAGCATTTCCAGGTGCTAGACTAGCTTTTTGCTCTCCTTCACTGCTACCCTGCTCCAGAGCAGCAGCTGCCACTGTGTGTGAGCAACAAATCCCTGGTCTCCTCCTTCTACTGTGGCTCCCTACCATCTCTCCCTTCACCCCTACACCACTGTCACTCTGTGGCTGCAGTAGGGATCTCTCTACTGGAATGGACACAAATGTGCATTTGGCAGCCTCTACTGCTGGAAGGGCCATTCTGTTATGGGCAGAGGGCAAGAAAATAAATTCCGTATGTTAGTTTAAAGACATGGGTCAGCAGTTGGCCCATGCTGGGTCATGTCTGTCATAAAAGGAGTGATACATGGAATTCCAGACCCTGTCTTTTATCTAGCTGCTTTGCAATGTAAAACCAGCAGGATTTCTATTGTCTCTTGTAGTTTTGAAACCTGATGAAGAATGCTGCTGTTATCTCCTGGTCAGGTGCTCAGACTTGTCTAGACCTTCTGGGTATCTCTGAATGGTCACCTGTTTACCCGGCCCCCAGGAAGTCTGCATCTTTCAGTCTTGGACCAGTTGCTGATTTTGTTGTCTTGCAGAAAGGGAAGCAGTTAGACACAAAAGTGCATTGTAACTCTCCCAGAAAAGTGTGTAGCTGTATCATCAGTCTGTGTAAGAAGCATCTGCATTTGCACCACTCCTGCTGGAATAATAGGTTTTCTGCCACAGGCAGGTATGGCAGCTGAATGAGCAACTGTGCAGTGCCCTGGAAGAAAATACAGCATGTGCTCCTTTTTGTAGCAAATCAGATGCTTTAGATGGCATAGAGACGACAGATGCATTTCCCTGGTGAGTCACTTAACTTCCCTAAAGCCCTGCATCTCCAAGGCTTTCAGCTGAGGTGAAGCATGTTATGCCGCTCCCAGTACAGTCAAAACCTTAAAGGCTAAGTGGAACCTATAATTAATTAATGTTTGTGTTAGACTTAGAAGATATGAGCACTGAGTCTGTTGCTAATGATTTTAAATCTATGAAGCAACTTCCTAAAACCCTTTGAAATTGGCAATTATAATGTTCTGTATTACATGGCAAAGCTTTGATCACTCTAGAGCAGGGAATAAATGCATGACAAACTGGAGAGATACAGTGACAGAACAGCAGCAAACTGTAGAATACAGTGTCATGGCAGGGAGCCAGAGAAAGATTTGCTGTTGCTCCTTCCAAAACTCAATTTGAAGTAATTTCAGTATTTCTGTGTTGCATAAATGACTGTGAAAGTCTAGGAGGTCTGCAGTTGCATGTGCTTACAGTTTGAAAATAAAATTTAATTGAAGAATTTTTGCTTTCATGTCTTGTTAATTTTTTTTTTTAATTCCTATGCAATTACAAGGCTACATTGTGATACAGCTTTAGAAGTGAACTTAATGAAAATCTGACTTGTTCTGTCACAGGTACTTAAATGTGATTTTAAAAAAATATGTTAAATATGTCTGAAAGCCTGTTGTTTTCTGTTCAACAGTAGGAATACTTTGCAGAGAAACTAACTAGCTCCAGTCTAGAAACTTAATTTTTACTGTGGTGTTTTCTGAGAGCAAAACACGTGAAATGATCTTCTCTGCTTGACTAATACTTGTTGTGGGTTTAGCAATGCCATCCACCAAACTGTTATGCTAACTTGTTCAATTTTTAATGAGATCATTAAAATTAAGCAGGTTCTTAGGTATAAAGCAGACTGGTATTTGCTTGTAAACTTTTTACTCTTCCTCAAATAACTAAGTTATTAATGTGTAGAAGAGAGAAAATAAGAACATATTAAGAAAATGAAAATGAATTCTAAAAGGACTCTGCTTTTAAGGATGTATGGGGTTTTTTTAAGCTGCTGTACTGCTGTCACCTGCATATAATAAGCACCTGTTCAAGGCATCTTCAGAAACATTTTACTTTGATTAATTGCATAATAAATTCTCCCTAGTGGCTGTTTGACTAAGTGAAAAATACTACAAGTTGCTTCTTGAAAGAGCAAATATTATTGTAATAGTTTTATATAATAATAAAATAAATTTACATTTAAGTAAAATGAAGATGAAAAGGTCTCTCTCTCTAATTGTCCATAAGCTTTCCACTGAGGGATTAAATGTTAGCACTGTGCCTATTGATGCAGTACTAGTACACTTCAGAAATTTTACAAACATTTGGGAAATTTATGACTGATTATTGGAAATACAGCCATTTAAAATACACAATGTATTTATTCCACTGCATGCAATATATTTATTTCATTGCATGCACAAATGAATCCTTTAAGTAGGCTTTTACATGTGTTGGGTATTTATACAAAAATGAGATCTCAGGTTAAACTGACATGTGGAGACACTGTATAATCAGGGAATTGCTACCATTTATTATTTATGTATTGACAACATTTACGTGCATTTGTCAGTGACCAGGCTTTTGTTGCATAAGGTACCATATGAAAACAGAGCAGGAATATGACACCTGCTCTAAGGAATTTAGAAATAAAATAACATACAGAAAGAGAAGCTGAGAGGACAGAGAAAATGGGTGTTAGTGCTAAGAAGAAGTCATATATTAATATAAAAAAGAGTTGAGTTGGTGAAGCAGCAATTTGTCATCTTTCCTAGCTGTTCCTATGAGTACCAGTTTTCAAAGTGGTATTGAAGGGGTCTCTCTCAGTTCTACATCTGTAAGGTAGAGGTAGTAATACTTCACTCAAAGGTATTTTATGTGAACAGGAGTATGTTCACATTTCTGAAGCTCTTTCAAGACTAAAAAGGTTGGCTCGAAGTCCCAGGTGGTAGGGCAGTGTCCCACTGTGAGGAGGTTGTGCAGGGAGCCTCTGCAGCCTCTGAGGACCCAAGGCACGAGTGAAGGCAGCTCCGTTTGCACTTCCCTGGAGTCCCTGGTGCCGCCCCTCCCGTGCTGGGTCAGCCCCAGACAACACTTCGAGGTGAGGAGAAGCATTCACCTGGAGACCTGCTGTATCCTGATGGTTCAATAGGAAACTGAAAATCATGAGACCTCGGAACTGAACCTGGCAGTATCAACTCGAGCACATCATTTTACCTTCTTTGCTTGTTTGCTCTCTGCAAAGCTGAGGTAGTATACCATACTTTCTGACATTGGTTCAGGAACAAAAGTACTGCATATGTACCAGCTGCAGACATAGTACAGTGTGCACATGGGCATGTGAGCAGCTGAGGTGTGAAAAAGGGAGCCCTTTCAGCCTGTGCACAGCCTTCCTAATGGTGTAAGACTTCACTCAGGGGAGACTGCATGGACATTTGCACCTGAAAACATGAGTCAAAACAGCTGATCCGAACATTTATCTTGTGGTGGATTGTCTCTGATCATAATCCTAAATGGGGGTTCTCACCCTGTGTGACCCAGTGATACCCAGAAACTATGGGCTGCAATTAGATCTTGTACCTCATGGTCCCTGAATGTGAGCCTAGAGAAATGTGGGAATATCAGGTAGGCATTTACTGTGTAAAACAAAGCTCTAACACCTCACAAAAGGAGCAATTATACTGAATGGGGATGCCACTGATGTTATTTTGTCTAATTGCTGTAATTTATTGTTCATATGAAGTGTGGTAGTGTAGTCATAACACACTGAAAAGTTGGGTTTTCCTCATGTGTTGGGTCCATGTGTCATGTTTGATGATAATAATAAATATACTCTTTATCCTGTGTAATTTTTCTTCATGTATCATTCTTTGTGCTACAAAGGTAGCATGTGAGCACAGGTCTAGGGGTGATGGCTCTTGGTAGCTATTTTCCATTAGCTGCTGTTTCAGTTCCACAAGGTCTTGCAACCCACGTTTTCTAGGCGGTCCCTGGTGCTGAATGAGTGGGTACAGCTTTTCACTCTTATGCCCTTCATACTGCCTCTTCCTGGTCACCCTGCATGCTTCTGTGTATACTGCCAGTTACCACGCTGCAGTGTCCTGACACATCCCTGTCTGCAGTTCTGACTTCAGGGGCGTGGTGCTCTGTATCCATTTCTTACCTGTACTTCAGTAACAAATGTTGACTTTGAAGTTGTTACCATAAGGCCAAGTACTGACTTGGACAAAAGTTTTAAATTGCACAGGTGCAGTGGATAAAAACCTACATTTATTTGTATTCTCTCTTAAAAAAAAAAAAAAAAGCATATGCTAAAAAAATAATTGAAAGACCATTCCAGATTTCTGATATCTTCTGGCAAATGATAACTTATGAGGGGAAAAATCGTAAGAAAAGTGATGGGTCCTATTAACAGGAGGAAGAGACTTAATGGTAGTTTCCAGAGTTTTAGTCTTTTCCAGGTCGTAGAAGTCTCAGAGAGATTGATAGTAAAGGAAAGAAAAGAACAGCAAGGGGGAAAAAAAGGGAAAGGGAGAAAAGGAAGGAGAGAGTGAAGAAGGGAGGGAGAAAACAAGGAGGAGCAGTGATGGATTTGGGGAAGGAAGAGACACCACCCCCTGCCCACTTATCCACACTTCCACACTGTCTTGGCCTTTGAGGGTGGCCTTCAGCCCCTCCTCTCTTTTCCATCCTCATAGGAAACCACATGCATTCCCATCCCCCTCCTTCTCTTTTGCAGACCACATCTGGATGTGAACCAGATTCACTTCAAAAAATCCTACTCTTCTAGAGCAACTCTTGTCTGAGGGTAGGACAGAATACTGCAAAGCAGATTCTGGGTAATTGTCACTCACTGCCTGTGGCAAGCATCCATATCTGAGATTATCATATAAATTCTATTTGTACTACATATAGTCTCAATGCAGCTCAGGTTCTGTGGATTTGTTGGCAATATTACAAGTAAATTATTGAAATAGTTGTTAAAGAATGAGTGTTGACAGTGCTGTTCAGGCTGTAATGACCACTGTAACCTAAAAACTTCCAAGGAGCTTTATTATTTTCAAAGTGAAATGGTTGAAAGGTCATTTGGTTGGAATAATACATTTAATTTATAATGAATACATCCTAAACGAATGTTGCCTCCTTGAACATTATGCAAGCCCAGGATTGGAGGGTAAAAGTCACTGTTCTAAGCATGGCACACTGCTGCCGCTATGGACAGGACATCGGTGTGTGTTACAGATTAAACAGGGTCTACTTGTTTTCACCAAAATGTACAGATCTTTGGTGGTACCTGTTGAGAAGAAACATTTGAAGGAGAGTTAAAAGCCTTGGACTTGAACAGACCATGTTGGGAAGAGTTTTAGCGTGGAACAGGGAACAGACAAGCTGACATGGCAGTAAGTTCTGTAAGTTTAAGTTTTTTTCAGGGAAACAATATTTAGAAACAACAACTTAGAAATAAGTTTCAGCTAACTTGCACAATTATTTTAATTAGAGAAAACGGCTCTAAATTATTTTTGATGCAATAGCTGTAATGAGTACTATTTTAAGAATCCACCCAAGGCTCTAGTCATGAAAGAACATGTGCTTGACTGGGTTGCATTCACTCTATAAAATATAACTAATGTTCTACTTGCAGCTCTAAAAAGAAAATATCCATTTGTTTTCTTCCATGCCAGAATTCCATGATGGCTGTGATGAGTATCCTAGTTTTCCATGGGGAAAAAAAAAAAAACAAAAGAGAAGCAAGCTCTAATTAACTATGGAGAAAGAAAATCAGGTAAAGAAAGAAATTGTCAGGAGAAAAGGCATACTAGTGCAAATCTTGATAAAAAAAATATTTTCTTCTGCTCGGTTCTAAAGTGTATCCATTGCATTTTTTGATGTACACATCAAAAAACAGGTATAACTAAGTGTTACTCTTTTCTGATGTACCTTGTACAACAGATAACTTTCTAAGAGCAGGACCATACTGGGGTGTTGTGGTTTAACCCCAGACAGCCCTAAGCCCCATGCAGCCACATGCTCACTCCCCCATCAGCAGGATCATGGAGAGGATCAGGAGGATACAAGTGAGCAAACACATGGGTTGAGATAGAGATTAATAAGGAAAGCAAAAGCCCCCTCACAAGCAAGGCTAAACAAAGAATTTTTCCCACCTTTCCCATGGGCAGGCAAATGTTCAGCCATCCCCAGGAGAGCAGGGCTCCGTCACACATAATGGTAACTTGGGAAAAACAAATGCCATCACTCCAAACATTAATCCCTTCTTTCTTCTTCCCTTCACTTGGTATATTGAGCATGGTGTCATAGGGCCTGGAACATCCCTTTGGTCAGCTGGGATCACCTGCTCTGGCTGTGTCTCCTCCCAGCCTCCCATGCACCCCCAGGTTCCTTATAAGCCTGGCAGTACAAATAGCAGAAGAGGCCTTGGCTCTGTGCAAGCCCTGTCCAGCAGCAACAAAAACATCTCTGCATTATCAACCTTGTGTTCAGCCCAAATCCAAAACACAGCCCCATACCAGCCACTGTGAAAAAAATTAGCTCTACCCCAGCCAAGAGCAGGAGATAGGGTAAGAACAAGTACCCAAGAGCTTCTCCTGCATTTAACTGATTTGCATGCTCAGAAAGAAATTAGAAAAAAGGGAACTGCTGCAAATTACCATATAGCAAGCTAAATTTCAAGAGGATTGATTCCAATTACAGATGATCGTCTGCTTTCTTTGATGTAGCAAAATAGCCAAAACGTGGCCAAAAATGTGGTGTAGTCAGTGTTTGCATGAAAATGACCTATTCAACATATACCAATGTTCTTGGTATATGAGGAGCCAAGGGGCTCCTCAAGAACCATAAACACAGAAGTAGATATTAAGATACCAATGAAATCAAAAAAATCTTTTTTCCTACAGGTATATTCTGTCATTACGTTTCCTTTGAGTGCAAATATAGAGTTCATAAGAAAGCATACACATTTTTGTGAATTAATAAAATTTGATCCTAATGTAAGTGTATAGTATATTGTCTGTATAAGAGCAGTAAGCCCATTGTTTTGGGAATAAGCCAGGCACTGCTGGATAAATTAAAATGCAGCCCTTTCATCACTTCTTGATTTAGCAATTAGTTGACATTAAACTAGGAAACATGCACCAGGCAGAGTACAGAATATTACTTCTCCATATTAATACTCTAAACTCTTTTATTGCATATCTATATAATAGACAGAATTAATGCTGATAAGATTTCCTCTATTTACTAAAAAAAAAAACCCTAGTCATGTTACAGTGTTGTTTTGCAGTTGCATTCAGCAAAGATAAGATATTCCTTCACCCTTAATCTAATTATGACAAAATTAATAATGACAAGCCTTGAGAAAATAAGTGTGTGACAATTAATAAAAAAGTGGGTTAGATATGAGGGACTTTGCTTTGTTGATGATGACAGGGCTCAGCCTATATTTATCACCAGTAGAAGAGGAGTGTGCTGAGAAAAGGCAACTGTAAAGATCAAGGTAAATTACAAAATCTAAATGAGACCCTGGAGACTAGGAAGATAATGATGTAAATCTAATCTGAAATATGGGCTAAGGCACAAATGCATGGGTGGAAAACAAAGCTTGGGTTTGATACAAGAAAAAGGAAATGTTTGAGAAATTATCTGTAAGTTACATGTGACCTCAGAGAACAATTCATCCATCATTCAGTTAACTGCTGACAGCTTGCTTTCCCTGGGGAGTTAATTTGATGGCAACCGCCTGCCCTCAGCTGTCATTTTTATAGGAGCTGAGAAGCTTATTCCTGCCACAGTCAGGCTTTTGGCTCACCTGACACCCAGCATGCACACAAATAGGTGTCTGCCACTGTGGGACAGAGAGGGCCACCAAAAGTGAACCAGAGAAATCAGTGTGGCCATTAAGGAAGCTCTTGGTCACGCCCAAGATGGCCCCAGGAAGGGCACCTGGGTGCTTTGACAGCTGAGCCATCCCTCATCCCGCTGCCAGCACTGGTTCAGCTGGAGCTGACACTGGAGCCTGCCCCAGCAGCACATGAACGTATGGCCCCTGCACCACGCTGGCCTTTGGGTGGTAACTCTATGGGAACAACTTGTAAAGAGCAATTAAAACATTAGAATTCTGGAGATAGGTGCATATGAAATAAAAATTGGCAGGAAGGTTAAACTTTCAAGCTGCAAAATAAAGCAAAATTAACAGGAAAAATTAGGAATGGAAGGAAGGAAAGAAGAAAGAAAATAAACTAGAAGACAGCAGAGTGAACTTTGGGTCCTATTCTGATTTGACAAAGAATTTCTTTCAGAAGAGTTCTGGATTTGGTTTTTTTTTTTTTTTTTAAATGAGGGGGGTTTTTTTGTACTTTAAACTACACATACATGCTATAGTTCTGATTCCATTTTTTCTGGAAAGAGAGATGAAACACTTGTGTCCCCTTTTGGAAAGGTATGGTGGTTTTGTTTTGATCTTCAGCCCAGAAGTAAGATTTACCAATGAAGGAATAAAAATGGGTAGATACACACTCTTCTGCATGTTGGCCTCAAAAGTGAATCGGTTCAGGTATTTATAAAAGGACACAATCCTTTCATAATGCTACAATCGCCTAACAAAGCCAAGATACATTTACATATATTATTTTCTCCTTTCTAATCTTGGCTATAAGATGTATTTCATTCTGTGATGGGCCCTTTCCCCTGTTGTGCCTCAGAGTACATGAAAAGGGAGAGTTAATCCTGATCCATATATTCTAACCATTCAAGGACCAAGATGCTCCTTTGGGATGAAGATTAGAGCTTCTTTTCTAAAGCAGACTTTGATACCATTGCCTATTTCATGTTGAATTCAGTTACGTAAAATTTGTGCCTCCTGAGAGCTTTAAAAAGGCACCAGTTGCACAAGTTGTATGTAGCCAGCACACCTCCAAGAGGTGTTCCTTACTTTTGTAAAGAGAGTGTTTACTTTCTGCTGCTTTCATATGCCAGTCTCTTAGAGTGGATGGTGGGTGGGGGAAGTTTAATTTCTCATTTTCTTTTCTTATTTTGCTTTGGTATACTTATGCAGGAGCCTGTGCTTTGGAAAGGGACAGTACACTTCATCACAAATTATATATAACTTCAACTAATCAATATTTGTTTGGAAAATTCACATTTCCTATAAATTAAACCATATATAACTTATGTAATGCTTTTTCACAGAAAAGCTCTTTTCTTTTTATGGAAAGACTTTGATGTAATTCCCTTGAAGCTCATGGTAAAACTGAAGTTACAAGTTAATGATACATAGTACCAGAGAATATTGTCTGCAGTACTGAATACTGAATTGCAGAAAGCTATGTGTGTATATGAAATGTATTTTTCACTAGTGGTATGGTTTTTATGGACTGAAGAAAGGTCATCTTTTTCAGATGAGTATCAAGATACTCGATTGCTTTCCAGATTCATTTTCAGAGTAGAATTTAAGGTACAACTTCAAGATTACCACTGAAGCCCCAGACAAATGTTACAGACATGCATGATAATTTATGTCGGATTAAGAATTCTAGATTTCTCTCACACACAGAATAAATGGTTGATCACCAATGCCTTTTAATAAATTCCCTATTTTTCTTTTCTAAGAAGTGTGTTTTATTGTTCAGAAATCATTCTTATACCCTATATCAGGATAAGAAGATAATTTAAAGCATAACAGGTTCTTTGCTCTAAAGGAGAATATGGTAAGAGAAAAAATTCTTTCTGTTCACTTATGGAAATTGTGTTCAAGGTATATAAGACATTTTAGATAATGATTTTTTTTTACTCTCACATCATAACTGAATTTGATCTCATCAAAATCTGTGGCAGCACTTCCTATTTCTTTAAGAGAGGCTTTGTTTAAGATTTTTTTTAAGAGAGGCTTGGGTGTGTAAGGGAGACAAGATGCAATTAAGACTGTTATATGGTAATCTTACTTAAAAGTATTCAGGACTTGTCAAAGAAACTAGCAATTAACTCTGAACTCTGTAAAATTTCAATCCTTAAATACAAAAGAGAGATCTCTTCTGTTTGTAATCTTTATGGGCTCTAAAAAAATGGGCTCCAGATAAAGAAAAGCATTTCCTTTCATTAAACCCCAAGAGTACTGTTAGATGGAAAGGTCATTACTATGAAAATATTGTTCAGTTTAAAACCTCAGTATGATTCTCTTCGGAAAAAATCCAAAATACATAATTCATTATTGAAAAATCATCCACTTTTGCATAGCAGAGTAATAGGAAAGGTTTTTTAGGAGCAGAAGCTGATGAAAAAGGTTTGGAAACCAGCAGAGAGAGGGTTTTGGGGAGGGAAGACGTGATGTCAATTAGCCCTAGGTGGAAGACTGAAGATTAGATGACAATAAATTCAGAAATATGAACAGAAACATTTTGGACATACTGTGCATTCCTCGGTGCCTTTGGAGGAAGAGATTATTCAGGTAAGACACTGACCTTCATGCTGTCACATACCCTTGACCAGAAGGTTAGCCCAATGGGACCAATCCAGATCGCTCATAAGGATCTGATTTTCTCCTCAAGAGGTATGTGAAACCAGCAGGTGTATTGCTGCTTTACAGAGAAACATTTTGAAAAGGATTCATGTCATTTAAGTACACAATATCCTGCAGTAGGAACATTTTAATTTTGCAGTCTTGAATCTCCCAACATCTTTTTTAAAGCCAAGCCAGACTGCATTGATAACACCTTATAGGTCAAATGAAGGTATTGCATCTTCATTTTGGTTTATGTCTGATACATGTATTGCTGTGACCTGCAGAGAAATTTTTTGACATAAGAAGTTCACTATTATGGCATAACAGAGTAGCATTTTTATTGTTCACAGGATATTCCAAACTGCTTAAATTTTGCAGCTACTTAGTCTAAGGTAGTTGGGTAGTGATTGTTTATTTTAAAAGATAATTTTAAACAGTTACCCAAAATATTGTTTTCCTTGCTGTTTAACTAATTTGCAGGTTTTTAACTGTAAACTATATTTTAGGAGAAAAAAGTATGTATTGTTTGAAACTCTCATCACAATATTCATGTCACTGAAAGCTTGGCTGCCTGTTTTCTCTGCAGACTTATGTAAATTTTCAGGGACCTTGTGTGAATGGAAGGAGTCTGAATTTGTGTCCATGGTAATCTGTTCAATGTGTAGAGGAAGTTACAATGGCCTTAGCCCATGAAAAGGATCAGTTGTTTTCATGGAAAGCAGTCAAGACATGCTTTGAATTCAGATAGTCAACTTAATCAGAGCTGGACTCTGTTTCATAAGGGTTTCCCTTTGAAAGAACTGAATGCTGGTCACCTGCTGCAATCAAAATACATCATTCATCTGTAAAGGGGCATAAAAATTTAACAGTTAGCTGAAGAATGGATACATCCCTGAAACAAAGGGAAAAAAGTCCTGCAGTAATTTAGAATCTCTACGTGGGCATGTAGAAGCATGAAAATGCCACAGCTCTGCGGGCTCATTACCTGCCTTCAGCCACGGGCAGCTGAGTTAATTCTTACTGTGCTTCTGTAGGAGTGGGAATCCAGCAGTGCTTCTCCTCACTGACTTCCTGCCTCTGGTGGAGTCCTGCCTGGGCAGGACTGGCCAGCACACCTGATAGGCAAGACAGAGGGGTTTGAGCAAATGTGAGAATTCAGAGTTGTATCAGCCATCAGAGGAAACAAAAATAATTCAAGTCTAGTCCTCCACCTCAGACAAAATGGTACAGCTTACAGCCCTGGTAAGAATAAAATGATTGAAACTATATTTCTCTTTTGTTTTTACGAAAAGAAATCCTGTAACATTTGGGGTTTTTTACCCTGCATTTAAATGAAATTACAGTACAAATACTAGGAGAAGTATCATTAGGTAATTATATTTATTTGGCTATTCAGCAAAGATTTAATTTGAAAGATTGACTAATACTTGTCTCAGCTTCATCTGTTTCAGCTAGTGAAAGGTCCTTCTGCTTCATATCTTAATTAATCTACTGCAGAATATTTCCAGAGATTAATGGTAGATTTGTATGAGGGATGGCTTGCTTTTGATGATGAGAAGGATGACAAGGTTAAAAACAGTAAATACAATAATATAAGAAAATAAACTGTTCTGTGTCTATTACTCACGCAAGTTTATTTTGTTGGTTTGTTTTTTTTTTGCAATACCTATCAAGTGCAATTTGAACATTTTCCACATTACCAGGGTTAGCTAAATAAATTTCCCTTATTGTTGCATGAAGCTGCATTTAGAGAGCATTGTAACTATGTTCCTTGGCCTTCCTTGAAAATGGCATTATCCAACAGCTTTCCAGTGGGACAGGGCAGGTCTTTCAATGCAGAGCTCTGAATTAAGACAGCAACGACACCGGGTACTTACCCCTAATCCAATTTAAGAGCTGTAAATTCACAGCATTTTTTTCATAAGAACTACTGTGCCCTGTGTGTGTCCACCAGTGAAGATGTTTGGACATTAAAACTGTAATGGGAAACATGGTAGCTGCTCAAAGTGTAAGAGAGAAGACCATTGATGGACAATAACAGTGTAAGCAACAACATAATCTCATCAATCTCTCAGAGGAAAAACACTTAAGTACTGTAATAGCTGGCATTTTTACTTGAAATTTAAGTTTTCCTTCTCCGTGGGAGCAGACAATAACAGCAAGGATTTCCTTAAAAGTTGCAACAAAAGAGCATAGGGAGAGGTATACTGTCAGGGAGTATCTCAGATGTTTTTACAGAGGAAAATGGCCAGATCAGGCTATTCTCTTGGTTCTCCACATCAAACACAATTGGATAAAGCAGAATTTCTGGAAACTGTTCAGGGAAAAAAGCAATATTAACAATAATAGTCACTTAAATAAAACTCTGTAGTGTCACTGGATTGAACTGTACAGTGAGGAATCACAGAATTGGAGCATTTGAAAATGCTCTTGTCCACAACATAAAGGGTATACTCTGCAGTGTTGGTTAGGCCAAAATCTGCTCTACCCTATTCTCTTACTAGGGTAGTGAAAGACAGTATTGTCTAAAACCAGCATTTGCTCTTTGAATGAAGATTGCAACACAAAAGCAAAATGTGATCCCAGTTCTATAAGGTAGCTGCAGCTGATGGATCTGAGATTTTTTCTTTTATTAGGTATATCATTTCACAGTCATGTTGTGCTTCCCTGATGGAATTTCAGAGATCTAAGGGGCATATTGCTAAAGAGCATCTAGGGACATATTCCTGTGAATTGAAGCAAAGGAAGAGTCAGTCATATCACTTTCTCCAGCAATCTTCTCAAAGTTAACTTCATTGTTTACCTGGATATAAAAATAAATTGTCTATCACAGAACAGTAAGCAATATTTATTTTAAGTTTAAATAGTACTTGTATTTTATCTAGGCAAAATGCTGCCACTGTTTCAAACACCATAGATCATTCATGTGTTACCACACATGAATTATTTTGGGGAACGCTTTATAAAGCTTGTGCATTTAATTACTTAAGGTAGGTGTTATTGTACTATTTTGCCACCCATGCTGTCCTTCAAATGTTAATTTGAATTATGGTGCCATCATCACTCTTTAATGACTCATTTGCTGTCCACTGGGCAACCTGTCTGCTGTGCATATTAGAAGAAAGACTTTGGCTTTTTTGTGTTTAAGAAGTACTTTTCAGATTTTCAGATTTAGTGTTACTCTAAGCTTTGTCCTGCTGCGCCATTTACCTTTTTTAAATGTGGCCACTGATGTCATACTGGATTGTTACATTGTGCTGATTATTTCATCCAGCTCCTGCTTAGGAATTCAATTTGCTGTTCTTTACTAGCCTTTGTGACATAGCCACATATGTATATATTTTTATATAAAATACATATTTATAGTTTTACATATTATATATATATGTAACAGTATATCTATTATTAGGGTTCAGACTTGTTCTTTTAGAGTCAGCTGCATGTTCTTCTCTTCTCAGCAGTTTTATTTTCCACAAGGCAGTCTCCAGTGACTAGAAGTTTAAACCTTCCTTGCTCACTCAAAAAGTGAGTTTTAGCACTCAGTTCATTTTGTCTGTTTGGGCCTGCACCATTAAATTGAAGCATTTATAAGAAAACAGGCAGAGAGAGAGGTTCTTCTAAGGCTATAGGTAAACTTCCAGGCTGTTCCCTATTCATAACTCTGCATTGCTAGGCATGATCTGTAAGTCAGGCTTCCTCCCTAGCACAATGGCAGAAGTGTCTAAATGGCCCTAGGACAAAGTGCCCTAATTATGTGCCCAAGGAGTACTCACAGCAGACACTCTGAATCCAGCCTATTGAAGCTTTTCCCGTGCCATAAAACCTTTGTATAAATATTCATAAGAGAGAGGGCAACAGACAGACATGCTTCACAAGCTGCTAATTAATGCCTTTACCCATGGTTTTATTGCTCTACACCTAAACCAAGGACAGGATGTGTTTATCAAGGGCTTTGAGGATTTGGGGAAACTGTAGAGGGAGTTCAGTGTTAAAATCCTCTTCTGGTACTAATTCTTCATCACCAAAGAGCCAAAAGCTCTTCTGTTGGAAGTTGAGATCTGAAACAGCAGAGTTTAGGCAAGTGAATTCCCAGTGAGGGAATGACTTTATCTGTCCTGCTGTAAATTCACAAGCCTCTTTAGTGCATTGAAACCTAAGTGCAAGATTGAAGAATGCTCATGCTACTGACTTACTGTACATTTTTAGATAATATTTTCCTGATTCTTGTTTCTGTTAACTAATGGAGCAATTAATTAAGTTATTAATTGGCTATAAAAATAATTCCATCCTGGTACATAAGTAATTGCATGTTCTTTCAGTTAGGTACATTGTATTTAACTTTTCAACATATCAGCATTTATTTTGTATTACAAATTTGCCTATGAATCACAGTGACATTCCCAGGCTTCCAGATTTTTATTTCAAAGATTTTATTTCTCACGTTTGGAAAGTCACAGTCAGTTTGCAGTTGGTTATTGAGTGTTGACAGCTGACTGCCACAAGTCTGAACTTTCAGTTGTATTGAACTAATGGGAGCCTAGGAGGAGTTCTGCAATAGGATTCTCAGTTCAAACTGTGTTACACACTCAGCGTAGGATTGCAAGTAACAAGAGGTCAGAACCTCTATTTTGTGGTTCAATGCACAAATTAAGGCTTTTCATGGAGTGCTACCACCACCTGAGACCTGTGAAAATGCTTTTTACTGCCTTAGCGAAAGATTGGATTATATGAGGAAATAGTTATTGCAGGAAGGTGAAATTTCATGTTTACAGTGATTTTTCAAACCATGCTTCTATCATCTTATGGGGATAATATTTCCACATTTTGGGTCAAATCTTGTTTAACTCAGTTTATGTCTCCTGGTAGAACTGACGTTAGAACTGAAAGAATATGAACTAACAAAATAATGTTGTAGGTTTGTTTTTCTGAAATCACAAATCTGCATTGTCTGCTATCATTGTTATGTAAAATGTGCATAAAGTAGACATTAGGAGTATGTGTAGGTGATGGTTGCATGCCACTATGTAGTGGTTTTGTGCTTTGTCTGCATTCACATGGGCCTTATATTGCTTCCCAGTAGGATTTACTATCCCACTCTATGAAGAACATATTGATTAAATACAAATGAGCAAGATGTATTGACTATATAGATCATACAAAACATCTGATCAAAACATCTGTCTACTTACAAATATTATTAGTATCGGAATTCCAGAATTGCCTTTGAAGTTCCAGTTTTGTAGGTGATTGCTACAGGATGAGATTCCTATTTCCGTCATTGTACTGTCTTAGGCATAGATAAACCATGATACAGACTTTGACCCTAAAACTGTATCAAATGGTCACAACAGAGTAGAAAACAAGGGACTGAAGAGAATTAAAAATGAAGTCAAGAGAGCAAATTTGAAAAAAATAGTTTTTAAATTGGTCTACCTGACCTTTTTTTTATTTGATATCCTCCTCCCCTTTTTTTTTTCAATTAAATTTGTATGATAAAAATAAAAATCAAGTGTCAATATTGCTGTAGTTAGCTACAATAAACAGTCACATCTAGGACAATCAGTACACCATGTTGTTTTCAGCATCTGTGAAAATAAAAATATTGTTCTGTAGAACAATACACCATATTTGTGTATGTTTGATGGAGTAGGGGACCAGATACTGAGCATTTGCTTTTTAAGACACAAGTAAAACATGCTGGTCAGCAAAAGTCTAGTGTGAGCTCTCAGTGCCTGGATTGTATGAAAATACAGCATGGTGCAGGAGTTGGCAAAACAGAGAGGAAAGCCCAAACCGTCCTCTGGAACTTCAAGTCATCCCCCTTTTTTAGTACTCTTTCATTTTATGGGACTTCTCAAAGTAATAATGTAATTTCATCTGTTCATATTGACTTTAAAATTTCTGGAATTAACTTCGGAATAGCTGAAGTGAAATGAAAGAATGATATCCCACCAAAAGCAGAAGCCATACTAATTAAATTTGGGACTTTGTGTCCTTGGTAGCTGTAAAATCTGGATGAGGATTATGGGAACCTCAGCCCCAACCAACAGTACCAGACCCTCATCAAACAGTCAGCCCATTCCAACTGCTGCCATCTCTGAGCAAGGCTCCAAGATCTGGGAAAAATTCTAGCTGAGTGCACTATTAATATTTTTTCTGATCTATGCAGCATGTACTTCTTTTTTTTCCAATAATTTCCTGGTTTAAGTTGTGCTATAAAGGTTAAATTCAATATACATTTCAAATATATTGTGGTGAAATCTCAGAGATAGTACTTGGACTGTACTTGGAGTCAACAGGTATGGTTTTGCTAATTCAACAAGTTTCCAAAGGATTTTGTAATTTTATACAGGAGGAGTCAGACTGAAGAGTGACACTTGGGCAAAAGACAGACACCCAAGTCCAAAACTACCCCAGTTCCGAAAATGCTAAGAAATAAATGCCTAACTTAACAGATGGTTCACTTATTTCTCTGATAATGTCCTAAATGCACAAACTTCTGCTTTAGACTTTGCTAAAAATTTCTTAGTTTGGATAGCAGGGAGAAGCCTGGAGTATTTTTCATATCTAACACATATTTCTAATTTTAAAAATTAATGATCTTTCAGGCATCCTTTAAAAATTAAACATTATCAGAATAGGTTAAAAGACACCTTTGTAAGCTATTGCTGACTCTAAGTCCCCTCTTCACTGCATCCTACTGGCTTGAAAACTCCATGTATATGAGGAGACAGGTTCTTCTTCCTCTGACTGGGGAGGGGTGGATCTATGGGGCAATTGCTCATCAAAAGCACACAAAAAGACAAGGCATCTGTGGGGGCAGAGGGAAGGCACTACCCTGTGCTTGTGGTGAGCAGCATAGATTATGTATCAACTCAGTGTATTGTTAAATACAGTATCATGAATGAATTTTAAAGTAATTGCATTATTCTGATTATTTTCTCTATCTCCCTTATGCCACTATATTAATAATACTGCTGCAGTCTAGTAAAAATAGAAAATTATTTAAAAATCATAGCACAAACCCATAATTACATGTCTTTGTTTTGACTTTGGTTTGTGTTTCTAGTGTGCCAGTGTTTGTCGCATTTTTCTCTGTTGTCTCTATGAATCATGAAAGACTGTTTTCTTTTACAAATAATATGTTTCTGTGGTGAGTTGCAATAAGGAAATGGCTAAAGGAAAAGAGTAAACATGAGATTTAACACATGATGTTATCATAAGGGAGAACAATATGTGTGTGTATTTATATGCCCCTTTTTGACAAATCCTTATAGATCAACATTTATGCGGACATACTTATGTGCATATTTAATATAATTGTTAGGATTTGTCAAAAAATGGTAGACTGTGTATTGGTTTACATGTTTTTATTTCTTTTGTTATCATTATGTTCATATATTTGTTATGAAATGGAGACATAATTTTAGAGATATGCAGTTGCTATTGGGTTTTCATGATGAGCTTTGGAATTTTTCAGTCTTAATGTTGTGGTGTATAGTTTTCTCAAGGGAGTAGAATGATGTTGGTATTGTTTTATAAAAGGTATGTGGCATAATCCCTAGAGTTATTTGAATACTTATAAGAAAATCATCCAGAGCAGCCTCTCTCTTCCCCATGGTATTGAAAAATAATTTTATTGAGACTGCAGTATAACTGAAGGGATAATGGTTGATTAAAATTTGCAATTCCAGCATCAAATTAATGGGAAAGGAAAATATTTAATAATTAAAGACTTCCTCCTGTAAGAAATATCTTTCACTCAATACCCCCTCCACCAACATCTTCAAAGGATCCAGTCTAAGGCTGTTCATTCAGGTCCCCAAGATTATTTAAGCCATAGAAATATTTTGCAAAAGATAAAGTTTCTAACAACAAGACTTCACAATCCCTACTGTGCTAAAGAAGCATTTATTTCAGTAAATGCTCCTTTGAGGTGGCTTGCATAAGGTTTATTCTCAAGAGTTTCAGATAAATATTGCTATAGATTTAGAGCTTTACTGGTTGGTAGCTGCTAATATTAAAAGACAGAGAGGCATTGAAGAAACTGTACTTAAAAAAAAAAACCCTACAACATTCCAAAAAACAGTTAAATGTGAACTCTGGGATTTTAGCTATAGGAGTTAAATTTGTTTTCTTTTTCATTGCACTTTTATCACAATATTTCTTGTTTGCTGGAAACAGAATTGTGAATGTTTTTGCACTTGGATGTGAAATGTAAGAAACAATGCTCATATTCTTTATTCCTAATTATATTTATTACAGTACTTGATACATGATTTTGCTAGAAATTGGGATCATTTGTGTTATTGGAATACCTAGAATGTTGAAGAGGATTATGCAAATAAAATTATGTTACCTTTACTTTTATGTTTAAAAAAGATTTATGTTTAAAAAAGTTCAGTTGTTTTTCTCTCTCTTACTTTTCTGGTACTGCTGTAAGGGAAATAAATTAATTTGAAATCAAATGTCTATAGTTTCCCTGACTTGATTCATTTCTTGTTTGTTCATGTCTGGTCTGGATTTACTTTTTATTTATATGATTCCATGAATTTACATGTGTTGCATTAAAATACTCTCTGGGTATAGGGAAGAGAATCTGAGTAGCAACAGAGTTATAAAAGAGTATATGTTAGGAATCACTCCTTGTACCTGCTTTTTTTTTCAATATCAGTTCCAATTTCTGTCATAAACACCACCTTGCCTCGGTTCATACATGGGACAATGGTGTGACATTTTTGGGGAAGTAAAGTCTTCCTAAGTCCCTCCTGGTGTTGGCTTTGGACATGTTTTTAGGTGCTTCAGCAGCAAACTTGTCCTGTAGTTTTTCAAGGCTATCTCATTCTGCAGGTCCTTAAATTATTGATAAATCTTTGTGTTTAGCCCAAGGGCTTCACAGGCACTTAATTTCACTCACCTGTGCCTGTTCTAAGATACCACTCTGCCATCTAAATGCTGTCTTGTTACCTTGGTTTCGGTGAGCAGACACTTGAATACTATGTTGGTTTTTGACCAGAGAAGCCCTGAAGTTTGCTGTAGATAATGCTTCAGCTGTTGGGAAATGGCTGCATGGGAGCCATCAGACCATTTGGGTGTACAAGATCCCAAGTGAAAGGAGACATCTAACATTTCCTACTACTTTGCCTGTAGTCAGAGTGAAGGTGGCAGCCCATAATTTAACCATGTTGAGTCATGTAAAAATGCATGTACAAATGCATTTGAAAATCATGATTAAATGTGATTTATAAACCTTAGCTGATGCCGTAGATATTATATTTTTGATTCATGGCCCTATTCACTGTAAAGTTGTGACAGGTGAAGTAAGCAGTGGGCCTATTAATACTCTGATGCTTAATAACAGCTACTTTTAAATTAAAACAGTCAATCTTCTTCTACTTTTTCCTCTATTTTTTTAACTTAAACATAATTTGTGTTAGTAAATAAACACAACAGTGGCCAAATTGTAAGAAGAGTTTTATTTTGGCTTTATATTTCGTGCAGGAAAACTCACTTGTCAATGTGTATTGGGATGAGCAGCCCACACTCAAGTGTGATGGAGGGGATTGACTCTCTTTATACATACCTGATCATGTACCAAAGCCTGAAATAAGCCTACACATAAGAAACTGAGGGTAAAAAATTGATTTTTAAATTTCAGTAAGGGTGGGGGAGTTCTCAGACAGGTCTTGACAGAAGGCTTAGACACTTTGGCATTCAGGGAAAAAGAATATATGAAATTGTAGACGTGGGTTATTAAAGTATTTTTGTGTTGTTTAATTTTACAGATGGCATTACAGAATGAAATACATTCATAAGAAGAGGGAGACCTTACTCAGGCAAATGTAGATCATTCTGCTAAAGAAATTTATAGTTAGCTACTGCCTTTTAAAACTTCAAGACTGTTACCAGGTTGTGTTCTGAATTTTTTCATTTCCTCCGCTAGCATAAATTAGAGTTATTTCAGCTGAGGCAATGAAGCTACACCGTCATAAGATTGATGAAAGATATAAAAGTGGATTCTGTGACCTTCCTTTCAATGAAAGAGGCTAAAATAAGTAAATTTAAATTGTGGAAGAAGCAATCTATTTATCATCAAATGTGATTTTCCACAGTTTTGCCTCTGTTTAACATTCCTAGAAACAGAACCTGTATAATGAAACTCTATCCAATAATCTATTTAACTGTATTCTTTTCATATTTGAAAAGCACCAAGCATATATTTTTTAATTACATATCTTTTTATAATATTTATTATTATGCCATTTTTGCAGTTTTTCTTCCTCTCTGTGACTTCTTTGCAGCAATTTTTTCTGGTGTCCCACTTCTTAGCCACTAGCTGTGCACAGATTCTCTTTCAGCTACCCTGTATAAGCATTGTTATTACCATACCATTTAAGTTTCTTTTACAATTCCTAATTCTTCAGTGAAGATATGTGTATCCTAATCTACAAATAAGATACTTGACTGATAACCTGTCTTTGTTAATAACCAATACTAATTGACCAGGCAAGTGGATTAAAAGGGGGCAAATATGCAACATGTATTTCCCATTTCATCAGTAGACTTAGTGAGCCAAAAATGGTGTCACTGTGTTTAAGAAGTGTTTGTGGATTTCTCCTTCACAGATTTTAAAATAATTTCCAAACCTGTGTAATCCTCTGATATTCACAGCTTCCCACTTCTGCAGTCAGTAATACCAGGGTCCATAGCTGAGCTCTCATGAGACACAATTGGCTTGAAACAAGAACCTCTGTGTATGTACCTCAAAGAGAAGATTATCTCAGTTTCCAGTGATTGCTCATCCTTGCTGCTATTCCAAGAGTTCCTGTGCACTTCCTTGGCCTAAGAATATGGCATTGAATCTTCCCCATGTAAATTGGAATTTTAATGCCAACAAAACCTTTATCTCCATGACTATACTGCATTGCCATTATCCACTTATACCAGATTAATGCTTATGACTTTACAATCTATCCTCTTTGCTGTCAAATTAGATTTTAGGAGGAAAATATTGAATGGACCATGTATTCCAGGACCAAATAATGTTTGTAGTCTAAATGCATAGTTCATAATGTCTACCCATACTGCGCATGCAGAACACCAGTGTCCTATTTGTAGATCTCACTAATGCTGACATTACTTCATGTGTCCCAGTTCCCATAAATAAGTCATTGTGGTGTCAGAATATCATAAATGCCAGCTCCACTGCAGGTGCAGCTCACAAATTCAGGCTGGGTGGAGGTAAAACCACAAAGAGGTTGTCCCTTTTTCCTCTTGAGTCTGGCAGCCGGTATGTCTTGACACTGCTGTGGCACAAGGGACATAAAGGGTAAAATTACAGCATCCTGGTATAAATGTCAGTCCCAGATTATACCTGAGCTTGTATCCTTTGTAACAAAGCAGCACATGGAGTGCAGCATCACCTGACTCTCAAGCACTGTCAAGGCTTAGAAGAGGGATGTCTTAGGAGGTGGATACTTGGAGCTTGTTTCCTCAGCATCTCTGAGAGGATTTCTCCAATAGAATTCAGAGGTTTAAGGTCCCATTTCCTCTCCAGTGGTTCTTTTTTTTCTGGAACAGAGTGTCAAATCAACAGGATCTCCTTCACAGACAATTCTTTCTGTTAATCATTAAAGATAATAATTTTTCACCTTTAGATATGCATAAACATATTGAGGATTAGAATGTTTCGTTCACAGCACTAAATCAAAAGAAACTCAACTAAGGCCAGTAGGTACACAAGGAATATCAGACTCATGTCAGAAAAAAGAAAATCTGGTTATTTATACTTTTTAAATAGGAAATACTATCTACAAGATCTTGTTACTCCTAGCACTATGCTTTTCCAGAGATTATGTTCTCTCTTTGCCCTTGTGACTGAACATGAGACAGGGTCAGTCACAAATCAGTCGGTCCTGCTACCTGTGAATAGCAGGAGAGCATTTGCCACCATTATTTCTGATTTCATGGGCCTTGGGCACTGGGGCACATACTGTTTTGAAAGAATATAAAAAGAAACAAGTATTATCGCCTCAGACAGAAACGTTTGACTTTGAAGGAGGGTAGTGAAAGGAGGTGAAAAATCAGCTAATGATATCTTTCATGTCTCCTTAGTAGGCATAAGGATAACCATAAAACTGTTTAAAACATGGTCCCAAAACCAAGCTTCACTGTTCTGTGAATAAATCAACAATTTATAGAAACATGTTTAATCGCTTCCTGAAAACAAAAAAGAATATTTAGTATTTTTTGCTTCATAAAGCAGCAGCTCATCCAAGAAAATTCTAACTATTTTAGGCACTGGCAGAAGATGTCAATCAGTGTCACAGGAGTTATGCAGATTGTCAAGCTGATCAAGCTCAATTAATATCATAGATTTACACATAAAACCACAAACTTGACATCAGTTTTGCCCTTTTGTTTTTTTGTGAAGATGTTCTTCCCATCTTCATTTAAATTAAATGCAAGGAATTTAAATTAGTATTTAAACAGAAGTACCTGCTGTCATATATCATCAGCAGAAGGGATGTTGATTTGTTAGCTTTAAATAAAATAAAACTAAAAAATAAAATAATTTCTTTCCAGCTGTTTGTTTCTCTACACTGTTAGCTGTTTAACCTGACAGTTTACACAGCAATAGAATGCAAGGTTGTGTTTCCCAGGGTAATTTATACCAGTACCTCAAAGGAGCAATTGCTGCATGTCTCAACCTCTCACTCGCAGAGCACTTTCCTCCACCACTCATGCTAGCTGTGAATCTTCAGTCATTTCCCAGATGAAATTTGCTTTTCTTCCCTAGTTTTGGCACATATTTGAAGTGCAAAGAGAAGACCCAAACCACTGAGAGTCCCTGCAGATGCAAGAAGGTTCATGGCTCTGAGTGTGCTGTGGAGGGGCTGTAGACACACAGCTGGCGAATAACAGAGGACAGAAGGTGTATCAACTCCTGACATCTCCTGGAATCTTTAAAAACTTTCTGTGAGGTTTACTGGATCTATAAGTGTGTAATGCACCAAACAAAGTGAACATGGCTCCTTTTTTTTCTTATTCATTGAAACTATCACTCCTTGTTCATCAGAGCTCCCTGTGGAATTTAAAAAGTAGTGGGAAGATCTCATGCCCAGACCCGGATTTTGGGAAGTAACAATTAGGAGGACAATGGATAAAGGAGGAAGCTGGAGACATTAACTAACAGCTGTGAATCACAACTTACACTGCTTTCTTTTCCATAATTAATTGAAGGAGAAGACGCAATGCACATTGACTTGGAAATGTGGTCCAAAGAAAAGTTTGGTGCATGTAAATACTTTTCCACTGCCCTTACTTACATGAGAGATTTGATCTTAGTCAGGAGTGAAAGTTGTGAATTGTTACAAGGGATAGTTTGGTATTTTTTGGCAGGGAAGGAGAAGAGAAAAATATTAAAGGATAATCACATCACATGGAGGAGGTAGAAGTCTGGTGAAGTTAATAAAATATGGGCTTCAGATAGGTAGCAGAAAGTCACTGTTAGACACACAAACATGTAAAGTTGCAAATAGCAATTATGATTTAACATCCTGTAACCAGTACTACATTTCTGCATGATAGATAAAGAAACGAATGTTATGAAACTGTTGCATTAAATTATTCATTGCAGAGTATGAGCTGAATTCTGTGAATTTTCTCAAGGAAGCAATCCATATATGTGTTCAACATGCTTGAGGGCAAATACTTCTTAGATAAGTTGTATTGTACTTCTCTAGTACAGCAATGATGGTTTATATTATGGCTCTTGTAATGATGATCTCAAAAAACATGTATCTGCAATTTACATGCTTTAGTAATTATTAGGGGGCATAGTGATCTATTTGCCCATATCACTCTGTGGCTAGAATTGCCCTAGGACAGGCATAAAAAGATTAACACTGAAGGTTATTCAGTAGTCAGAGTAAGTCAGTGAGCATTTATACACTTAGATATTTCTCTCTAGAAAAACTAACATCATTTAAAAGTAACTAGTATCTAACCTTCCCTCTCCATCAAATTTATGGACATACAAGTAATACTTTATCTATAATTATGGCAATGATAGACCACAATGAAAATAATTTGACTATTTTAGAATATTCATATTAAAATGTCGAATAATTTTAGAATATTTTCTTCTGTTTGCTTTGCTTGTGTCCTTAATATGCTACAATGTTAATGATATTTAGATTGTGTTTAACCAATACTTATCATTTGATGTTCAAGATAAGGACAAAGTAATTATTCATCATTAATTAAAACAGCAATTAACAGCAATTATCTTGTTGGAGAGGGGGTGTCATCAACACTTCAAGGTCCTGTTAGGCTTCTGGTTTTAATATTATAATTTTTTATTACTATTTTGCAGATTTGGTGTACGGATACTATAGACAACAGAGGAAATTGGTTGAAGAAATTGATTGGTCATATACAGGTAAGCAAAACTGTCTATTGAATAATTTATCTCACTTTGATATTTTGTGTTCAGTGTTACAATTTTAAGAGCCTCATGTGTCTGTATACCTCTTACCATATGCTTAAACAATTGCTAAAGTGTAGGAAATGGAATCTGAAAAATACACAAACTTTACAATAGGAGAGTATTTTCATCTATTTAGATTCATTATTTTAATCTACTTAGTAATAAGTTATATCTATTGCTTTTGGAAAGAGAAAGTGTTCAACTTTAAAACCTCAACCTGAGACCTGGCTTATTTGAAGAAGGCTGGGCCAGTAGATTGTCAGGTGCTCGTTAATCATCTCAACATTATTGTTCCAGCAAATCTGAATAGCAGTCAGAAAGGCTGAAACAAGGCACAGCACATTATGTGGGAAAGAACCTATCTGTATACTGCACATGAACTTCTACCCTGTGCTTGTGAGCCCTTGAGCATCCTTGCCGAGTCCCACCCTGACTTGCCTAAAAACTCAGTCACTTTGTCTCTCTCATTTGCACGAGTAAGATATTCCTTGAAATTCTTCATGACTGTTGCCTCATTAAAGAAGAACAATGGAAAATTCACAATTAGCTTCCTATGTTCTTGTGTATAAGTCAAGTGATTTCAGTAATACTAAAAAGGTAATTTTGTCCCAGATGTCTTTTGCCCAACATGTAGGAAGTGAGTTCTTCTGGATGTGTATAGGCTCCTACATTTTAAATTGCTCAAGTTACTGTTTCAAAAATACAAAAACTATGAAAAATAAGGACTGTCAGATTTCAGTTTTTATAAATTTGGTTCAAAATATATTCCTGTAGTTAAGGAAAATTACACCATTCTTTTTATTTCTCTCACTTGTCATTTTTCAAGACAGTTTTTATCTTCTAGTGGAATTCATAGCTAACAAGTTTTAAGCCTAGAGAGGATTGAAACAGGCTAGTCATAAACTCTTCAAAATGAGATTTATAATGAAAACTCCCACTTACACAGATTGTAGTGCATAATTCAAGCATAAGATCAATCAATACTGTATTTCATGTTCAAAGTCAATCCATTTTTTAATATTGTAGTTAGAGGACTGCAGGGATAAACCTCCTGGATTCCCAGTAACCAGCAGGCAATCTTTAAAGGATAGTAAATAGGGTTTGTTTAGGATATCAGAGGATATAGCTCTTCCCTAGGCTGCACAGAGCACCTATGCACTGTGCAGCTGCTGCAGCATCCATAGCTCACCACTGATGGATATTTTGTATGGAAAAATAGCACAGAATTGGCATGATCCATACCTGTTGTTTCTTTCCCTTAACTTATGAGATGCATGTGTGTAGTAATCTCGATTGGTATCCTTTGCTCTAGTGACTCCCCAGTGGACAAAGCCTTTCTCCCCATTCAGAGCTGTACAGGAGCCCTGGCTAGCATCCTGCAGCTCCTGCAGCCTCCTGCCCCTGCTGCATCCCACCCTGCTCCTGCTGCATCCCACCCTGCCCCAGCTGCATCCCACCCTGCCCCTGCTGCATCCCACCCTGCCCCAGCTGCATCCCACCCTGCTCCTGCTGCATCCCACCCTGCTCCTGCTGCCTCACCGGCCCCTCTGCTGCGCAAGCTCCGTGTGCCCCAGCATTCTTAAACAACTGACTGCGTGTGTGGCCAAAAATTGATATTCAAAGCTTTTGAAGAGGGCATGTAAATCAGGCACTCAGAGCTTGCAAGCTGAGTATTATGGGGTGCTTTGCTGAAATACCAAGTAATTGGTTCATGCCATAAGGAATACACAAACTCAGCTTTCACTAATAAAAAGACAGCCTTCCTGAATGTGAAAAAAATGTACATATTTTAAAACTGTGCTTTGGAGGCACAGAGGTCTAGAGACTGAAGCATATGGGTTTCAATCTCCTTCATTTATAATACATTATTTTATTTATATTAAATTATTTTATTCCTGAGGCAAGCAATATCAGGTACTGTATGTATAAGCATACTTAGCACAGGTTTATGGTTGTGAGGCACAGACTAACATGCACACTTCTGAATGGATTAACTATGCTTTGCCAGTACATTTTCTTCCTCAGACACCAGTTAAATTCTACTGTCTTATAGCCTTCTCACTGAAAGAGTGAAAGGGAAACATTTCATTGACAGTGAAAAATTATACTTAATATGCCAATGAAGTGTTTTGAATGGGCCTGGAGGTCCTGAAACCATAATCCACCATGGGTAAGAGAAATCCAGCTGGCTTGGTAAAATAACCTGAGTCTGAGCAATGTAATTCTCTACATCAAATAAGAAATTTCAGTTACACTAGCCTCATTGGGTCAATATACTCCTTTGCTGGGATGGTGGTGTGAGGTGAAAGTAAAATGGAGCTAGAGAGTTTTAACCGCTAAAATCATCCACTTTCTGAAGGTGAAGTTTCATAATAAAGCAATTTCACATGCTGGAAGTTAATGAGTCACCATCAGGTTTTGACTCTTGGATAAGTGTATAATGAAGTCATAAATGCGCCTGGAAAGATTTTGTAATACTTCTAAGACCACTGTTTTAAGCAATGAACAAAACCTGCATTTGCATGCATTAATTTGATCTTTTGTGCCCTGACTTTGCATGTATTTGCATAAACAAATATAATGTCAAAGAACTGAAAGGTGCAAGTTCTTGTTACAGATGCATCCAATGTTTTCTAGAATAAGGGATTCTGAAGCTAGACTATTTGTAAAAATTACCTTATTTTAACAACCTTTGATTATATTTTTCATTGAAACAGTCAGAGAAAAATTTTAAAATATAATGAACTTTTTCAAATTGTTTCATATGGCAAAAAGTGAATCCAACCATTTTTTATTGAAGAAAAACCCTGGTGTACTGTGAAAATTCAATTTCTTTAAATCATTTATATAGTAATTGATAAGCAAAGGTCATTTAGACAAAGCAAAGGTCTTTATTTAACTGTACCACTAAGTTTAGTCATTCACATACTTCTTCAAAGCATAAAGCAAATAATATGAGCTTCAGTTACTTTCTGTTTTAGAGGTGAAAGATTTTTCTTTTTTTTTTATGCTTTGCTTATCTGAATTGCCTTTGACAGAAGGAATGATATAATCGTGTTTTCTGGTTCTGATGTTTGGGTTTCTTTTTTTAACATGGCTGATTGATAGAAGTCTATCAAAGGTCTAAGTCTAAAAGTTCATATGTAAAACTGACAAGTTATACCACAAATTTGAATTTTTTTTTTTTTGTCCCCAGTGAAATGTCTTTCTTTTGGGTTTCACTCTTTGGATTTTGGTTCTTGTTCACAACAAACAAGTTCTGTGCTTTAGGGGAAAAAAAAACTACATCTGAAATTTGTTAAAAACAAGAGATTCTAAACAGTCTTCAAGGAATTAGCAAAGCTAAGGGTTTCAAACATTTTTAAAAATTTAATGGTCTATTTAAATAAATACCATGGTGAGATCAATGTTCTTTGTCTCACCATGCAGGAGCGTTATGTTCAGCCTGCACTGCCATTTATTATGTGACGCGCTGTAACACATTTGCTTTACAAATACTGGCAACTCTGATCTTGAGGAAAGGGTAATTTTGGTATAAACTGATTGGTCTCCAGGTATTCAAAGAACATTTTTATTATTTGCAAGCAGAATCTGAATAATATTTCCTTTTTCTCTGGGGAAAAACATCATGAATCATAGAATCACAGTATAATTTAGGTTTGAAGGGGCCCTTGGAGATCATCTGATTCCAGCCTTAGCTCAAAGCAGAATGATCTTCAAAGCTGAAACAGGAAAAGTATTGAAAATCTCCAAAGAAGGAGATGCTGCAGTTTGATCAATGTGGGGTTTTGTTTTTTTTATTTTGGAAACATTTCTCTTTTTTTATTCAGCTTCATTGTCTTATTGCAACTTGTGGCCATTGCTTCTCACCTTTTCCTTGTGCACTGCTCTATAGATTGCCTTTACTAAGTTCCCTCTCAGCTTAAGCTTCTGCAAATTCAGGTCCTCAGCCTCTCCTCATACATGATGTACTCCAGCCCCCAGACCACCCTTAGTAGCCCTTTCTAAATATCCATCTCATATTGGGTTCAGGAGGAAATCAAAACTGGACCCAGCATTCCCAATGTCACCACTCACTGGTGTGCAGTAGAGGGAAGCCACTTCCCTCATCCTGCTGGCTCCACTCTTGCTAAGGTAGCTCAGGACAGTGTTTGTCTTTCTGACTGCAAAGGCACGCTGCTGACACACACATAACTCATGCATTTGGATTATTAATTAAGATATTTCCAAACAATTTTTAATATCTGGTGTTTCTCAATAGTAATGTATAGTGGTGGTTCTCTTCTGGCACTTGCACCAATACTTCTCTCTGTAATAATGCCTAAATGTAATGATTGCTTTGTTTTGCTCCCCTGTTGAACTGATTGAACTAATTTTTTTAAAGCTGGAATTGTTACCTTTTTGTGTCTGATTCAACAGCCTCCTGGAGATATTCCCATAGTTTATCATTCCCATTACTGTTGCTACACAGACAAAACTTCAAGTTGTTATTTGAAAGATGGGGTTTGCCACCCCAAGTCTTATAAATGTGCTGTGATTACTTCAAATGTTTATTCCTGTAGTTTGGCTCAGAAATTAAAATGGCCTTTGTTTTCAGTGGTACTGAGAAAATGCAATTTTATTTCTTGCCCAAACAAGAGCTGATATTTTCATTTCAAATGTTCCATCATATTTCAATACTGAGGAGATTTCATTTCAAAGTCACTTCTCATAAAGTTTATGGAAAAGTCACTTCTCATGAAGTTTATGTTGTTGCTTATATCCATAACAATGCATGGGTGTATTTTGCTTTTTGCTCAGCCTAAAAAGCGAGCAAGGATCTACATTATCTCAGCTGTGGCTCAACAGAATGATTTTAACACTGCTAGCTAACTCTGCTTATTCTGTAAAATGTCTTCTGCTTCTGCTACCCACCAGTTCAGTCCAGGTAAAGTGGAAAATCTGAGTCTTTCTCCTCATCCTCACCCTGTCTCTCTGTTCAGCAGCCATCTGCTGGGAGCATGGACAAGGTCAGGCATGCAGGTGCTGCTCCCTGCCCTGCAGCTAAGGTGAAGGAGAGGCTGTGCTGATGAGTTTGGGTGAGCATGGGCATGGTGCATGCTCCCTGCGAGCCAGCTCCAGGAGCAGGGCAAAGAGACAGCTCCAGGAGGGACAGGCAGGGGTCTGGGTCTGGGCCATCACCTCCCAGGGTGCAGCATGATAGATGAGCCATTTCGTGAGCCAAATCCTGACAGTCAGCCTGTGTGTGACAGTGGGCTGCAGCAGCAGGAGCCTGCTGGAAGTAGGATTGAGGAGCTACCTGCTGAACTGACTGCTTTAATGGACAGTTCTGACAGACCAGACTGAAACATCTCCAAGAGAGCCCTGGCCAAGAGTTGATGAAACCTTCTGCTTTCAGCGGCTTGATAAAACTGTGTTCTGGGGAGATGATGCATACCAAATTAAGTTAAATTCTTTTTTCTTACAAAGTAACCACCATAGCAGTATCAGCATAACGTCATGAGAAGATCTTGGCTTTTTATGACCTCCTGCCAAATACATCATTTTGTGCTTTGTGTTCACCAGGTATAGTCATAACTGATGTGCTGTATCAGTTGTGGGTAATAAAGAAAAGCCTATGCTCTTGGGCTGTGTGGGTTGCTTCAATAAAGGGTGCAGCATAAGAAATGGAAATAAATACTTTCTTTTATTAACTCATAAAAATATTTCTGCAGGGGTCTTTTTAGTAGACCTGATGCTTCAGAAGCTGTTATACCTTTTCTTGCATAACAGCTCATTACATGTATTTATAACCCCCAGATCACACAGCCACTCGTACTTCCAGTATTTTGTCACTAAATACACAGGATCACTAATTAAAAAGCCAATTGCACTGTTACTGGTTTTGGAAACATTCTGATTCCAAAGCAGAAATTACATAGTTATGCATATGTTTGCATCCAAGGGACAAGGTGACCTCAAGTGAAAAGCCACATGCTGGCATTTCTGGATATCAAAAAATTCATTTTAAGATATCTCAATGAACTGAATCAACAGCACAAAGCATGTTATTCAACACAAAGAAGATGTCTCTTCTATGTATTTGTGGATTTTGAATTAATATAAAATGATATGGTTCAGAAGTCTGTTTGCAATAAGCTTTCTTTTCAGTTAAGAACGCTAATCTTTGGCATGTAGAAAGCTATTAGCAGCAAAATGGAATTTATTTAGCTTTTATTCAGCAATATTTCTAGGGTAAACTGAGTGGAAAAGTTTTCAAGGTATTTTGGGGGAGGAAGTAAGAGAATTGGACACCAAATTCATGGAATTTACAAAGTTGGATGCTGGTAGGACACATGTGAAGAATGGCATGTTGGTATTCGTAATTGTCTCATCACTGATAAATTATAGCATTTTTATTTCAATTAATATTAAAGTGGTCAATTTGCCAAAGTTTCCTTTGAAGAAACTCAGATAAGACAGTTCCTTCCTCCATTTCAGCCCTCTAATGCTATAAACAAAGAAAACCATTTTCACAAAGTGCACAGCAACTTCTGATCATCGTCCAGATTTTTCAATTGGCAGGTTGGCTTCTGAAGTACAGAAGTCTGAGATATTTGCATAGTGTGGCACTGCTGTTATGCCAAGGTCTGTTCAGGGGTCAGAAAGATGTAGAAATTTCCCATTAAGTAAATTCATTTGGAAATTAAAAGCTTTTTGAGGAGTGCTGTCTTTGGGAATATACCAAAGTCAAATGGAAAAAGCAAATTTTGAATATTTCACAGCAGACTGCAGCCTCTGGTTAAGGCTCTTTGCCCTTCAAAATTATCATAAAAGTATCCTTATGCACATACTACTGAATGATTTCTCATGTACAAGTGCATTCAATCTATGCTGCAGTAGGAAGGTTACATTCTTGAGGATCACTTGCTTGCCAAATGCACAGATTATTACTTTGAGGTCATCACCTCCATATCACCTCTGTCCAATTAGTCTGGACTTCCTTACTGACATTTTTACTCAAAGGCTATTCTGCTGTATTTATAACAGGTTTTGATTTTTTCCTGATGAATTCAAACTCCATTTATTTCAGTATGCACAGTTTGATAATACCTAATAAATAATTCTGTGGAATTTACTCACAAATTTGAAGACATTCTTGATCATGCTGTATCTCATTAATTCAAAAGATGCCAAACCCTTCTAGGTAGATTTTCTGTGTAATGTTCTTTAACCCATAAACATTAAAGCAGTCCCCCAAAGGGACAAGTCTATGAGAGAAGGAAGATAAAAGGTACCTAAAGGATCCTGAGCAGGAGGGGACTGTAGAATGTTATACCTTCTTTTCCCACCAAAAAAAAAAAAAAATCTAAAACTTTTTAATTTGAGAAACTAGGGAAAACCATCAGCATTTCTGTCTTGGAATAATCAGCATTTGCCACTAGGTTTATCAGTTGAATTGTTCCCTCAATCATTCGAATGCCAGAATCACAGAATTTCAGTTCTGAGCATCTCTTCCAGCTGTGAAAAGTGCACAAGCCCTTTTTTTTTTTTTAAAGCCAGGACTCTCTGCATACATATTTAGCTGGTTCCTGCTATGCTTGAACAGTTGTGCTTGCAATAAACTCCACAGACAAACTGTGGTGGCCTCTTTCTGCTCTCTTCCAAGAGCTTTCTTTATAAGAGAGTAAACTGTGGCTTGATCTGATATTGCCTGGCATTGATCCTACTTTAGGAGCCACAGAAACAATTGACTTGTCTTCTTTCATCCTGTATCATAGAAGCTGCATTTGAAACCTAAGCTGTTTTCCCTCTGTCAGTGTCTCCTCTGTCAGTGCACTTTATCTGATGAAAACTGTGTTAACAAGAGATGTTTTCAAAGGGTAGTTACGAAAATTAAGGTATTAAAAATGTAAAAGCAAAGAGAGGGATAATGTGTTGAATGCTAGAAAAAGGAAAGAATCATTAACATGTAAGGACTTGGAAATTTGTTTCCCAACTTCTGATATTTCCTTAGCTGTGTAAGGAGCCAATTCAGGTCTTGAGTGCTTGGCTATAAACTGATTACAATTATTTTTACTGTGTTAGTGGTATAAACAAGCCCAGAACAAAAAATACCCGATTTTTTTATTGCCCTGCATGAGTAACTGAAAGGGAAGAACTGAAAAAAAAATACTGTTGCTGAAGTATTTACAAATACTGGGACAATGATTAATAAATTCTCCTGTTTTAAAACAGAGTGGATTTTCTGCCTGCTTGTACATGTTTTGACCACTTTGCATATACACAGCACAATATGATCAACCTCTGTTATATTTTTTTCCTGTCATTTTTCAGGAAAGCAAATATTTATGGTTGGAGTTCTAGTCAGTGAAAAATTACAAGCTAAAAGGTTTTTTATTATTATTATTCAAATGTAATTTCTTAGACTAGCTTCACAGTAAGGCTGTGGTGTGTGTGAACAGAAGAACACTAGCGCATTGTTTAATCTGTATCTCACTTGCTTTCTAAGTATCCAAAATAGATGGAAAGTGACCAGCACAAACAGGCAAGAGAGACAATATGTAATATACATTCTTAGGGAACAGGAACATACTTTTAAAAAGGCAAGCATTCGTTTTTTTCAGCTGTAAGTACCCACTTCACACAGTTCAGTACATTACCATGGCTAATATTTACCAACACATTTAGCCACCAAGATGAGATCTGTACACCTGCCAGTCCTAATGTGATGTGTATCTGATCAAAATGAGAGCAGTACTTGCTCTCCTCTGTGTGAAAGCAACTGATGATAATCTGTTGCAGTGGCTTGATCACACATCTGAAGTTCCCTTTGAAATAATTTGTTTCTTCCTTAGAAAAGCTGTGGAGCATGTGCTAAGAGCTTTTCTGGATGACTTCCTGTGTCTCCTCACTTCATTCCATTATCAAAAGAAATCTTCCTATCCTTTCCATTTTACTCTTTTTGTCATATTGCTTTAGTTCTTAAGTACAGCCACAACTTGTTTCCCTTTTGCATTACAAAATTCTCCTTTTTCCCACTATCAAAAAATCATAGTCGGTTTTGTTGCCTACTTCTCCCTGACATTCTTCATAGCTCCATGAAGTAACTGTCAGTTTGCCACTTCATCTCCTGTGTTTCCAGGAAAAACTTTCCTCCCGAGTAACTAATGGAGAAAGAGCTGGCTGAGTGTTTCCATGACTATCTTGCCGTCTCTCCCAGCTGCCTTTTCCCAAATGTCAGAGCCACTCTCCAGCACGGTTACCATGGTGCCTTCAGCTGGCATGCCAAGGGTTCACAGAGCCAGCACACCCCCTGCACGTTTTATAGGAACATACCAGGAGGGAAGGCTCTTACTTGCTGTGTCACAGTTAAATAGAGTGTATCAAAAGGTACTTCTTGGTGCATATTCTTTGTAAGATTGGCTCCAATTCAGTAGCATAAAACCCATTCAATCACTTAAGGATATTCTCTTTGTCCCTCCGTTTATGAGGGTAGTGGTACATCTATAGATGTGTTACAAGTTACATACATAAACCTGCTGGTGAGTTGCCAGATCAACAGGTCATAAACGTAAGTGCTGCTGGAGAAGAGTGGGATTTATACTGTGCTATATTCATTAACTATCTTCTATAAAAAGATTTTAAGGTGTTTTCTTTTTCCCTATAATTTATTATTTAATTTGAAATACTGTTATTAGCAAAAGAAACTTTTCATCAATATGGTTTCCTGACATGAAAGTCAATACAAATAAAGTATATTCTACATCCCACCATTGGAAAACATGATTTTTTAAATCTCAGGTTCATAGCTACCAATCTGTTGATAGATCAGTAGCTGAAATAACAAATCCTTTTAAAAATTATAACAGATTTTAAAATTTACTTTGAAATTCCATGTAACTGAGTCATACTGTTGTTTCTAAAATTTGTCTTTGTTCCAAATAATAAGCTATTAGTAAGTTTTGTTCCCTCAGCAGATCAATAGTCTGGCCCAGTTTGGTGTCATCTGCAAACTGACTGAGGGTGCACTTGAGCTCTTCATTCAGATGCTTGGTTAAGATCTTAAATGGAACTGGCCCCAGTACTGAGCCCCACTTGTGACTGGCTGCCAGTTTCACCACCACTCTTTGTACTTGGCCATCCAGCCAAACTGATTTGGATTTCCAAGCTAGCTGTATTAGTGGACTGTTGAGATAACCTGGTTCTTCTGGTAAAATTGATTGTTTTATTTCTTAGTTCTTTAGGGAGTTTCTTTCTATTGGCAAAATGTGCCTGCACTGATATCCCTTTCCTGTTAATTTTTTAAGTTAAACCACAATAATCTGGTCTCTTGCCCCCTTTTGATTGTTGCATTAGCTTTTTCTGCTCAATTATTTTTCATCTAAAATTATTTTGTCTTAAACCAGTCTCTCATGCACTTGTCCTACATGAATTGTCCCCAGGACTTTTTGCAGAGACATTAATGCTTCATTATCTTTACTAGGAATTGCTCTAGCATGGTTAGAGCTTCAGTACACACCTGTCTTTCCATCAGTTTACAGCCCTCTGAGACTGTCAGACATGGTCTGATTCTCCTCCTGCCCCATGGTTTTCTTATGCTGAGATTCTTATTTGTAACAAAAACTCCCGCTACTGTAAATGTATCGCTTTACAAATTGCATTGTTGAGTTTTATGCCATATTTAATACTGTTTTTCTCAAGGTCAGCTGTTTTTCTCATATGCTATACTGAGCCTCCTTGTGATGGTGTTTTCACATGTCATGTCATCAGTAGGTGAAATTGGCAAAACTGAGAATCTCCAGATCTTCCTGCACACACACAGCCCAGTACTTCCTATTTACTGCTGCTTGCTATTTTATTTCTTTTCTCACTGTGAAAGTGCTGAGTTGTTAATGCTGGGTGATAATAGTAACAAGATAATATGGTAACAGGTTGGTGTATTTACTGATCTATTCAGCACCATTAAAAAATTACAGATTTTCTGCTTTTACTGACACTTTTAGTCTTCCTTCCTTCCTTCCTTCCTTCCTTCCTTCCTTCCTTCCTTCCTTCCTTCCTTCCTTCCTTCCTTCCTTCCTTCCTTCCTTCCTTCCTTCCTTCCTCCCTCCCT
This sequence comes from Chloebia gouldiae, assembly GCA_003676055.1. Classification (NCBI taxonomy): domain Eukaryota; kingdom Metazoa; phylum Chordata; class Aves; order Passeriformes; family Passeridae; genus Chloebia; species Chloebia gouldiae. The sequence goes on along the minus strand of QUSF01000009.1, from coordinate 6,893,047 downwards.
CCCTCCCTCCCTCCCTCCTTTCCCTTTATTTCCTTTCTTTCTTCCACAATATCTTTATTTTGAATTCATCTAAACCATCATCTGTGTTGTCATTCAAATTCTACAGGCACATTGAGCCTCACTCTAACTCCACTGCCTTTATGATCATGAGTCAATATAAGGAACTTGGCTTATAAAATGTTCTATATCCTAGGTGAAATATCACTTATGTCATAAGTTTATTTCCAGTTCAAGCATCACTACATTGATTTATACTCTAAAAATAAATGGTCATATGAATATTTAATATATAGTTAGTACCATTATTATGCTGTCACCCACAGATAAACCTCTTTGATAAATTCCTATGTAAATAACTTTTAAATTATTGCTAAGTAGATACATAATTTTACAACTGCTACAAATTACCTATACTCAGTTTTCAAACTTTAGTGTTACTGCATGAACTAAAGCCAACTGAAATCAGTGAAAAATATATCCCTCAACATAAAATTAAACTACCGTTCAGTCCTACCTTATAGTTACAACCTATTTATATCACATTACCAGTGGAGTGTGTTTCTAAACAAAATTTTTATGTATGGATTTTAGCAATGATGGAGCGGGTAGGAAAAATACTGAGAAATCTAGTGCAAATCTTTATTCTACTTTCAGTGTGCAAAAATTATCAGATTACTCTAAAAATAATCATAGCAAAACTAGGAGTATTCGGCAATTAGGTGAGGAATCACTTCATAACACCCAACAGCAATTAGCTGTTGCCATGCAGACCCCTCATTATTTTACATTCCAAGAAAAATTACTAAAAAATCTAATCTTATTATCTTTATTCTGCCAAGTCAATCATCAGTGAAAATTGATGTTGATGTTAAATTGTCATGAAAGTTCATATTTGGCACCTCTCTAAGATGAACAGCTAAGTTTGCACTTTCCAGAGCTATTGCTGTAATCTATGCAAGCAAATATAGCTTTTTCTACACAATCAAGAATTATGTAAATTTTTACAAAGTTTATGTTAATGTGAGAATACAAAATAGTTTCATAAATCCTTTGAAGACATATGCAAGAAATCCCCCTAGATGTGATCTTCACTATTTTCACTAACATCTCAGGTAACAGAAGGGGGGGCATTTGCAAATTCGTGGAAGACATCATGCTGGAAGTTGCAAGAATTTTGGGTGACATAATAAGAATTCAAAATGTACTTGAGAAATGTTCTGAAATTAATTGAATACAATTTGTCAATAAAGTAATAACAGCAAGCACAAATTACTCCCACCAGGAAAGAAAACCACACATGTAGATGCATAATGGATAGTGGCTGGTTAGGTGGCTGCATGGCAGTTAGCCATAATTGCATATGTTGTCATTGCAGAAAAGGCAGACCCATTTTGAGGTGAATTAACAGGAATGATATATAAGGCATGGGAGGCAATTATTCTGCTCTACTTGTCTCTAGGAATATCTCAGCTGTACTTCTGTATTTATCCTTGAGCTACACACTTGTAGAAAAGACAGTGACAAATTGAGACAAGGTGCAGAGAAGAACCAAAAAGAATGATTGGTGTCTAAGAAAGCCCAAAATACTTGGAAGATAACTGAAGGGAATAAGTTAGTGTAGAAAAGGGGGCTAGGATAATATTTTTCAAATATTTAAAAGCTGCAAGTTGTTCTCTGTTCCACTGAAGTGACAAGGTTGGATCAGTTTAATCTGCAGATGAAAAGGCTGAGGTGCAATCATAGGAAGATATAACCGTGAGAGTAGCTCCATTCAGGTTGCTTAGGAAGGCTGTGGAATCCCTCCTACTGAAGTAATTTCCAAAACATGGGGAAGACAAGCATTAGTGAGAGATTATTAAATCTGATTAAACTTGATCCTGTAATGAAGGAAAGTACTCAGATGACCTTTCAGTCTTGCACATCTGTGATGCTTTGGGGCAATGTAAGACCCAATTTAATCATCTTTCAAACAGCACCTCATGTCTACGTCATTGCTGCAACGAAGATAATAATACCAACCATTCCTGAAATTACCCAGATATTCAAACCTTCATGACTTTGTTAATCATTAAACATATGTCTAAGAAAATTGTTTTCTCTGCTGGGTGTTTTCCTCAATTTTGACATTTTGAGGCTGTGGGAGGAGGGGCTGCAGGGAGTTTTCCAGACACAATTATCTGGTTTTTTATGAAGAGACAGAAAAATGTGCAAGTTCTCTCTTCTGGGAAAAAAAAAAAAGCACAACATTTCTCTGAAAGCCCGATACATCCTTATTTTGGATCTGGATTCTGAAAGGATGAGGTAACTTTTATTTTATCAACTCAGTTTCTGTATAAGGCAAGCTTTTCTTGGGCAAGCTCTTGACACCATGCCCTGACATAAAATATTTGTTGAAATAAATTAACGTTACCAGGGTGATTTAGACTACTGTAATGATTTTGAATGGAACTGTAGTAGAATCCAGTAGGATGGAAACATCTGTCTGAGAAAAGTAAATTCTTAAGTCACTCAGACTTGTTTCTGGGCCTTGTCTGATTTACATCTATAATTCAAATTTAACATTGAAGATTCCTTGTAACTCTAAGTTCAAAACTATTTGTGGGTTTTATCAATCACACTTCCAAAACTTTTGGATGCCTTTTTGAAATCCAAGATGATTTGCTTTTCTTTGGACATTTGTTGCAGACAGCTTGAGATTAAATGGATTTAATTTGATGTAATTTTCTATCTCTTGGACTACTGCAAGCCTGCAGTCAGAACAGTGAAGACAGGGAGTATTTCCTTCCTTCTGCCACTTAGCAGCTGGGATCATCTGGACTGTCAGCAGCTGGAATGTATTGACTTCTCTGTTGGAGGAGCCTGAGGGTTGAGTAGTCTGCATTTGTACTGCATTTGTGTGCCCTGTGGACTAGCAGGGCCCAATTTCACAGAGCCCACAAATAGCTGAGTCACCTGTTCACTCAACTAGTAGTTTCTAGTGGCTGCTTTGTATTTGCTCTAGCATTCACATTTTCTTAATGAGATAATATGAGAAATCAACTTTTCCAGCCTGCTGTGTCAGAACAGCTCCAACAGCTTCCTTCAGCAGTATCACTGTGCATCACTGGTGCTCACGCATTTGCTGTTGGTGAATCACTTTCTTTTATGTCACACTCTTTTGCTTCCTGCCTAGCTGAAACATTCCTTATAATATTCCCAGAGGTAACTGCACTGATGAATCCATGTGCCTATAAGGATAATGTTAGATTTCTTTTTTGTGTCATAATGATACTGCAAAATGGAGCCAGAACTTATGCCTAGAGATGGAATAGTTACAAACAAAACCAACCCAACAATAGCAGATCTAGAAAAAACAATTGTAGTCACTTTTTAAAATGTCAGGCTTGCATCCATATATCCTTGCAAATTTTTGGATATGTTCTTTAAAAACACAAACTACTTTCTGTTTTCTGAGCAGCCCAGAGCACTGACATGACCCTGTAAATTTTTTGCATGTTTTTATTGCAAACTGGTACATTATAGGAGTGCATATAAGCAGATGCCCTTTTAGCCTAAGATACATTTGTAAACGAATTTAGGACCTGATTGTAGCTATGCAGTCCCTTGAGGTTACTGGGACCTTAAGACACTGTAATTTACAGGCCTATGCACTTTGCTGATTTGAAGGCAGAGGCAGAGGTGCAGTCAGGAAAAAAAGTCTCTGTCACTTCCAAAACATCTTTCTTCTTCCCTCTGATGTATTTTTATAACCATGGAGTGACTCTTCTAGTTGTCAGGAATCTCTGGGGTATTTTCTGTTAGCAGAGCACAGAAGTGCTGGTGTGTATGAGGAGCAGGGCTATCTATCTCTGCATCATGTTCATTAGGCTCAAGAATCATTTGTATCCTTCTTTATTTTCAAATGAAGCATCTACTGCTATTAATTAGTTAAAGTGAAATGAAATACACAATCAAGCAATACTTTTCCATTAGAAATGCCCCTCAGGGATACATTTGGTTTTCTTTTTACATATTTGTGCTCTCCGTGTTGTCCATTCCACATAAATTTGAGCTTAGGGTCTACAAAATGGCAGGCTCTTACATGAACTGAAACTAGTCTTATCTAACCTTGTACAGCTCCTTTCTTCTTCCCACAACATGGTTCAATTTTCCTGCAAATTAGCACAGCTCACTGGAATTGAGGTTCCAGATGAAGCTTTCCCATCTCTCAGATTATATTAGCCCTGAGTAAAAAGGCAAAAACAAGACCTAAAAAGAAAAGACAAAACTTCAGGCTGTTCCCTTGTCCTCCTTCCCCTACCCTAAATGCTGAAACCACAAGGTGAAATCAGGCTTCTTTTCAGCTTGAGAGCAGAAGTCTTTTGCTGCCCAGAGCCCACAGCAGCCCAACCTTCTTGGAAAGTATGAACACTTCTCTTTTACTGGTTAGGCCTTTTCTCAATATCTTGGTATAACTTTCAGGAAGAATAACCCCAAAAATTCAAATCACTGCTTCCTCATCCAGTGCTCTAATCACTAGTGCAGATGCAGTGGAATATAATCTGTAGCCATCATTCTCATTGCCATTAAGAAAAAATTGATTGGACATTTGGACTGACCTTTGAAAGGTGCCTGCCTTCAGTAGAGCCAGTGAAGAGAAAAAGGCAATTAATTTATGAACTCTGGCTCTCCCCTTCAAGTCCTTTTGCCTTTGGCTGCATAGTGTGTTTTACCAGATGCATTAGATATATTGCATTGAGCCTGTGCACTGCTGCAGAGACATGGCCAGAAACTTCTTCCCATGTTTCCCCTCAGTTCCTTCTTTTTGACTGAGTAAAACAATGGCATATGGATGCTCATGAGAAAGCATCCTCTAAAAATAGACAATATGATGTCAAATGACAAATGTGCTCCTTCAAACCAAGTAAGCTGATTTCTTGAAATGGCTGACCAGGTTTTAATTTTGCAATGAGCATCCTTTCAATGCTAAGCAGGACAGCAAACCTGCAGTTTAAATGCCAACATCTTAAGCAGAAATGCAGCTTATGCAATCTTGAAATTGCTAAATATTTCTCAGAATTTATTTATATACTCACTTTTTGGTTTTCCTCCTCTGCTTCAATGAAGGTTGTTTTTACATTCCACAGCTCATGTTGGAAGCTATGCGAGAAGTTAGTAATAAAATATTAATGTTGTCATCCCACAGGACATATTGTTTATACCATCACAGATGCAGTTTACATCTCAGATCAACAGAGCAATTTTTAAAAAACTCTTGAAAAAAGCAATTGGAGTATGATTATAGTTGTCCACAGTAGTTATATCATACAGCAAATTAGGAAATACATGTCAGGACTCATTATACTAATAGGAGTCTTGTAAGATTTTTAAACAATGTAAGTAGATGCCAGATTTGCAAACTGATGACCCTTTTTTATACAATACTCTCAGTAGGGAGGAGAGAACAAAAATATTGTTGACTTGAGAATGGCTGTAAAGTTAATGCTTCACAGGAGCCCAGAACACTAATCACCCTTCTTGAATGCAAGTTCTCCCTTTCTTTAGCTCTCTCATAGGCCACTCATTAGCCACTGCAGCTGAAAATTGGCAAATTTGTTTTCAGTGTCAGCTACCAACGTTTCAGTCCTGGCCAGATACAAAAGAGACAACAGTATACTGCCAATGACACTCTGTTTCCTGCAGTATTTGTAAAGAAACATTTTGTTTTCAAAACCAGTTAAAATGGAGTAAGTTCTTACGTGTTTGTGCTCCATAAAATGCCCACTGTGTATAGGGTGAGAACTGTAAAAATTATAATGCAGAGGATTGAAAATTCTCTATCCTAAACAGCTACTTAAGTAGCACATCTGGAGAAGGACATCTGCCAAATTTTTAGCAATCAGCAGCAGCATTATTAACAAGGAAACCATTATGGTATGTGTAATGATAATATTTAACTTATGCAACTAAGAGTTTGTCCTAATATGAAATTAAATTATGTACCAAATTAAAGGTTAGATCAAGATTTACAATATTTCAATGGGCTCTGTTTATTATCAAAGAGGGAGTTGTCAGACCTAATCTGGAGGTGGGGGTGGGGGGTTTATGCAGATATACAGCTGCAGCCAAGTCAAAGGACATGGGAATGCAGAATGGGCAAGGGCAGGGAGTAAAGCTCCCTTAGTGCTCTGTGTCTGCAAGCTGAGAATTATTTGAACAGTGATCAAGTGTTCTCAGAAGACATGTTTTAATTAAATTCTGCTCAGCTAAGATGTTGGACAAGGACACAATTGTCAGCAAAAATCCCTCCTTGATGAGACTGAATGCCAGCATCATGAGACCCTCAGAGTGTCCCTCAGTATTTCAGTTTGGTGGAATAGCAGTTATATTACAGGTTGATGGTGCAGAAGCAAGAATTGTGCTCTTCAGGCTATGCCTACTGGTGTTGCCAATGTGCCCATAGAATATGATTTTCCAAGCTGTGGAGTAGTGTACTCAACTCATCTGAAAAATGAGAGGGGCCCAGGATGGTCATGCAGAGTACTTGTAATACCTCAGGAGCTCTTAGCTCTGATAGAGTTTATGTAGTTCTAGTGAAGACATTTTCTTTCTGACTTGATTTTACAAGTTTGTATTATTTTTTCTTTACAAGGTTCAGCATTATGGGAAAAGCGTAATACTGGAAAAGCATAATAATGCCTGTCTTGGTCAGTGATTTGGATGATGGGGCAGAGTGGACCCTCAGCAAGATTGCTGATGATATACAGCTCTGAGGAGTGCTGAGGGACCTCATCAGACTGGAGAAGTGGGCTGACAGGAATCTCATGAAGAAGAACATAGGAAAGTGTGAAGTCCTGCACTTGGGAAGGAAGTTCCTTAGGCAGTAGCACATGCTGGGGGACAGCCAGCTGTAAAGCAGCTTTGTAGAAAAGGACCTGGTAGTCTTGGTGGATGAGTCAACAATGTGTCCTTGCAACACAAAAAAAAAAAAAAAAAAAAAAAAAAAAGGGTTGATGCTGACCTGGGCTGCACCAGCTAGAGTGATGCCAGCAGAAAGGGGGAGGTGATCCTTCCCCTGTACTCATCCCCGGTGAGGCCGCATCTGGAGTACTTTTCTGGACTCCTCAGTACCGGAGTCATGGATGTATTGATGGTCTGAGCAATGTGGTCTGGTGAAAGGTACCCCAGTCCATGGCAGAGGGGTTGGAACTAGATGATCCTGAGGTCACCTCTAATCCAACCCATTCTGTGATTCAAGAGAGTCCAGCGAAGACAATAGGCAGAATCTGAAACATAGGAGGTTCCCTTTAAACTTTGGGAAGCACATTTTTTCCTGTGACAGGAACTGAGCACTGAGTCAGGTTGTCCAGAATTGTGGAATCTGCATGCCTGGAGATATTTGAAAACCTGGTCTTAGGCAAGTGGCTTTAGATGACACAATTTGAGCATAATTGAGGGGGGACTGTACAATGAGGCCCAGAGGTCCATGCCACCCTCAGCTGTTCTGTGGTTCTGTGATTCTAAGTAAGAATCGCACACAAAAGGCAGATCATTACAAAACCAGAGAAGGAAGGAAATAAAAAAACATGGCAAGCTAAGAAATGGTAAGACTGAGTGAGTCTCAAAAAAAGTTTGCAATGGCAAATCTCCACAGAATAAGAGTTTCAAAACAATGAGTCAAGGAACTATTTATCAGAACTGCAGTGAAACAGGATATTAGAAGAAGTACAGGCAATATAGAAAAAAAATGGTTTTCACCAGATCTTCTGTGACTCACAGTCACAAACTGGCAGTATTTTCTGTGAAGTCAAAAACATCTGTTCTTTGCAGAAACAATTCCATGGAAACTCCACTCACTGAGTCTTCTAGATTTGATGTTACCCCACAGGGAGGTAGGCTGTACTGGAAATAAAAGATTCTGAGTATTATTCCAAGATAGAACTTGTTCTCATGAAGGGAAAACTTGTTGTTGCCTACAGCAGAGAGAAATTATTTTCAAAGACTTCATAATTGCATATGCAAGAACCTGTCTCTGCATTTTCTCAGAAACTTTCATTTACATAGTTCTTTTGCCTTGCTTTCCCACCCCCAAGCTCCCACCTTTTTTTAATATGTTATTCACTATTTTAGAATTGATGCAAAAGAATTGTATAATTTACCTATAGGTTTTTTTTTGATCAGTCCCTTAGACTGAAATATCTGTGTAATGTTGTGCAAATTCTTCAAGAATGAGATTAACCTTTTCATACCTTTGAAACTATACCAAGAGATGAAGATTCAGCACTTGGGCTTCTCTGTGTCTTGCCTGCATGGTATGCCTTAGCTAGAAGCTCAGGTGTTGTATTTTCTCTTTAATGATCATAACCTTTTGCCACTTTTCCCACCCCAATTGTAATCATGGTCTACATTAGTCATCCACAGCTACCCTAATGAGGAAGAAGTCATATACAGATCCTCAAAGAATTAGAGAGAGAGGAGACTGATACATTGTGGTGTAGAGTACACATGGTAAACAAAAGATAAATTCTTATAGAAAAATAATATTTCAAACCAGTAAGTGGTTGGTTTATACTTTGCATAAACTAGGTGAGGTTTCTTCCCTAATTTTCCCAATTATTTTTCATGTGTCCTGGTTTTGACTTGGATACAGTTAATTTTCTGCTTCTTAGCTGCCACGGTTCTGTGTTTTGAATTTAGTATGAGAATAATGCTAATAACACACTGATGTTTTAGTTGTTGCAAAGTAGTGCTTTTCTTAAGTCAAGGACTTTTCAGTTTCCCATGCTCAGTCAGTGAGGAGGTGCAAAGAACCTGTGAGGGAGCAGAGCTAGAACAAGTGACCCAAACTGGCCAAAGTGGTATTCCCTACAGACCATCAGATTCAATATGTAAACTCAGGGTAGTTGGCTGGGAGCCAATTGCTGCTGGGGAACAGGGTCAGTGGGTGATGACAAGTTTATTGTGCATCACTTGTTTCTCTTGGGTTTCATTCCTGTCTCTTTTTCTCTCCTTTTTCATTACTGTTATCATTAGTATTATTACTATTGCTATTGTAATTTACTGTAATTTCCAATTAAACTCCTCGTATCTCAACCCATGAATTTTATTATTTTTCTGCTTATCTTTCCCATCCCACTGGGATGTGGGGAGTGGGAAAACATCTGCATAGTATTTAGTTGTTGTTTGGGGTTAAATTATGACAATATGCAATCTGAGTTTCTTGTTTGAAAAATATTGTAATTAGGCATCACAATTTGATGCAAATTTACATCAATAGAGGTTTTGTGACTTTGGTCACAAGAGGAAAATTTTTCACAATGAGAACAGTCAGACATTGAAATAAATCTCCAGGGAAGTGGTGGACTTCCCATCCTGGACACTTGTAAGATTCAGCTGGACAGGGATCTGGGCCATCTTTTCTACATTGTGCTTTTGCTCAGAAAGGTTGAATGAGATGATCACTGAGGTCCCTTCAAGCCTGGCATTCTATGGTTCTATGATTAAATAGTTATGGAACTGTGTCAGAAAACTTTAAATTTGTACAGGGCTATTTGTTGCCCTAGCAACTGAGCTGGAATAGCAACTATAAAACAACTAGAAACTGATTGTATTTAATATTTTTTAACAATTGCTTGCTCTAATTGTAGTTTGATTTGCTACAGAAATATGATCTATTTATATGAAGAGATTAATGATACACGAGGTGTTGTTTTGTGTCCATCCATATGTTCTGTGACCAGAATAGCTGACTGTGCACATCGATCTGGTTGTGAGGCTGAGACCTAATTCAAATGAGAACCAAAACACCAGAGAAATACTACAGAAGAAATAGACACCGATTTAGGGTTTACGTGTGCCAGTGGAAGCTGAAGAATTTTGCAGTAAGTTCTGTATAGGCTTCTCAAGAGCACAAATATTTAGTGTGTCCCATTGTAATAGTGCTGATGGTAGAGAAGGTCTATCTTCTTAAACTTCACAATTCAAAGTTAGGCACCTACATTAGGCACATAAATAGCACAAGGGGGAGTTATTTTCTTCAGAATACACCAGTTAGCAGAAAGATGCCTGCCTCAGTCCATTTGTGTCATCCCTGCTCTTTCCCTACTGAATGCTCCACCTGCTGGGCTACAAAATCAGCCATCCCTCTCCTTATCTTCTTAAGGCCCAATGATGCTTGAATTTTTAGCCTCAGCATGTCACAGCACTGGCAGAATGAATGAAGATGACTTGTTCTCCTTCCTTTTAACTACTCTCAGGCATGATCCTGGAAAATGCAAAATATGGAGGGTGAATAATTTTCTTTTGGCTGGGGAGCAAAATTACATTGTGCCAAATACACTGCCTAGTTGTAACTGCTGGGATATTGTACTATAATGGGCATTGCCTTGAATGTCCCTGAAGGGCAGGAGGGGCAGCTGCAGGGCTTTGCTCTCCCCTTGGTGCTGTTGGCTGGGTGCTCTGAGGGTCACTAGGCTCATACCAGCTGAACCTGTGCCTTGGGAGACTGTGGCAAGGGACAACTATCCAAAATCAGCTTTGATTTTAGTTCCTCAGCTTTGTCAAATTGACAGTGTCTTAGGGCACAAACAGTGATAGAATATTCAGGGGAACTTTTGGTGAAAATTTGGGTATCTATGAACTGTAATGTGACTTGGTCTCTTTACTTTGATTAACTTCAATTCATTTGGGTGCACAACAGACACTTACTGGGGAGATTTTGTCCTAACAGCTTGCAGACCTTTTTCAGTTATTGCTGTCCAACTCTTTGCAGACTGAATGGACAAGATTCTTGTCTGAAAATTTTTAGTCTGGAGGAATTCAGTAAATGTAAGTGTATTTTCAAAATATTTAAATTCAAGAGATGTTTCTGGTAGTATAATTTTCTTCCTGACTATAAAATTGACACTTTCCAACAAGAGTGAGAATGAAAGGAGAAGCAGTGCTAGGTAAAATTTTATTAAAATTTAATCTCCCCCTACAAATCAAGAAGTGTTTGGATTCTTCAGTACTGGGGATGACTTGGTACAGAAGTTATTTCAGTGCATTCAGTCCCCTCTGAGGACTCACTAATACCCTTTATGTGAGTAATAGCATAATTCTGTACAGAAGAAAATTACTGCTCTGCACTGGGGAGAAACTTGATAGTTAGGTGATGTTAGTGGGTCAGGAATATCATGTGTTACTCTTGATCCTGCCAGAATAACTTCTTGATTAAAGGAGATGAACAGACCAAGAGTCATTCCTTAAATTTATTCCACTGTGATAAATGCTAGATCTCTTCCTGCTTAAATGGTTTATTTAGTAAAAAAAGTAAAAATGCAATATTTACAGGTGAAAAATTGTACCTTATATATTTATTCCCGAGGTAATAATGTGACAAAAATAAGAAACATGCTAATCCGATCCTCTTCTACTTTCTTGTGTATGTATATGAAAAAATATTTTCTTCATGGAGAAATGACACAGAAAAATGATATAGCAATCTTCATGGAAGATTTTATATTAGTTTGTGTAGTTCTTAAAAAAAACCCACCAAGTACTAAACTGTTTAAAAATTTAGTGAATTTTAATTTAATATTGATATGAAAACTTCCTCACTGAACATTTGTCTTAAGTGGAATAGGTAGGCGACAGTTTTTATTTGTTTCTGAACACAAGCAGTGCAATGAGTTCTTCCTTTCAGAAAATATGAAGCAAAAAGCTGTGCTCCTAAAAACAGCAAGACTTTTTTGGTAAGTTTTATCACAGTGAGGCCAAAAAATGTGCCAGAACTTACTGGCTGATTGATATAGACGTGAGACCACAGCTGCCCAAAGATGCATGAGTTGTATACCTCTGTCCAGCTGATGCTGCTTCCATCCTTATTTCCAACATTTTCCATTGTAGGAAAGAATGGAAAGGTTGTGAAGAAAAATCCTATCAATGGCAGCAAGTTCCAAATCTGAGGTGGATTGCACCTACTGCTGAATAGCTTTTAGCTCTGCACTCTTGAGAATAACTATTGAAAGTGAGGGTTTGAGAGTTCTCAGTACTGAAAGGTTTTAAAAGATGGTTAGGATTTTTTATACACTTGCAAAGGAAAAACAGAGATCTGCACAAACTTGTTTATGCATAAGTACTTGAAAGAAATGTCTGCTGTGTAATTTGCATAATGCTGTTATTGCATCAAGACTGGGTAAAATATCTTTCAGTGGAAGACTGTTTTTCAGGATATGATAATTTAAAAAAAGTCTAATCAGGTAATAGTATTATTTAAACTTAATATGAATTATCAGAGGAACAATTATCAGTTGTGTACATCTACTGACATTGCTATGGCAGTTCTAAAATTATCTGTACAAAGTTTTTGAACAAAATGTAAACATAATGGTAATGCTGAAATTATATTTAATCTAAATAAAATAATGCTATTAGTGAAGGAAGATTTGTGTAATATTAGGAAGGGGTTGATTCTTAACATTTTATGAAGGATTTTTTTTCTGGGGGGGGGAGATAAGGGAAAGAGAATTAAAGTTTTTAGTCATTGTAGTCAAAAATCCTTGTCAAAAAGGCCATTTTATGAACTAGAATTGTCTTTCTAAAGCAGAAAATAAAATATGAGAAGCACACATAAGCTATGGCTCTGTATAAGAAATCCATATAGCTCAATATAATTCTGTATAACACATTCCTGCCTGTCACCTCAATTTATCCTTACCATTATGCAAACAGAATGTGTACTGAAATTCCCATAGAAGTGTGATACGAAATCCTGCTCAAATATGCTAAAAGTAATCCAAATTTCGTATGGTATTGTGTTCTTTTGGAGATAATTAGGAGCTTCATTTTAAAATTGAGACTGTGTGAAAATGAGAACCTAGGGAGTAAAGAACCAGAATTACTGGTATGTCATTTTGGACATTAGGGTAATTTTTCTGCAGGCCTCTGGTAGTCCCTGGTCAGTGATCCAATAGTCTTTTGTACTTATATTTGTCTTGCTTTAGTTTATATTTATCTAGGTCTTTGCTTTTTATCATCTTTGTGTTATTCTTTACAGCTGAAACAGATGCCTTTTTGCTATTGAGAGTTAAATGCTGACCTTTTTGATGGCAATTTGTAGGACTTCTGCAGTCACAGTTCCACTACTGTTGTTCAATAGTGATGTTTTATATGCTCACAGCCAATCTGATTCAAAGCCCAGAGAGCCTACTTGTGGATTATTTTTATAATTCAGGAGGCTTTGGATCAGAACCAATGACTGTAGCCTTTATGAAATGTATTATTCTTCTATATAGGCTTGTCCTGATCCAAGTTTTTTTTCCCTATATGGTAACAACATAGTAATGCATGTGTTTGATAATAGGAAAAAGTGCCCCTATGCCATACCACAACAGGACTTCTCATGGAACTAAACAAACTGCCTGTTAACATTTAATGGTCCAAGAGGGAGGGAGAATTGAGGGATGAGAGTAGGGGAAAGAAAGAAGAACGAGGACAGGAGGGAGGTCATACCAGAATAGAAAGGAAAAGGAGACTATATTGATTTTCTCAGTGAAAGCAAATATTGTTAGATTTGCTGAGCTGAGAAGGAGATTATATACTCTATTCTAAAATTCATCATTGCATTTTGTTTCTTTACAACAGTGTGTCTGGAGTGCTTGGTTCTGTCATGCAAGATAATTTCTAAAATACAGTAGAGTCTACTTTGTAATAATGAGGAGAGAAAAGTGAAGACTAACACAGTGCCATAATGAGAGTCATTAGACTTAGATGGTCATTTTTACTCCAGCAAAAATGAGGTTTCTTGCTGCTGAAGATGAGTTTCATTGTGCTCATCTCCTGGGACTGCATGAACTATCACTTGTCAGACAGGTGCTTAGTGCTGTGCTTGAAGTAGGTTATAGCTTCCTCTTTCTTTGCTCCAGCTGAGAGTCCTTTAAAGTGCACTTTTTAGGCCTGTTTAAATTGGTGCAACCTTGAGTCTACACATTTTCTTTCATGTGCAGCCATTCCATTTCTCACAAAATGGTACTTGCGTGATGTGGGAAAGAGGGAGATACCACCATAAGTTTCATTTATGCCCATGTTCACCAAAAGAACGACAACAAACATCCACTTGTTCTATGTACAGTAGTCATATGTTTGGGAGTTAGCTTTCCTTCTAGGAAGTACAGAGGAACTGCTCATGGGGCCGCACCATGTTTAAAAAATGTTGCTTTTATGTTCCAAATCAGGGGCAGCTTGAGAGGCCTAAGCCTGTGATTGTCCCATTTCATTCTTACTTCCCTGCTAGCAACATGTGAAACAGCTGAAAAACAGGTGGGGATTCCTCTCTTGTGGAAGACCAAACACTCTCATGTGGGAGACCAAATGTTGCCATGACACATTGACAACTAATTAAAATGTATGTATGTTATATGAAAATAAGCCATAGGCCATGCTTCTTGGTGCTTATTTCTTAGTCTAAAAAGTGATCCAGTTCCATGTATTGCAGTTCTGTTTTCAGCTCTGGTTATTTGTGACCTTGAAATGATCCTCATTGTTCCTCAGTGTTGTATTCAGTTTTATGCTTTAAAGTATTGATGAAGCTAAAGGAAATAACTGCTACAATTTGAATTCCTTGGAACAAGGTTAGAAGTTATGAAGCCAAATTAAGGCTTCATGTATTGTCAAGAATTAAATAAAGCAGGAAGAAGAATGTGTTACTATTTACTGGACATTTTCTCATTTGGCACTGTACCAAACTTCCTTCCTTAATACTTAGTTGAAACATATTGCTTAGATCATAACATTACAGTAATTATAAAAAAATTGAGGCAGGTTTTCATTATATATAAGTACATAATTTTCTAGCTGCACTTATATGCAGATTCAGCAGCGATGAGATGAGAATAATAAAAAAGAGGTACCTTAAAATGTTCACTGAATTTCTCCCATAATCCTTCTCCTAGTCTGAACAGCTGTCCCACTGAGTGCCCTGCAGATAGAGCATCTGTGATAATCTGTATTTCTCTAGCACAGAAGTATTTGATTGTATATTTTCTAACTAGCCTGCAATGGCCAGATCTTTTAGGCAATGAAAGAAGAGGAACAGCAAACAGTTGCCATTATGAAAGAAAGCTGTCCACTGGCATTTATCTTCCTATGCATTTTGCTCAGTAATTCACTTAGTTTAAACTATGAATCATCAGACTGAATCCCAGGAAAAGAACAGATAGCCACTGTATTAGGACTGATTAATTTTCCACTGTATATCAACAACTGTAGTTTATTCTATCTGGCAATAAAATGGAAAAAAAACAAAACATTTTTTCTTACTTGGTTGGTTTTTGACTACTTTATTGAGCAATGTCTCTGTGACTGTAGATATGAAAAAGCACATAGTTTATGTTCAAAAAACAAGCAAATAAAAATGAAAGAAATAGCTACAGTCTGAAGATAGCAAAATACTGCATTAGTATTTTCCTGACACATCTTCTATGACAGATTTTAATAAGAGGTAAGTGGTCTAGGACATTTTAAATGAGGAGCAGGAAATATTAAGGTGATAGGGTTCGGCTGACTACAGGTTAGTGCTGTGCCATCTTCAGGGTATTCTCACAGATAATCCATGTATATGTGCACATAGACACAAGATACACATGCATATGCAAAAGATACAGTCTAAGTAAGCTGATATTTAGATACAAAAATGATGAATAAGGAGATAAATGGAATAAGAGATTAGATGATTTGGCTTGCATGAATGCATCCGGTTGCAAAGCAGCTAGAATTTTCTATTGATTCTGTTTGCTTTATTTGAGGTATTATACCCCACAGTAAGAATACATGTTGAATTAATCTCTTTGTCACTGTATGAGTGACAGAAAAAGTTCATGGGATAAATATTATTTGACTTCTGCTCATTTATAAGCGAGTTACTCTATCAGTGTTGAACTTTGAGGGTTTTAGTGCTATTAAATTTTTCTGGATCTACTCTGTGGGCTGACTCTATCTAACCAAACCAGAACAATTTTATTTTTGAAAACTTGACTGAGATGTTGGCAAGAAATCCAGTGTTGTTAAACCTCCAAGCAACTGCATCACTGAGGCAGGCTAAGTCCAAAATGGCTATAAATGGCTAAGCCCAAACCCAGAAGCCAAAACTCCTTCTTTGTAGTTAAAACTCTGTCTGGGAAAGTAATTTCATCCATTAAATTCACCAATTTTCCAATTTTAAAAATTTTTATAAACTTACGAGACTGATCATGATCAGGATGTGGGAGTAGTTGGGACTTTTGGAAGGGAAAAAACCAAAATCCAAAAACCGTTCTAGTGAATATCAAGATAATACAGAAGCATTGCCTTCTACTCACTAATATGTGAAATTTGAGTCATCCATTTTTTGATGACCATAATGTTTCCCTAGAATGCAAAGTTTTATATTACAGCCTGTGGAATACAAGCTGTAGTAAGATTCCCAAGACCCATATTGGAAGAATTTCTCTCTTTGGGCCAGTAGTGCACTCATCCAGACTGAGACCTAAAATCATTCTTTTGCCTTAGAGCATTACAGAGTGCATTGTGCAACCTTTGGTATAATGATTTTATATTTTAGAGTTCAGAGCCATATTGATTTGGCATCTAAATTTAAACTTTGTCCCAGTGTAAGTACGCATGTCTTTGTGTGGCCTTATTTCTGGTTTTTCATATCTTAGATAAAACATCTTTGCTAAAAATAAATAATTGAAATCATTTAACATTTCAAAGTGATAAGTCAATAACATTTTTTGATAAGGAATGTCCATTATTAACAGTCCACACACAGAGGTTGTTTTTAATCTCCTATGTGTGTCCAATATATATTTATAGAAGTAATTTTAACATGAAAGCAAATGCTGCTGAAAAATGGAGAGGGAGAAAGAGGTAAAGAATCAATCTCTCTTTTCTGCTGTCTTTCATCTATAAAATAAACCCTAAGATTCACATCTATTTCATTAAAGGTCTTCCCTGAGGCTCCTTCCCCATGCTAAACAGGCCCAGCTCCCTCAGCTGCTCCTCATAAGATTTGGAATCCAGACCCTTCACCTGCTCTGTTGCCCTTCTCTAGACACACTCCAGCACCTCTATTTCTTTCTGTCAGGGAAAGCTGAAGTGGAAGCCAAAAGGAGAACTGGATGCTCATTGTAAGAGTCAGAACATAGGGACTAAGGTTGAGGAGCAGAGTTAGATGTGAACATTTCCTAGAAAGAAAGGCTAGGAAAATTTTCTTCAGACATTCTGCCCTGGACAAGAGTAGTAAAGGTTACGGTATAGGCCAGCCTGCATTTAATCTACTTGGCTCAGTTTTATTTCCATTTTTTGTTAATCCTCAGTTACTTTTCAGATCTGACACCTTTTACAAATATTCTTCCTCTTGAACTGTTGAAGATAGATTGTGCATATTTTTGTTCTCCTCAGATTTCCAAAGCACAGTTTGGGAGAATTCATTTTCAAAGCTCAATTTCAACAATATTTTTCAAAATGGCTGGCACATCTTTGATTTATGATTTCCATCATAACACCTATAGTAAAACAATCTGCTCTTGTTTAAAAACATTCAGTTCTGTCATTTTTACTTTGGTTTTCAGCAAGTTATATAAACTGCAGCAGTTCCACCACCTGCTGCCTACACCAGATGAATTTATGTTAACATTTTAGTTCAGATCAGGAGTGGACTTTTGAAGCAAATGTCTTGTCTGCACCCCACTTACTAAGGTTTGGTTTGCAAGATGGAGTTGTCTCACAGTGTGTGGCATGGGTTCATCTTAACTGGTACCAAACAGGAATTGTGTTGCAGGAGAGTACGTTATACACTTCAGCAGCCAGTGGGCATACCGCCCATGGGACCAGATAGAGCTAGACAGGTAAAAATGTTCTGAGAAACATCTGGTGTGGACATCTGGTCCTCAACGTCAACTGTTTCCCTCTATAAAGCTACTTGTATTGTTCAGCGCTGTTTGCTAATATGAACACCAATATCTGCTCCCACATTTGCAGAATTTGTGAATAAACACGTATTTTGCTGCTCAACTGTAATTTGGGTCATCATGACCAGACTCCAGTTCTCCATTCTTTCTCAGACTCCATTCCTTAGGGGATTCCCCATGTTTCTGCCCCAGATCAGACCCTGCCACTGATCTCCTGTACATTTTATTCCATAGTTTTTTATCAGTGCTACAGCTACACACTGTCTTCTGGGATGAGCAAAGATTGTAAATTTTATCATGAGATGAATGTTAGGACTTTATTACACACTGAGCCACAAGTAATGACTACGAAGTTGAAGAACTCAAGTTCTACATACAAAACCACAAAATACAAAACTGTGGAAGTTTGAAGGAGATTATAGTTTTTCTGGTTTTAATTTACTTATTTTTACTGAACATAATTGTAGACAGTAGAGAATTTAAAGACAAGATGAAAAATGCAATAATGTCTTTCATCAAAAGAAGCATGGTTGAAATTTCCCAAAAGCACCATAGTGGGAAAAAGAAAAGAGTAGTGTTTTTAGTCAGTTCTAAAGTCGTTGATGGGAAGAGCAGAATAGCAGAAATGCATGTTGGAAAAAAAAATGTATTCTGAAGGAGAGACTGCAGGTGAGCTGCAGGATTGGGTATGTCAGTGGAAAGAGAATGGAAATCTCCGCTGTCTTGGGGCAACTGCAAGACTCTGGGGATGTGTTTGGCTTCGGCAAAAGGAACAAAAGAAATAGAGCATGGAGTAGGGAGTGCAGATTAACTGCAAGAGATGGCAGTGGGCAGCCATCTCAACCCAGACTGGCAGAAACATGCCAGAGAGAGCTTTAAAGAGTTTCCTGCAGCTTGGAAAATCACTGAGCTGTCTGAAATCAGACCTGGAAACAGGAGCCTGTTTGCAGCGATGCACAGGGCAAGATGAGAGTTGTTATTTGTGTCCTTTCTGACCTTGTTTGGAGGCTTTTCTGTTTAAAAGTTAACTATTCTAAATTATATTTTTTTAGATTTCTTTTTTACTGTTAAAAGCCTACAATATTTGTTGGAAAATTCACTATAGAAGACCTGAGCAGATTAATATCCAAGTATTGGTGGACTTGAGCTGAGAATTTCCTAAAGGACACTTTCAAAAGAGATGAAATATTAGCCACTCTTTTCTTGTGAAAGTGCATTACAAATCAGGATATTGCATTATTTTTCCAGGTGATAAATTATAACTGACAACTAAAGGAGAAGTCTGACTTGAGGAGGAGCTGAAAGCTTACCCAGAGTGCCATTTCCAAAGGGACTAGTGCTTGCTTGGTACAGGGCTCTAGCCCCACCTGTGGACACTGACATTTGTAAGCCTGTGGCTTGATCTCCCTTTAGGTTGTTTGACTGTTGTGCCTGCCAGTTCCTTCTGCTGCTGTTTGCAGACAGTAAATGTGTTTGCATAATTGCAGTAATTCTGATGCAGCCAAGGTGATACTGGTAACTGGCTTGACTTGTACTTGTTCGATAATTTAGTTCAGGCTTCTTTCTAACTGGCTATCCAGGTGAGCATCTTTTTTTACTGCCTATTGTCATGGTTACAGGACTGGCTGCATATCTTCTTCCTCCTCTGAGTTTTCTGAGTGCAAAGGAGAGCTGTCCTTTCCTGGAGCACAGGATAGCAAATCTTCACTGACAGACTTGGCTGTGGCACACTGGCCTGTAAACGAGCACTGGTTTATTTCAACATATCTAGTAGAATTCAAATATATGCACTGCATACACTCATATTAGTTCTTAACTGCTAGTAAGTGGGAAGTTAATTGAAGTAATTCCATTTTCTTAAATGCGTATCGTTGACTCTTGCTTTTAATTAGCATTTTGAAGTATTGCCAGAAATCCCTGTCAGGAAAAATATCTATATGTTTTCAAACACATTAACATACACAAAATACTGTTCCATTTACATTAGTATGTTATATAAACAAAAGATTGTCAGAGCTGGTGCTACTGCATCATACTGTTTTGTGTAGTACTTGTCCATTTCCTGAAAATAATCAAGTCTTTGGTGAAGGACAGGCTGTCTGTGTCCCTGATTTGTGTCTGGACTGGCCCCAGTGAAATGCCACACCGCCCTGGAGAGGGCCCTTGCTGCAGCACAGGAGCTCCTCTCTGCCGGGCAGCTGCAGAGGGAGACAGACGCTGGAGTGGAGTGCACAGAGCATCACTCATCTTTTTTCCTTTTCCAGGGTAAAATCAGTTTACCTTTTCCACTCTGTGCAAACAATTCTTAAAACTTCTTACTGCTTCTTTATATTTAAAAAGCTTACAGGATAGATGACCTCATTGGGAAAAAGGAACATTAACATTGGTATGATTAAAAGTTATTTGGGTAGGATAGTTTTCCAGCACTTCCTCTATGGTTTTTTACATGCTGATTCCATTCATCTGAAAGCTTTTTTTTTTTTTTTTTATTCATGTACATTGTTCATGAGGGTTTTGTTGTTGTTTTATGCTTTCCTTAGAGATTCATAAAAATGTATGTGTTGACTTCTAGTGTTCAGAGTGTGACTTAACTGCTGAAGGTAGAAATCAGTGGTAGGTATGCTAAATATTGCTACAGACAAAGTCTAAAAGAAGGGCAGGTACTCTGATCTCAGATTGCAAGTTGTTCTTTTAACTTTACCACAATAAAAAATGTATGGATACCAGTTTGAATTTAAATTTATTTACCCCACATGTTTTGATTTCTAGGAACTTTGAACCAAAAGAACTGGGGCAAGAAATATTCTGCCTGTAATGGTGCCAAACAATCACCTATTAATATAGATGAAGACCTTACCCAAGTTAATGTGAATCTGAAGAAACTTAAATTCCATGGATGGGAAAAGGAAACTTTGGAAGATACTTTCATTCGCAACACTGGCAAAACAGGTAAAAAAGTCAGATTTCATGTTTGGAGTTAAGAGATATGAAAAGTGATATAGGACAAACAACTAACCAAGGACTTTTACTGAATCATTTTCATTTCACTTAGCTGCTGCATTCTGAATTTATCAATCAAATAAATAAACAAAACAAGAGTGATGACAGTAGCTAAATGAAACAGAAATCATACAAACACAAATTATGTGCGTGGACAGATAGAGCCAAAGCAATCACATAATGACTATCATCCCATCATTGGGATGTCATTAAATCTAAAATCTAAACAGTAAGTTGGCATTTGCTGTGAAATTATGGTAATTATTACTATATGTCTAGAGTCTGTACTAGGTAGGCAAAAATGATTTTTTAGAAGTACAAATAAATTACCTACTCATCTGAAAGCACTTCATGGATAAGTTGAAGTTACAAAAAACTCAGGTTGGGATTTATCTCACCTACACATAGACACATATAATACAGAAACTTTCATCTGAATTACTCACGTAGATGCCTCCTAACAGTCAAAGAAGAGAAATGTGTTCTTTTGTGTTCTGATTTGTTTTACCAATGTTAGAAATACATTTTAGAAAGAAGTGATTTACACCTACAAGTTCTTATTTTTCCCAGCCATGAAAAACTTATGGTATCATCTAAATTGTCAGACAAATCTTTTTACAACGACTTATAAATCCAGGAATGCAGTAACTAAAAGCTACTTGTTAGCAGTACTGTTCCTTGTTTTGGGCATGGGTGTGGAGGAAGGTATCTTTGACCTTCTACCAGTTCCAGTGGGGCCCCTAGATCAGCTTTTTTGGTTTAGTTTAGTTTAGTTTGATTTAGTTCAGTTCAGTTTAGCATCACTGTTCCTAATTTCTGTTCTTTCTGTCATGTACTTCCTACATACCACTACACAAATCACTTACTTCCCTCCTGCCCTACTAGCTGAAATAAATATTGCTTTGTCTTTTCAAAATGCCCCTGAGAAAATGTTCTCTTAAGTCCTTAAAAGTGAACTGAGATCTTTCTCATCTCTAGAAATCTGGGTGTTTTCAAGGAACTGCTAAACTTGTTTAAATGGTCTTCAAAGCTTTGAGGAAAGGAATGTAGGGAAAATGAACCCCATTAGTGCTGTTTTATCAAGAGATCAAGCAGTTCATAGGTGCTGGAGATGATAAAGACAAAATGTGAGGCTTCAGTCTATCCAATCCTGCTCATTCTCGCCAGAAGAAAAATGCTCTGTTCCATCAACAGTTTGTGTACAGCTATGTCCAGCTGAAGACCTGCCATTGCTTTTTCCCATGGGAGAAAGCTCCACAGCTAAGGAGTCTTGCATCAGGAGAGTCCTCCTAAGAGCTGGTAGAAATATTCTTGTGTCGTGTTGCCTCATGATTTGTATATAGAATTGTGGTAAAAATGGAGGGCAGTTGTTTATTTTCCTTTTTGTTAGAAACACAGACCCTTTCAGGAAGATATGTACTTCAGGAATTTATTTTCTTAGACAGCCAGCTGGTGGCTAAACCAGCTTTCTGAGCTTTTTAGTGTAGTTCTGTGTCTAGTTTCAGATAACAGGAAATGAAGTGCACTTCATTAAATTACTATTTTATGAACTACAGCATGAAATGAAACATATTCGCCATGCTAATAGTGAATTACCACACTTGTTACTTAGTTTGAGTAACCAATTTCCTGTCAAATTGCTTATGAAATACAGAGAAATAAGCATATCATATTTAACTCCTAGCACCTAAAACTGAAATACGAGAGTTATAGATGCCTCGGCTGGATTTTTTATTCACACTCCTTTTTTATCCCTCTTTCTCAATTTTTTCAGTGGAAATTAACCTGACAAGTGATTATTATGTGAGTGGAGGTGGGTTAGACACCATATTCAAAGCAAGCAAGATCACTTTTCACTGGGGAAAATGCAACGCATCATCAGATGGATCAGAACATAGTCTAGAAGGACAAAAATATCCTCTTGAGGTAAAGTATAGAATTGATTTTGATGATTTCAACACTGATATTCTGTGACATTACTACTCTACAAAATTCCTTTGTTTTTCTCTTAAATATATTTGCAAATATAATCATTCACTTAAATCCAAATTAAGAATAAATGAGACAATTTAGAAGGGCAGTGTAATGTGTAAAGGGCAGTGTAGTGGCATGTTAAGAATGTCTAAACTGCATTTTTTCCCATCTTCTAAGATGGTATTAAATGTCAGTTCTGTTAATCTGACAAAGCTCCCACTAAATGTTAAGCTCCTACGAATTTGCCCCATCATATTCCACATCAGTTCATTGCTCAAAGAGTAAATGGACTTTTCAAAGTCAGGGCTTTACTGAGAGCCCATGGGAGCTGCTGGGCCTTACAGATAGAGAGCGTGGCCCATGCTGGTGGGCTGCAAAGAGCTGGCAGTGGTGTGCCAAGAGCCACACGAGCAGGTCCTGGGTGCAGCCACATGGATAGGCATCCAGGCCAGCATCCTCCTGCCTGGTTTGGCAGAACGGGTTGCAGCAGCCTGGGAGGGGGGTGGAGGAGAGGAGCAGCTCTTCCTGGGATGCACAAATGCCAAACTCTCATCCCTCAACTTGGCATTGTGTCATCTTCCAGTTCAAAAGAGGCAGTTGTGGCAGGCAACTGTGCTGTTCCTCATTCCCAGCGTTTTGAACTTCTATGTGAAAGCAAAGCAATAGAGCTGGGGCTGGCCAATAGATGGGGAAAAGTGGTAAGGCAGGAGCAGTCCCTGGACAGTGTAATTTCTTTCACCTCACTAGCCACTTAAAAATTCCCAATTCACACTCCATCTGTACCGACAAGGCATCACAGAGAATGCTGTCTTCCATCATCGTCTTGTACAAAGCTACTAGGAGCAGTCACTCCCCCATACATGTTGGTCATACAGGTTGTATTTACATAGTTAATTACTGATTAATTCCATTCTGCATCCTCAGATAAAACAAATGAGAGAGGCAAAAAATCCCTACATTTATTTAAAATTTTTTGTTTGGATGGGTTTTTTTCCCTCAAAATGGGAATATAAATCATTTTATTGTTGAATTTTTACAATTTTTTTATATATAACATTTGAATATTTTTTTAATTGCAGATGCAAATCTACTGCTATGATGCAGATCAGTTTACAGACTTTGAAGAGGCAGTTAAAGGAAGTGGAAAGTTAAGAGCTTTATCAATTTTGTTTGAGGTAAACAAAATGTATCTTTGTGTCATTTAATAAGCCTTGAAACACAGCAGATGTTCAAACTGAATTTAACTGGTTACAATGTGTGATCACTGAGTTAAAAATGTAATGTATCTTTCTAATTTATTCTTGCAGAAAAGCAAATGGGCAAAATAAGTTTGACTTTAAATCATCTATAATTTTGGTGATAAACTGTAACTTTCAATGTTTTTTTTGTGACGCCTGTACTATTAAAGTATGCAATTTATTTTTAACAGATTGGACTAGAAGATAATTCAGATTATAATCCAATCATTAATGGAGTAGATAGTGTTAGTCGTTTTGGTAAGTTTGCCTCCATTTTTTATTGATTACTGATTAATTAAATTCCACCTCAGTGTGATTATGAAACCTTTAGGACATTGAGGAGCATGGTTCTCTATTGCTCAGTCATGTTTGTTTCATTAAAATTACAGAAGTAATCTGGACAGATGAGGAACGGACAATCACCAACCACATGAAATGCAACATAAACAAGTGCCAGATCCTGCTCCTGGGAAAGGGTAGTCCTGGTTATATATACAAACCAAGGAGTGAGAGTCTGAAGAGCACCCCTTTAGAAAAAGAGTTGGAGTTTGGCTTAATGGAAAGTTGAATATGAGCCAGCAATGCCCTGGCAGCCAGGAGGGCCAGCCCTGTCCTGGGGTGCATCAGGCACAGCATTACAGCCAGGGAAGGGAGGGGATTGTCCTGCTCTGCTCTGAGCTGGGACAGCCTCACCTCCAGTGCTGGGGGCAGCTCTGGGTGCCACAATGTAAGAAGGACATCAGCCTATTAGTGTACATCCAAAGAAGGACAACCAAGATTGTGAAAGGTCTTGAGAACAAGGAATGTCTGAGGTCACTTTATTTGGCTTGGAGAAGGGTGCCTCATCACAGTCAAACACTTCATTAATGGGGCAACAGAGAAGCATTTGCTGATCTCTGTGGTGATCAGTGATAGGGCATGATAGGGATGAGTCTGTGTCAGAGCCTCAGACTGGGCATTAGAAAAGGCCCTTCACTGAGATGATGATCACTGACAGCCTGGGAACAAGCTTCCCAGAGAAGTGGTCATGGCACCAAGCATCTGGATGATGCTCTTAGTCATATTGTTAGCTTTATGTAGTCCTGTGATGAGCAAGGAGTTGTACTTGGTGATCCTCACATGTTCTTTCCAACGTGAGCTATTTTATGTTTCCCTGATTAATTTACCCAAAGAATATTTGTAACACCAGACATGGAAATGAATAAATATAACTATCATGAGACATTTGTAACTCTTTAAATGCTAAATGCGGATAAATCTGATTTATTACTTAAGTCTTCTTAATCATACCTGTCAGGATTTTTGTATTTGGTTGGAAGCCAGGTAAGACTGTTGTAATTATCCAAGAAGGATCTTACACAAGTGAGACTGTCAGTGCTCAGCAGACTCAGGAGAGAGGTTTTGTTTTTTTTCAGTAGCTCCTGTGTAAATCCAAAATAGTCCAAATATGTTGTATTGGTAGTGGTTACTAATCAAGACAACTTTAGTGTGCACAAAGAGATCTGGGCTATGTTTCTAACTTGGTTTCATGGTGTCTTTGCAGAATAAATATGAATGAGCACTGTCTTGAACAGGGACATATTCTTACATCATGTCCATGACTTTAAGGAAATGTTGTCTCAGTTTTCCTTTATGTAATGGTGCTTGAATGTAAGAAGCTGATTTAAAAGCCTTCAAAAGTGTGACAATGAAATCAAGATTTTTTTTTTTTCCCCTCTGGAAAACAAACACTATTCAACCAATTTAAAAGGGAACACATTTCATAAGTTAGAAAGACATAGGGGGTGGAAATATAAAGTAGTTAAGATTCATTACTTTTGTGTGTCATCTTCTATGAAACAAAAAGGAGAACTAGTAATACATCAAGACAGATGCTGTCCTACAGCCTTGGAAGGAGCTGTAAAACTATCAGAGCAATATTCAAGATACAGGCACTACATGGCACTTCAACAATGCTTAGAATACAGCTTTCCTGAATAAAATGCAGATGAGCTCAAGAAATTCAGGTCATAACCAAATCAAGTTGTTTCTTTTGAAGAAAAGCACACAATCTCTCCTTGTCTGTGTCCTTGTCAGTCATATCTCTACTGTGCTTATTTGAATCACAGTTGCTGAGTTCTCAAGCTCTGCAGAGGAACACTTCCTTCCAGACAAACTTTCTGGTTTTTATCATTCTTTGTAGGTGTTTGATTTTGAGAATCTAGGCTGTGAGTCTCATTAAAGGGTATTCTAAAAGTCAAAGTTACAAAATATATGGCAGGATTCTTGTTATGAATGAGTAGTTTCATGTCCCCAGCCATCTTTTTAAAATGGACTTCATTTTTGCTGAGGGACAAATGTATTAACTAGACACATATCAGATAGCAATGACAGGTTCTGTCTGAAGACTGATTAGCATTTTGACAGGAGAAATGAAAGGATGTGCTTTGCTTGACACTGCTAAATGTTCCCTCTTCATGATACATGAACGAGAGAGAGGGGACGAGTCAAGTTCTAAACCCTAACTCAGTAGAGAAGTCACTGCAGAGAAGAAAAGCATCAATCCCTTGTAGTCAACTGTTAATGCAATTTGCTGTTCTCACCAAATTTGTAAGGAACTATGAAGACAAAGACAGGTCAGAAATCTGTACAGGGCTGAAGAAGTAACATACCTGTAAAAGCATGAGTTAATGCACAGTCTGAAAATTCATTTGATATTCAGAACTACTTACCAATTAGGGAGGAACTTGAAATGAGCAACTTTAGATTGAAGTAATTTGTATAAGAATCTACACTATTACAAGGTGTGAAAAGCAGCATTATTTTGGATGCACCAGCAGATCATTGTCACAGACTGAAAAGTCTGCCTTACAAGTTGTTACCATCTATGCCAATGGCTCTTGCTGGTCCCTGCTGCCATACCAGCAGACACAGCTTTCTGTGGATGGACTTCCAGCAACCCCTCCTGCTTAATCCCAGCTGACGAGGTACCCAGTAAACTGCTGACCTGAAAGATGTGATATTATTTTCACAGAACATATTCTCCTGGATGAGGTCTTTGCATCATTTGCTGATTTGTGTAAAGCTGTTACAGTTTTTTACTGTGTTAGCACCATTTAAAAAGGAATCCTGACCCACAGAAATTCTGCTTCTGCAACCATGAGTAATATTAACCCTCAGGCCTAATATGGCGACAGTTCCCCAGGCAAAATTTTCTGAAAAAATCTCATCAACTTGATTCAGTTTGGGGGAGAGTTTGAAGCCATGTCATGAGACCTAAAACAAAGATTTAACAAATTTTTTTCTTTGAAATTCAAGAGTGAGACAAAGGTTTGGCACCTTGCATGTAAGCTTACGGTGAGAAAATTCTTGAGAACCAATATACTAAAATTAGTCTATTTGTTACTGGAGTAACTTACTTCACCTTCCCAAGTAAACGAAGATGGGTTTGAGCTATACTTTTTCAAATGAAATACAAGACTTCATTATTTATTTGTATACTAATCTGTCTGGAAATTAAATTTTGAAAAGCCTCTAGATTAGCATGTTCTTATAATGGTAGTTCTTCTCGAGAGTGTGATTTGTACTTATTAATTGCTTCTGTAGTATTTTAACTATCTGACTGTATTTTTCTTTTTTATGTTTTCAGGAAAACAGGCCGCCTTAGAACCATTTATTTTGCTGAATCTCTTGCCGAATGCAACAGACAAATATTACACTTACAATGGGTCTCTATCAGCTCCTCCATGCTCTGAAACAGTTGAATGGATTGTGTTTAAAGATACCATAAGTATTTCTGAAAACCAGGTAACTTGATTAATGTAGTAAAACCAAAAATTATACAAAGAGAAATTGCCGTGTATATAGTGGAAGCTCACGGCATTAATTTCCAGCCCAACAACAAAGCTTTTCTTCTATCTAGTTAGAAGTTTTTCATCAGGTGTTAAATTAGAAACCATCTATATTAATTGTATTTTCTTTTACATTTTTTATAGTTTAGTACTAGAATCTGAGCAATTTCTTGTCTTAAAATAGGGTAAGAACATATTCCAGGCTGTCTGGACTTCGAGCTCAGATAAAAGGGAGTACAAAACACTTTTTGGCTAGTCCCCCATCCACATGGTGATGCTGAGCAAAGCGTAGCTCCAGCAGCTGAGTGGTTGAAAAATACTTGTGGAGTAAAACATTAGATATACTGATAGAACAGAAGAAAAGTTCAGTGCCATGCAGGACAACACAAGTGTGAGACTTTATCCAATATCTTTTCCCCAGAGTTTTTGCTTACTAGCAGAATCTGGTCAATTTTTATGGCTTCTAACTTATATTTTTCCCCTTCTAGTTAGCTGTGTTCTGCGAAGTGCTTACAATGCAGCAGTCTGGCTATGTTATGCTGATGGACTACCTGCAAAACAACTTCAGAGAACAGCAATATAAGTTCTTTGGCCAAGTGTTTTCCTCTTACACTGGACAAGAAGAAATTCATGAAGCAGGTACTTAACTGAATAGTCATTCCTCCCTTCGCAAGTTAAAAGACAATTTTCGGTAAAAGATTCATTCAAGTATGAAGTTACTCATTTTAAATTGTGTAGAAAGTAGCACACTGTGTTATTAGTCATAAATCTATCACTTCAGAGAAAAAAAACAGCAATCACAAAACATGTCATATTAAATGGAGTGGAAAATTAAATGCTTGTCTTGACCAAGCATTCAGTGAAAATCACGTCAGTTCAAGCTTCCTTACAGTGCCCTTTTAATGTGTTTCAGACTTCAACAAAGCTGCCATTTCAGAGACTGCAAGAGTATTTTGTTTTACAAACCTATTTGATTCTTTATAATGTAGTGTGGATGCTTTTCTTCAACAGAGACTGAAGTGATGTCACCAAATTAATTTCACATTGTTTGCTTAGAAAGTGATAGATGGAGAGAATTCCAGAAGCCAAATTCTGTTCTCGGTGTTACCTAAAACTTCAGGAAGGTTTGAGAAGGTTATGTGACCAAAATAGTACATTATGTAGTGGGAAACAAGATTTGACATTAAATATGGAAGCCAGTGATTCCTATACTAACAAGCACAGAAGAATATATAGGAAACTTCTAAACTGAAAGCACTTTGTTACTACTTGGATGGGAATACCTGTAGATTTTTTAACTCAGTTTTACTGAACTGTGTTTAGACATAAACAGATGACTTAAGCACAGGCTATAGGTGTTCTCCAGATTAGAAGTGTAGTTTCATACATGTACTTTTACATATTTATGTGATCACCCATGTATATAGATGCACATAAATGCAACTATGGGATTTGTTTAATGTAGAACATTAGAGAAGCATTTATATTTTCACCTCCATTTTAAGACAAATAAAATTTAAAAACCCTAGGAATCATTAAAGTTAAATATTCAGATGTAAGGGCTGTAACATGAATGCCAAAGTCTCTAAGAGTCAACAGGCTTATTTGTGTTTAATATTGCAGAGTAGTCAACAGAAACAACTAATCTTTTTAATCCCTTTAGAGGATGTATGAGAAATGCCAAGACTGATTATTACTAAGGTAGATAACTCAAAATTATTTTGTGTTGTTGAAATATAGAATCCCAATTATCTCCTGTTGCATTCAGTGTAGATTCTCATTAGGCAGTAGGATTAAATGCTTAATTTATTGCTGTAATTAATACATGACATTTCATAAGTAGAACTAAGTTTTCTTAGAAAAGTTAGAAGAATCTATTCCATCATAAAGTAATTTCAGGAATTTTCAAAATAATTTCAGGAATTTTATCACAGCAACATCCCCAACATTTTTGGTGTACAAGCACAGTCCTACTAAGGTCATGGGAGATGCTTCATTCCCCAGACCTACCTAGTGATATTTGTAATTTCCCTATGTGATATGTATGTAGCAATTTAAGAAGATTAAAATAGCTAATTCTTACAGCCATACTTGAGGATTAACCTAAAAAAAAAAAAAAAAGTGGTTTGAAATTGTGATGCTTAATCTCCACCAACCTCAGCTGGCATGCAAATCCACTTATAATAAAAATCAATGTTTATTCCTGTAAACCTGAGAACCATTGTGGTGGCTGCTGGGCACATTGGGTGACTTTCCATCTGCTCCACCCTTCTGGTAAGGCCCTGGAAATAAGGGCTGAAAACTAACTCTTATTTATCTTCCTGGATTTAGTAAGGTATAAAAAAAATGAGTTCTTAAAATTCAAGGCTGGCAATATATATTGATAAAAAGCCTGTTTTCCCACAAGAAATACAACCATGTGAAGTTCAGTGGCTGTCTCAGTTAAACTCTCTTGTGAGACACGGGATCAGGACTCGTGCGTTTGCCCTTTCGCGTTCCTCAGGCCCCCTGACTTGGCTGTGAATCCTCGGATTCCCGGATGCGTGTGGCACACCTGCCCTGGCACAGTGTGTGCCCAGTGCCCCGGCACTGGCAGTGGTGGCTGCAGGGGGGCCTCTGTGAGGAGAGCCAGGCAGCCCCGAGTCAGACCCAGACGCTTCCAGCTGGCTCCATCCCACCCGTCTCGGGGCACTGGGAGCCATGGTGGCGGCACCTCTGGGAATACAAAGCTGCTCAGCAGTGAGGAGTGAGGGAGAGGTGAGAGACCGCCCTGTCACACCCAGGGGAGAGAAGGAAGAAGGGCAGGAGGCGCTCCAGTAGCAGAGCAGCCCATGGTGAAGATTATGGGGAGGCAGCCTGTCCTGTGGCAGACTGTGGAGACTGCATGCAGTAGCAGGCTGTGGCTTGTGGAGAGGAGCCCAGGCAGGAGCAGATTATCTGTCAGGTCTCTGACCCGAGGAACAACCCACAGTGTAGCAGTCTGTTCCCAAAAGACTGTCCAGAAGCTGGAAAAATTCATGAAAGACTGCATCCTGAGAATGGGACCCCACACTGGAGCAGAGGAGCAGCATGAGGAAGGAGCAGCAGAGGCAGAGTGTTACAAGCTGACCACAATTCCCATTCCATATTCCCCTGTGCCACTGGGAGTGGGGAGGTCAAAAGAATAAGGAGTGAAGTTGAGCCTGGGAAGAAGCAAAGGATGGGGAATGGTTTTGTTTTTGTTTCTCACTATCCTGCTCTATTTTTATTGGTGATACATTTCCCCAAGTCTAATCTGTTTTGCCCATGGTGGTGGATGGCAAGCAATCTCTGTCTTTATCTTGATCCATCAGCTTTTTCATCTTACTTTCTTCCCCTGCCCTGCTGAGGAGGAGGAGTGGGCAAGTGTCTGGGTGGGCACCTGGTGGCCAGCCGAGGTCAACCCAGCAGATACCTGCTGTGCTGCTCCACCTCCATCACAGAGAGAGTGTAGATCTGGAATATGAAAAAATTGCTTTTTGCCACACACTGCAGGGATCTACAAAGCTCCTGAATATCTGAATATGAATGAAGTGATTTCATGGCTTCAGTAATTGAAAAGTTGAAATGAAAAGATAATCTCAAACATAGATTTAACTAAAAGTAGAAGAACGCAAAGAGGGAAAAGATGGAGGGGAAAAAAAAAGCCAAATTTGGTCAGGTTATAAAGGTCTTCTTATAAAGGTCAAAAATATAGCCCAGGAAGTTTTTGGCAATGATTTGGCTGATGTACCCTAGTGATTTTCCGTAATGTAATTAAGTTTATATTAAAATTTCCTAAATTACGTGGGTAGCATTTTGTTCCACAGAAGAATAAGCAAAGATAGATGCATTACTACAGCATGACATGATTTGCAAAACCAGAATCCAAGTATTCACCTGGAGAAAGCAGATACTTGGATTAAAGTTTAGCAGAGGTTTGAGTAGGCCTCTGACTTTCTGTGAATTTTTTTGCAAATTTTTCTGTGAATTTGTCCTTCAGACTAGTAACAGACTCAAGAACTCCTTTTCTTGCAGTCTCTTTGCTCAGATTTTCTAAAAGTTGGTATCACAGCAGAAGTACTTAATTAGGTAAGTTGTCATGTGGTCTCCTTTCCAGTCTCTGGAGAGGGAAAATGGGAAAAGGCAGAGTAAAGTACTTCTGTGTTACTGACTGGTAGAAAAGAAAAGAGATGATTAACAAAGTGACATCAGGAGAAGGGCAAGAGAAAACATTTTGGAAAGAAATGGAGGTGAAATAATACATAGATGATTGTCATGTAATAATATTGTCAGTCATTGCTGAGATGAACATCAAAAGGAGGAGAACAAAAAGGAAGACATTTTTTCTAGGGAAAAAATAGAAGAACCACCTGGAAAGGGAAAAAAAGAAAAAAAGAAGTAACACCAGAAGCACCCACCTTGTACCTTTAAAAGTTTTATAATACTGCTCTGAGTCTGAATATAGACAGAGATTTCAAAACCAAATTAAAACCAGCAAAAAATATGAAGGGATGAAAAAGACTGTAGAGAAGAATTTGGAATACAGAGAAGCTTGGTGTTTATATTACAAAAAAGCATTTTGACAAGAATTTTAAACACCTTTGAAAAGAAATAGCTGAGGATTCTTTAGATTCATTGAAAAAGAATGAAATCTGTTTAAATCATCTGTGCTCATTCTCAGAATTGAGAAGGGCTAGTCTAATGATTTCTCCTTGCCATCTGGTGGATATGGAGAGGAATGACAAATTTTAGGAAAGAATGGAATGGAATGTACACAACATGAGATTTTTTTAAAATTTGCTCTTTCTTTATATCAATTAAAATAATTAAGTGCAATTACTACAATGGTCTATCAGCTGTATAGCAGTTATATAGGAAAGGGAATTCACCTAAATTACACAGACTAATGCTGCCTCTGCTATTAGCTGACACACACAAACACAGAAATTAGGAAAGCCTTGCTGCTTGTTTTCCATTGACTACCTCAGCCCGAAGCTGCTC
Source organism: Chloebia gouldiae (assembly GCA_003676055.1). Taxonomy (NCBI): domain Eukaryota; kingdom Metazoa; phylum Chordata; class Aves; order Passeriformes; family Passeridae; genus Chloebia; species Chloebia gouldiae. The sequence goes on along the minus strand of QUSF01000009.1, from coordinate 6,860,098 downwards.
GGAGCCCCCCTCCCTCCCTGGGGAGCGGGAGAAATTCTTCTGACAAATATTTTGGCGGGGTTTGAGTGTCCCCTTGTGCTCAAGTGGCGAAATGCAAAGCTGAAGGGCTTCTCTTTCAAACTGCAGAGTTGTCCCCCAAAGCGCTGAGGCACCTTTGTGTTCGCTTCCCTTTAGAGAACTCCAAAGGATCTGCATTTGTTTTCTTAGTAAGCTAAATAGGGTTTTTTGCTTTATTTTTCTAGATACTCATATATTACTCTAAGCATATTATGAGATGTAAAAAAATCTTTCCTCATGTATTCCAATTCACGCTAAAAAATATAATAACATGAAATGACTACTCCTTATGCAATACTTAGCTTCTTCTTATTTGCATTTTCTCTCTTCTTTAAGTACTATAAAAAAATTCTAGCAGCCTTGAGGGGAAATTCAGCTGATAAGTTTACCTTTAACCACTAAAGACAATCTACTGTAGATTAGTCTATTATAGCTAGTGCGAGAGCATGCAGCTCTTCTCATGATGCTTTGATAGAGCCATAAAGATAGAATTGTTGAGATTTTTTTATTCCCAGGACAGATATAAAAATCTTTATGTTTTATCATTTGTATTTTATTTCTTAGGAACTGGATACTAATATTTCACAAAATATGGTAAAAGAGGCAGGGAGAGGAGACTCAGTCCTCAACTTCACTTGCTTTTGGAAATCCAGTGTTTAAATATTGGTTCTGCTTACAACGGCATGGCATTTAAAATGTTTCAGTGGAAGCTAAAATTGAGGCACACAAAAAGACTTTCACTAGTTTTCTCGGGAGATGTCTCAAGATTTTAGTAGTTACTTGTACCATTTAATAAATGCCATGTTCTTTCCTCTTTTCTTTCTTCTAGTTTGCAGCTCAGAACCTGAAAATGTTCAATCTGATCCAAAGAATTATACTAGTCTTCTTGTTACATGGGAAAGACCTCGCGTTGTATACGACACCACAATTGAGAGATTTGCTGTCTTTTATCAACAGCTGGATGGAGAAGACCAGACTAAGCATGAGTTTCTGACAGATGGGTATCAGGACCTGGTAACTGTAAACTCCTCAAGTTTCATAAAAAGGGATGATGGTGTAACAACTCACTGTTAATTATGGCGACTGATTAAACTGTAGCTGAGAGCTGACTGAAGAGAAATTATTTTTTGGCTATAAAACCACAAAGACAATTTAAAACAAAAATAAAAAACTTCTCTTGTCTAGAACAGGGAAAAACTCTACAGATGGCTGCTTTGATTTGCCTATACTTGCCCTGAGCATGCCAATCACAGAGCTCCCTAGCCATAAAATCCAGGTGTCAGTTAATAATAACCTGTACTTCATTGCTCATGGATGTGAAAAAATGACCTCCACAAGCAACTAGTGAGATTCAATTCAATTATACTGCTAGAAATACTAAGTTACTGATTAGAGCTTCATGGCATTTTACTAATGAGATCTGTTCCTCTAAACCTCTTTAAAGACTCATCAGACATAATATTACCTAAATTTGTGTTCAATGCTAAATAGTTATTTGGTTTGTTATCCTCTATGTAAAATGTCACAAGTTGTTTTTTTTTAATTTTGCTGAAAACCATTTGTGACAATAAAGTAAAAAAGCACACATTATAATACTAGAAAAGAAAGAGCTTTGTGGTTCATAAGAAAAATGTGTTATTAAAAAAATTAACATTTTCAAATGCTTGATACTTATTTGCAAGTAAATGATTAAATGTGTTTTTTCTTCTAGGGGGCTATTCTAAATAATCTGCTGCCCAATACAAGTTATGTTCTTCAGATTGTTGCTGTTTGCTCTAATGGTCTGTATGGAAAATACAGTGACCAAGTCATTGTCGATATGCCTTTAGAGGACGCAGGTAAGTGGTCTTTTGAGTTTAGTGATCCCTTTTAGCTGAAAATCAGTATTTGAAGAAGTAGTTTGTTTGCAAACCAGTTGAAATGCATGACTTCCAAATTATGCAAAAATGAAATTTCAAAATCACTGCAGTTAACATTCAGCATGCCCCTTGCTAATGATATTTTACATTGCATAATTCCTTGTAAACACTTCCTATAAAAAACTGCATGTTAATTTTTTTTAATTGTAAGAATATTCTGAAAAGCACCTGCTATATTTCAAATCTCACTCAAATCTCACAAGTGTATCTTTTAGATGTGTAGGGAAATAAAACCATGTTTGGTATTATTTCTCTATGGTTCAAGCATTCTCTCAAAATTCATCCACATTCCAGTATTAAGGAATCAATCAATACAATCCCTCTATATGATTTATAAGTCTATATTAATGATTTTGAAATTTGATTTCTTATGAATACTTGGAGTTTGATTTCAAAAGACTTGTGATGATGGAATTCCTTTGCTTCTTAATGCTGCCTTGCGAAAAAATCAAAAGGCCTAACAAACAAATCTTAATGATTTCACAGCCAGATTTGCTTCTTCTGCCTGCTGGAAATATGAAATAACTTGAGACTGTAGCATGAAGCTTGATCTTATCCTTAATAATTCCTTAAATTTATTGTAGGTTTTAGCATCAGATTCAGTTCCTATGAAAGTGAGTGAGAGCTATATTTTTAATTAAGAAGACTGTAATTAATAATAGAAAAAAAAATCAAATGCTTTTTGATAAGGTTAGGGCCTTTTTTTTATCTAAAGGCCTGGATTTTTTTGTTTGTTTATGTATTCTGTAAATTCAGCTTTATACTTATGTATGTCTGTGGGAACCCAGGGCAGAGGGAATATCCCCTTGTCTGCCCTGGGGTGCTCTGACTCCCAGGAAAACACTGACTTTGACCCTCATTCATAGAGAAAGCCTTCTAAGCCTCTAAATAAACTAGAGACAACAAAAATGTGAAATAGATTTTAAAAATTGTATAAAATAGTTTAGTATGTCACATAAGTGAAAAATTTAGATTTTAAGATTTTTAACATACTGTAGATAAGTGCAAAATAGAAAGTACAGAGTATTGTCTTAAGTTCCTTTCTTCTTTCTTCTTCCTCCTTCTTCTTCTTAAGTAGTATCTTGTAATTAAGTAGAAAAATCCACATTGCGAGTCTTTAAAAGTCAATTATTAGGTTAGAAAGAAAAATAATCTAAGTGTCACTTCTTAATTAAGTAGTTTAGTTTTTGATTAGACTTAAAAAGACCTTATAACATGAATTTGTTAACCATTTTTGTGCTGTTTTCACGCATGCAAAGTCTAAGTGCAGACAATATGCTGAAGTCATGACAAAATAACAATAAAACAAGAACCTGAAAACCAAAAAAGTTCTGTACATCTACTTTTCATAACAAAAAACTATTTCAAGAGAGTTTTCCCCTACCAAGAGGACCTTCAGAGCATTGCTCAATGTAGAACCCACAAACTCCCATATGTCTGTTTAGTTACAGCAAGGGCATTAGTGATGCTGTGGGGAACTTGGGAAAACAGGCCAGTTTTTCATTCCAAGGGAGCCACATTCCTTTACAGTGAGAGGGAATATGATTCTCAACAATCTCTACTACATGAATTCTGGACTAGTAAGGGTAATAGGCTTATAATAATGTGGGTTTGTCTGTAGGAGGTGGACACAGTAACAGGTATAGTACATACACACTTTTAGAAAAGATTTAACTTGTCTTTCAAACACAGTGTATTAAGAATAATGTATTTTGGGGTCTTAGGTTAGGTTAGTATCTATCAGAATTTTTCTATTTCTCTTTAGTTTTCTAAAAAGTCGGCAAAAAGGTTCTGATGTTCTGTATGACATTTCACTCTTCTGTCTACCTTTTATCCATCTCTTAGATAGTATATTCTTCCACTTACTTTCCAGAATTTGCTGGGTTTGTGTTTGAAGAGTTTTCTCAGATGAGAATTCATCTAGATACCCCTACATCCATTCCAACATGAAATGACCAATAAGCAGCGTAGTGTTGTCATCATTTAACAGCAGTTCAACAAATCAAGTCAGTGCAGTGCTGCCATCACAGCTGTACAACCTCTGAAAACATATATTGCAAAACAAAGTCCAGTGTAGGTGATATCCAGAGGATAAACTGCCCTCCTCCTGCTGCTGTATCCCTGTAAGGAAGGGTCGCATCTGCGTTGGGTGAATCCCTTTGGAAGGAGACGTGGGTGCAGAGGCAGGGCCTGGGTGAGCGCTGCCAGCGCGCCGCTGGCACGAGCAGCTGCTGCTGGGAGCAGCCCCGGCAGGAGGATGCTGAGGCATTGCCAGCCCGTGGCTGGTCCCTGCTGTCCTGCTGCGCAGGTCATGCAGAGCAGGAGCTTTGCCTTCATTCCAGTAGAAGGAAAAGTGAGGGAAATACATCCTGGAAAATTAACTTCACCTTCCAGTATCAGCAGAAATTTCTCTGAGGTTTGTGTGCTCAGACAAGAGAATTTGGTACAATAAAATTTATACTCCAGGCTGCGTTATATTTGTTATAATAAATGTTATGGATGAGACTGAAGGCTTGATACTCTCAATCCTTTTTATGCAGGTAAATCATTAACTTCTACCTTGATATTTTAAATTTTAAAAAATATAAATATAAAGAGAGCAAAGTTTCTAAATAAAAATTAAATACTGAAATGAATATTTGCCTGTTTAAAAAAACCCCGAAAGTTTCACTGATGTGCTTCTTATCTGAAATGGACACAAAGTTATTAAATTTAATTTGGTTCTTTTATTTTGGCACTTCCACAGTGGCACCTCTGAAAGCATTGAATAAAGAAAATTCAGGGGGAAATTCCTCTCATGTAATTAGTATGCTTTCTAAGAGTGCACATTGCTCTATAAGTAAGTTTCTTACATGCTGTGTCACCTCTGGATACAATTTTAAAATAGGAAAATTAATCTTTCATTAATTTCTAACATTAATGTTTGCCTAATTAATTTTACTAATTATTTACACCTGAATTAACTGTTGCAAATATTTCAAATATTTTCATATTTAATTATAATATACCTAATATTAGAAAACAGATATATGGGAATGTAGGTATCTAATAAGAAAGATTTCTTCAGAGCAGCTTGCTGATTACAACTATAACATCAAATTGATTTTGTGATCTGCTTTATAGATCTTGAGGCAAAAGGGGATTTCTTGGAGCTCCTGCTTGGGAATTTATGAAAGAAAAATTATCTTCACCCTGAAGACATGAAATAAAGTTGACACACATAAAGCAAAAATTAAATCTTTCATTTTCAAGAATTACTCTGAGTAATCCAGTTTAATTAAGATGAAATTCACTACAGTCACCTCCAGATTAATTAGTCTTCCTGTTAAGAGCTAGAGCAAGGCATGAGTCATGAAGAGCCTTTAGATGGGCCCTTTTTCAGGAAGAATTCTGTCCTTGGAATGGCCACTTCTAATGAGCTCTGGTATTCAAAAAGCTCAAGACTACTGTTGTAGACTTTCTTTTTTGAGATACTTGCAAGAGAGTGTTTCTCATGCCTTCTCCCCACCTGTGAATATTCTCAGTTCAATCAGAGAGAAAAAGAGAAAGATTTCTGCCAGGCGAAGCCTGGGAAAAGTCTTTCTCTTTCTCTCTGACTGAACTGAGAATATCCACAGCCACCCAGTCTGGTGCTTCCACCATGGTGAGTGAGGGCTCACAGGTCCAAGGCTCTTGTTCTCAGCAGTGTTTTGTAAGTGAAGGACCTCTTTGGGGTCTCAGTCTCTGCTTCAGTTTGTGGAAGCCTTAGGAGCTGTAATGTAATGACTTTGGGCAAGCCACCACAGTGGAGACCTCTGCTCTCTGGGCTTTTCCTGAACTCTTCAGAATTGCAACCCTTCATCCTGTAATACAGAGTATGTGCAGGTTAAATTTTTTTCCAGTTAGTTTCACTTAGTAAAAGCCAATAAATGCACTACTTGACATAGCTACAAAATTTCCATTGAAAATTTAGGGAATCATGTACAATCTATTTTAATTGGCTTTGATAAAAACATTTGTTTACAAATTTTTCATTTGTTATTAGAATTGGCTTTTGAATAACTATGTAAATGTGTGATTCAACTCTCTAGATAACATCTGTACAGAACTGGTGGTTGTGCAGTAGTTTGTTGTGTAGCTAATACTGGTGGTACTTACATGCTTTTGCTGACATAGGAAAGGAAAAATATATAACTCCCCATTCCTATGCTTTTGTGTAGACTTCAGTTGGTGTTTGTCAAAAAAAAACCCCAGCATGCTGGGATATAGCTCTCAAATGCTGTCTCCTGTCTGGCAGCTCATGCTGTCAGCAATGCTTTGTGAGGGTCTAACTATGCAATTACTTTGTAACTCGTCTTTGAGATTTTTGTCCTAAAAAACACTAAGCATATATTAAATGCCTGATTTAGGAGATGCTTTTTTCTAATTTTGTACTGATAAAAGTAGAAATCTCAAAACTAATTTAATCAAAAGAAACAGGCCTTACTTTTGTTCTTACCATGCCACTTATTACATGTCAGTGCAGACATGAAAAGAGTTTATGTTGTCTCATGATTCTATGATTATAGATCACATTGTTTAAAGATATTTTTTAAATATTTCATTGAAAAAATATAGGGAAATAGTTACCTTTTCTGTATTTGTTCTATTGTTTCTTCATCTGCCATTAAAATTGACTAGGAAAAGACCTCTATAGAACTCTTAACTAATTATTTAATTATTTTATTTTAAAATGTATACTATAGAATAATTAATATGTAGTTCCATAAAAAATAAACAAGTTTTTCATCAACCTACATCAACGGGTTGTTTTTTTGGAGGGTATGGCTGTTCACCTTGGATGGGGGATGTTATTATATTTTTGTAATCTCCTGTCAAATCAAAGGCTCAGCAGAAGGATTAACAGAATTCTGTAAGTGTGTGTCTCCAATACTTTTGACAAATTTTCTATGACCATCTAAATTTAAATATTCTTTATAAAGTTCCTGGAGATTTACTGGTTTTGTTAATATACAAGTCCTTTTTACATATACATATATATATAATATATACATATATAATATATAATATATAATATATAATATATATGTATGTTAATGCCTCTCCCTTGAGAAAACAGCAAGAAACTAGCTTCCTGCTGGTGGAATTTGGAGCATGTGCCCAACTGTATACTCTAGCCACAATCAGTACAGTTTGTTTTTCTGACTGAGTCTGATTAAAGCTCAACTCAAGAATAGTAACCACAATAAAGTATGGATAGAATTCCTCTGTACTAAAAACATGTTTCAGAGAAGTCTGTTAAATACCTAGTACATGGAGAGGGTCTATTATGGGAAGGCATTCAGACTTATGTCAATATTTGATTTTGTATCATTGAGAAGCCAGGGAATATCATTATCTCGTCCAACCCTTCCTCCCCTCCACTCCCCTCCCCACCCTGTCCCAGAGCCGCCTAGGCCTCAGGAATCAGAGGTAAGATAATTTTTTTATCTATCTAGCTAAAGAAAGGTCAATTCCATATTTGGTAATTTATAGATATTTGTTATTAAAGGACAACTTGTGAAGGTTTTGTGCAGCATTGCTTAGTCAAAATTTGTTTACATGCTATAACCTACAAATAATATTGTATGAGCTTATTAGCTTGATAAACTTCACCTAGTGTATATTGCATATAGCACATCTCAATTTGTTTTGAAAGGTAGATATGGATAGACCAAAGAGAATACAAATTAAATCATATATCTCCATCTGACTTTTCAAAAAAGAGAAACATAGAGATGGAATCTTCATCCTAGTGTATTGAACAAACTACATTTGGGAATTGTGGAGGAAATGCAGACATGGAGCTGTGTGTGATGGTATTGTTAGAATTGCTCTCCAAGCTAAGAGATTGGATTTTTCACCTAGTGCAAATCAGCCCTCAGAATATGTGCTAGCACTTGTGTGCAGACAGAGCGCTAAAACACGCCTTAGGAGAAAGCCTTAGGAAGACTCAGAATGGCTATGGGCCTTTTTGTGGACCAAAGGAGCAATAAGGTGCATTAGTGCTCTGGAAGGGGTGTTAGATTTCCTCACTGAAGACCTGTACCTGTTCCTACCAGAGAGGTGGATGTTTCTTTCAACCTGCTTTGAAGCCTCTCTTGCTGGCTACCTTCAGAAGAATAATATTGGATTTGGCCGAAAAGAGAGAAAGAAGGCAAGAGACTACCTCTACATTTGGAGAGATGGATTTTCAGCTGGGTTGTAGGAAATTAATTTCTTCAACCTGTTTTTTAATTTTTTTTATTTTTTGAAAATTGGGAATGCCTCAAAAGCCTCTAGAGTAGTTCTTCAAAAAGCATGCAGTACCTGTTTATTAGGGACTTTTTCTTGGATGTGATAAAACTGGCTTCATGTCTTTGCATCAAATCAAGTAGGGTGGGAGTTTGGAAAAGGCTGTAAAGACTGGGAAGGGTGGGTCTCTTTGATCTGTCTTGATGGAAGAATGCAGCCTGCTGAATACTGACTATGATGGCCTTGCTGTTGCTCTGGTACACAAACAAAGAATTTTCTATATGAAAATTATAAAACAGATTATTTTACGACAATATCTTCAGAGCTTTCAGATTTAATGTAGAGAAATAGTTGATCACCAGACTTACTGTTTTTCTCACTTCTCTATTTCTGTATTAAACTGTATTTCTCATTGAAAATGTTCTTGTAAACTTGGCTTTCCCCAGCCAACATGTGCTTCCTCTAAAAGTGGAAATCCAATGGTATCAAAATAGAGCCAGACAAAACTGTTGTGGCTGAATGAATACATCCTGTCTAGATGAGTGAGCCTTGTTACCCTTGATCCAGGGGTTGGTCACTTCCACTTCTCCAAACACAATCCTACAAAAAATCTTGGACATGGTGTCAATAACCATATTAATTAGGCAGTTGAGTCCCTGCAGAATTCAGAATTCTGTCTATTTTAAATTGTGGATGATACAGTGTGTATTTTTGTTTTATAGAGGCTGACCTCATTCCTGAACTGAGTGAAGCTGAAGAATATGAGGTATAGCATTCATTTGTTTTTTAAGAGAGTATTTAAAATAAATACATTTCAACTAGATTGAAATAATAGTCTGTGAAAATTTACAAAACTATGTCACCAACTGATTGTATTATCTGCATTTATGTATACATTTATATATATATATGCATATATAGCGTTTGAGCTATATTTATCCCTATATAACTCTGGAGATACCTCAGTATTTGTCTGGGGCAGGACATACATAGTGAAGTAAAGGATATCACAGAATATTCCTAAGTATTTTTAAAATGGGGCATCAGTTTACTATCACGCTTCTGTGAAGTCTGGCAGAATTGTTCATTTAGCAGAATCAAAGCTGCCATCCAGTGTTAGGCTTTTTAGTTAAAGAGAAGTTTGATTTTTCCTTACTTGTGACGATCTTCTCATGTAGTAAATTAAAATAAGGGAGAACAGCAGTTGTACTGAAGAGTGAGATTCAAGTGTGTCTGCTATCAGTGTGCTGTTGGTTTAACTGTTAATCAAAAATTTGTGGAGGTTCATTTGCTTCTTGAATTCAAGTTAGACTCTAAAGTATAGCTCTGTTTTACAAAATTTTTGATGATCTCATGATGACCTTGGGGGGCTTCATATTTAGTACCTAGGTCTCCAGTGTGGCAGCAAGGAGACATGTAAAATACCATGATTAAGTTTTTAACAGTCTCTAATACCAATTGTGTAACATAGTTTCTTCAGTAAGACATTTATCAAGTAATATTAAATAATCCCTCAGAATTTTTAATATATTATTAGTTCATTATTATTATTATTATTATTATTATTATTATTATTATTGTTATTATTATTATTATTATTATTATTATTATTATTATTATTATTATTATTATTATTTAGTTTAGAAATTTATAGTTTCAGTCTATGACCACAATATTCTCACTGCATGACAAGTCCTTTTAGTTAAATAGCACAGCCTGTGCTTACCTATCTATTTGCCCTCCCTTCCATTTGAGGACACTGAGTAACCAGTAATACAGTAATTTCTCTGTTGTTGTAAGCCATGTATCTAGATTATTATATTGCATCTGTTAGGTGCCAGTGAACATGAACTGATTTTTACTTGTACCAGGAAAGATTAAAAGTGCATACAGTGCTTTGCAGAAATAGAAACGAGGGCCTGTCCAGTCCAGCCCAGGTTTGAAGGCAATCAGTCTTGGTGCTTCTGTCACTACATTTTAGATATTTAGTTCTTAGAATGAAATCCAAACCTGAAGGTGATATCTGAGGTACCTCATGTTGTGTGAGTGCATGAGGGGCTCCTGGTTCAAAGAGGGACTGCAGTGTGAAGTCCAGCTCTAGCTTAGTGGGTAAAGTCCTTGCTCTGGTGAGACTGGGTGAAAGCTCACAACTCCCGTTTGCTGAGTGTCTCAGTCAAAAATATACTCAGCAGCTCTTTATCTTGGGCACATCCTTTCTAAGGCTGTTGATTTTTTTACATTACTCTCCCTGCTGTGCCCTGTTCAATGCAGGAATGGGAGAGCTACTCAAACGAAACTATAGTGGAAACAGAGGAGTTGTTAGATTGATAACTGTGCCTATCTCCTGTCTGCTGGTTGTTTTCTCTCAGCATTATGCTTTTGGATAACAAATAATGGCATTGCACCACATCACCAAGACAGTTTTGGGGGGGTTTTTTTGTGCTTTTTTTTTGTTTTGTTTTGTTTTTGTTTTTAAGGATCTATTTTGCAAGAGGCTCTGTGCTGCTCTGTCTCTTAGGGCTATGTGTGCCTGTGAAATCAGGTCCCTTCAGAAACTGAAAGTGTACCTTAATCTACATTGCAGAGTTGGGCTGGGACGGGTTCGATTCTGGCAGAGCACTAGATGGGGACGCAGCACAGAACTGGAGGGACTGCTGAGTCTAATTCACAATAAAAATGCTTGCTGAGCGAGTTAGGTGCTTTGACGATATATTTTTTTGATTTGGTGCAGAGAAAGCTATGGAGGGATGAAAAGATTTGACCTTAGGTCCTCAAGCACTGCCTAATTCCTGATTGCATTCAGCAATTTTTTTTTTTTAATTTTGGATATGTCTGTAAAAGGTAAAACTCTAACACAGATTTTGCACAAAGTATTGTTACTCATTGTAATTCATATTCAGGAAACAAAGGGTCATAACAGGACTAGGGGATATGACTCACAGCACTTGTGAAACTCTGACAGTTTTGCTGAGGATCATGAACTCTTCCAAAAAACTCTAACAATTTGGCAGAATTGAGGTCATAAATATATTTTACAAATTCTGTTGTTATTATTACAGTTTACTTACCATGAGGAAGTGCAAACCTCTAAGGCATTCTGGTAGCAAAACCATTTTTTCATTGCTGTGTATGCAATCTATACTATATATTGCATATACAGTTGCATTTTATTGGGAAAGACTTAGAGCCTTCTTAATAAAGTAAATAAATACTGTGAGTGATTTTTGCCTCTCAAACACAATTTAAGTAACACAATATTGAAGAAGTTGTTGGAATGCAGCATTTTTCTATTTTTATTGCAAATAAGTAATATTTTTCCAGATAAAAGAGGATACCTCTTCTTGCAGTTAATACATTTACCAACAGTCTTCTCAAGTGCTGTTTTGCTTTGCCCCTCTTGATTTATTGATCCAGGAAAATGTATTATTACAGTTTTAGTTTTCATTCATGTTCAGTCTATAAACATTTTTAATTGTCCTCAGCTATGATATTTTTTTCCAAAGGATGAAGTTGATGAAAAGGAAACAGAGGTGGATGAAGAAACTGCAGTGGTTCCTAGCACTGACAGTACAATGAACCAGTTGAGAAGAGATTTTCAGGTGATTACATCCAGCTACAGTCAAGAAAAAATGGGAACAAAACCCAGTGAAGCCAAAACAAATAGATACCTAACAAGAGAAGAATTGCATGGTAAGGATAATGTTTTCAAAGCAGTTTATTATGCTACTTCTCCACCTATCGGTGAAATTTCTGAAGAGGAAGATCCTTTTTTGGAATCCCAAACAATTACTGGAATTCCTCCTGAACTCATTGACTCCACCAAAGGCGGGGAAGACGAGTTTATATATCTTTCTTCAGGCACCGAGCCAACAATAACCACCACTGACCACAGTGAGGAAGATTTCTTATTGTCTCCTTTTAAACCTCATCAGGAATCTGATGACTTTTGGACTTCAGTTCCTACCACTTCATCGCAGCTGGTTACAGAGGAGGCCTCCCAAGAAGATACCCTTCCTTCAGGAAGTCCAGATATAAGTGTGCATGATGTTCGTTCCCAAGGGTCCATTAAATATGTTTCAGAAGTCATATCACCCTTAAGCTCCGATGAGCCTCCAAAGCCTACTTCTTCCACTGATGGAAATTTATGGTTTCATAATGCTACAGATCCAACAACTGGTACATCACCTAGTGGGCAATTGTCTCAGACCAGTTACACTGATGCTTATGTAGAGGGATTAAAGCCAACTACAGCACCCTATTCAAGCAGCCCAGTGGTTTTACAAGATGCTTCAGATGCGGATTTAGAATTGCCACATTATTCTACCTTTTCTTTCTCCTCTGCTGAATTATCACCTCACTCTATCTCTTCAAGCTCTGGAGAATATGGTTCTGCTTCTGCTGCCAGTGAGGTACTCTCTCAGACAACTCAGCCAGTCTATAATGGTGAGATACCTCTTCAACCTTCCTACAGTAGTGGAGTGTTTCCTCTAGTCACCCCTTTATTGTTTGACTCTCAGATGCTCGACACTACCCCTGCTGCATCAGATAGTGATGTGACCTTGCATGCTACACCTGTATTTCCCAGTGTTGATGTGTCATTTGAACCCACCCTGTCTTCCTATGATGATGTACCTTTGCTTACATTTTCCTCTGCTTCCTCCAGTAGTAAAATGTTTCACCGTTTGTATACAGTTTCTCAAATGTTTCCACAAAGTGCTACTCCAGCTGTTGCAAGCGATAAGGTGTCCCTGCATGCTTCTTTGACGTTGGCAGTGGGTGATCCATTAATACAGCCAAGCCTTGCTCAATTTGCTGATGTGGTGTCACATCAGACCACTCATGCTGCTTCGGAGACACTGATGTTTGGTCATAATAGAACTCACATATTTTCTCAAGTTGAACCATCCAGCAGTGATTTAAATATGCATGTACTATCTACAATGTCTGAACTTCCTTATGCTTTGTCTGGTATGGTGGGCTCCCTCCAAAGCTTTACTGTTTCCTATGATTCTGCAGAATTTGTGCATGATTCTGTTGATGTATTTCATCAAGATCCTTTATTTAGCAGCTATAACAATGTACTAGTGCATAAACCTTCTTCTGTAATATCACAAGCTGTTACTTTGCTGCAGCCTACACGCTCTCTATCTAGTGACACAGATTGGTCTGAAACATACTCTGGTAGTGAGTCCCTTTTGCCTGATACAGATACCTTGACAGTACTTAACATTTCTTCCTCTGATTTTGTTGATGAGAATCCATATGAATCATCCGGGTTTAGTGATGTTAATAAGATGCTTCAAAAAGGTGATGTTGTAAATGGAGATGAGAGAGAACTGAACATTTCTTTAAGTGAAACGGCTTCCAGTGCTGAAAGTAAAGTGATACATGAACTTTCTACATCTGTTTCTAATAATGTTGTAATAGAGCAGAATATGTCTCTGCAAGGAACCCCACTTCCTGTTTCTAGCACAAAGGGAATCCTTCCAGTCTCCCTTGCTTTTCCCACTACTAAGATATTTGATCATGATATTAGTAAACTTACAGAAAAGCACCTTTCTGTTCAGCCTTTGCATGTTACAACTCCAGCCTTTGATGACACTTTGCTTAAACCTATGCTTAGTGCAAGCTCAGATCAAGCTCTCTCTGTCCCTGCTTATAGCAAAATGTTATCCTCGACTCAGCTGTACTTTTATGAGACTTCAGCTACATTAAATAATGAAGCATTACTGCAGTCCTCCTTCCAGTCTTCTGGCGATGGCACTCTGCTTAACACAGCTGCAGTTGTGCCTAGTGATCCTGTATTGGCTGAAAGCCCAAGGGTTCAAAAAGATAGTTCTACATTTGACCAAATATTGCATCAAATGGCACCTGGTTCTGCTACAACTGAAAGCAAGCTGCATTCTACATCTGCACCTTCTGTTGCTGATATGATGTCAGACACTTTTAGTAAGCCTACAGCATCACTTCAAGGTTTATCTTTTTCTTATGCAAGTGAGAGATACGTTTCATCCAGTTTATTTGACAGTGAAGATGTTCAGAAGGTTATGCCTTCATTGTACAGTAGTGATGTTTCAGTCCAGCTGACCAGTTTAGAAAATACAAATGCATTTCCGTCCCAGGCAGGGAATGCTGCAACAACTCTCTTCCTAACAGGTGACACATCATCACATGTAGCTACTCCTACAGACAGCCATCTCTCTTCAAGTGTTTTTGAAAGAATTGAGGCTGACAGTGTCTCTTCAAGTTCCACACTTGGTTTTGATCCTGTTCATATGCCTGCAGTTGTTCCTGGTTCTGATGTGTCCGTTCATCACACTCTTCCTTTACCAAATACACTTACTTCAGTTACGGCTGTTCCTTCCAAAAGTGAGATCCCTGTAACTTTGAATAGGTTGCTGATTCCTTCTAGAGAATCCTCTGGGTTGTCTCCCAGTATCATGCCCAGTACCGATTTGTGGTCTTCTGTAGTTGAAGATGACTATGATGACTATAATGATGGCTTTCCTATAAGTAACTGCATCTCATGCACTTCCCATAGAGAAGATCAGGATATGGTAGTAGAGGATGAAAATACAGAGGTAAATAATAGCAAGGATCAGAGTAACCTAATTATAAGTTCACATTCTGCGAAACCTGAAGAAGAGACGTTTTCTACTGCTGCATCTGACAGTAGGATAAACAATGCCATGGACAGACGTAATTATACATCCATACCAACTTTGACGGCGAATGTGATACCTGAGAAGCACGACAGCCTGAAAATTTTGGAGAGCCACATTCAGAATTCTAGTGTCCAATTGCAAAACACATCAGAATCTAAGTCTTGGGCTGTTTTGACAAGTG
This sequence comes from Chloebia gouldiae, assembly GCA_003676055.1. Taxonomy (NCBI): domain Eukaryota; kingdom Metazoa; phylum Chordata; class Aves; order Passeriformes; family Passeridae; genus Chloebia; species Chloebia gouldiae. The sequence goes on along the minus strand of QUSF01000009.1, from coordinate 6,845,024 downwards.
ATGAAGAAAGTGGTTCTGGCCAAGGTACTTCAGATAGCCTTAATGATAATGAAACTTCAACAGATTTCAGTTTTCCTGACCATAATGAGAGAGACACTGAAGGGGCAGTTGAAGCAGGTAACTCAGAATTAACCCCTGGATCATCACAATCACCAGCTTCATCAGTTACTAATGATCACTCATCAGTGTTCAACATCTCTGAGGCAGGTTAGTTATGGATAAGTCTAATGAATACCATGGGAAACTGTGACGGGATACTTTTGTGCCATAGAGAATGAGAAGGTGTAGCTACAGATCATAAAGGGAGAACAGAGTGCCACTGGGTGTGATTAAGGAAGCATTGGGGAACAGGGGTTCATACTGAGCCAGCTATCTTGTGAATGCCACTTCTGGCTACTTAAAACTGCATCTGAAATATTCTTCAGTAAGATAATTGATTCTCTGTTTTTGGATAGATGCATACCGTCAGCAGAAGTCGAGTCGTGCAAAATCTGAAACCAGAATTGTTTCAGTGCTAATTGTTGCTTTTAGTTTTAAAGGTTTGAAAGGGACTTTGATTCTCTGTCGAGTTCTTTGTACAAAGATAAGTGCTGCCCTTATGGAAATACCACCAGAGGAAATCATGCCTCTGCCAGAGGAAACATGCCTCTGATATTCTCTTTTAAACTTACAGCAGCACTTCTGTTTTGTGTTTTCTAAGGGGTTGAACAAAGAAGAAGATGCTGGTTTTATTCTGATTCATAAAAACATTCATTTTTATTCTGTGTATGCCTCTTTCAGATTTCAGCGAGATGCAGAATTTTTGTACCAGATTTGCATATTCCCAAAGTAGAGCCAGATTCTCCTCTAGATGTTTATATTTAATGCTATTTTCTTATTTATTCCTCCAAAATTCAGCAAGAGTATTTGCAACCCGTAATTCCAAGGATAAACCCAGAAGTCTAAACTCATAACACATTTCTTTTGTATTTAAAAATGCACTGTGGAGAATCTGAAGTATTCCAACACATAATTTTCATTCCTTCTCATGCTAAAGAATTGAAAATCAAAGAATCAAATAAAAAATAATATATGATCTTTGGGAAAAAACCTGAACAACAAAAAAGATTGAATTGGTATTTTAGAAAATAAATTGAACTTCTGTTATATACTTTCATCATCTATAGAGGGCAGTAACATTCAACTAAACTCAGTAAGGAATGGCATTCACAAAGAATGGGAAGGTTTCAGCCAATCCTACAAATAAATACACGTTTGAATTTCATAAGGTTGTATTTCTTGTGAGCAACAGAATACTAATATGAAAAGGTGGTAAACTGACACTTCATCTATTTGGGGCTAGAACAATGTGAAAAATAGAAAATGAAAATTAAAATTAAGACAGAATAAAAAACATTGAAATTACTAAGAGTTCTAACAAGGTAGGTGTTACAAAAGTGAATTAATAAGTGAATTAACTCACTGGTAAGTAGTTACCACTTTGTGTAAAATGCATAACATTCCTTCAAAAATAAGCAAAATAGCATTAATATTTCCAAACCTTTGTTGTTGGTATGAATGAGTGTTGCCATCTACTAGAGTTTACATAATGGGTGTCATTTGAATTTTTACCAATAGTAACTCAAAAAGGATTATACTGTACTGGAGGAGAAGGAGTGCAAAAGACATATTTTGTCTTCTAGATATTATTGAAAGACACTCTAGTATCATTTCATGTTCATTACTTTTTTCCCAACACGATGTCAAATACTGGCTTTTACTAAGCTGAACATTTAATTTCAGTATGTCTGACATGGTCTCCTGTAAACCAAAGTCATATTTGCTTAATTAAATTATAAAGAACTGCAGCAAACACAAAAGTTAATCTCTCACCTGAGAACTTACTTATACATTGCAGTGGATTTTGCAGAAATTGGTGAAATGTCTTTTCATTGTGACCATTACAGAAAAAAATTGTCATTTAAACTTTTCCCAGTCTTGTAGTTGTTGATGCATAATTATGCTTGTTCTGAACGAGGATTTTCTCCATAAGACCTCTATGACTACCCAAACTTCTTAACTTCTGTTGAAAAACTAAGACAAATTAATAGAAAGAAATATGCAGAGGATCCAAACACACCAGTTATTAGAAATCAAAGAAATGTGCTATAGCTGAGACTGCCTTTTCAGCTGCCATCATTGGAGTGATAGCCAAGTAGGCAAGAAGCCCTCTGTTACAGGAGAAGCCTGCACTTTATTCCCCATAGGAGGAATCCTAATAGAATATGGTCATGAAGTTTGAAGGAACACTGCCATCACACAGATAGGATTGGATTTTATGCTGTGAATTAATCCAGAGTTGGATAAGCAAGTCTGACTGTTTCAGAGGGATCGTATTGTGCTTTCTCATGCATGCACATAGTTTTCCTCTGCAATCAATAGGAAGCACCAATTTTAACCTACTCAACAGATACTTGGAGATTTTTCAGAAGCAACTTTTTTTCTTCAATTACTTTGCACATTGAGCTGCAGAATTTAAAGAGAAGTGATTTATCTGGGTGTTAAAGAGTATTTTGAATTTAAACCAAGAAGACATCTGCAAAATTAGAGCCTAGACCTTTTGGCACACAAAGTCCTGAAAGCCTCTAAATTCAAGAAAATGGAAGAAAATAGAGCTGCTTGGAAATCTGTACTGTGTGAAGCCATTTGTTTTTTGACATCCTATTTAGAGCATGTAATTTGCTATCTTTTTTTTTCCCAGATTCAACTTCATTCCTTCCTCCCTTTGTGCAAAAGCTTTTTGTTCCTGTAGAATTGGTCTCTCAAAATCCCAATGGAGTGCAGATGTTTTCTGTACAGCAAAATTCTGCTCTTATACAGAAAATTCATTGAATGAGGACTGTTTGCAAAAGCAGAAATCATTCTTGGGGTTTAATTCTAAAAAGCACTAACGTGCTTATTTCTGCATTTTAACTCAAATGCTCACAAGTAAGCTGCACAAATTGAAATAAGTCAGTTATTTTACATCAAAGTCACAACTTTAAAATACTTACTTCTTGAGGTAGACCAAAGCTAAAAATAAAGTATTGGTGCTGTCCACCATTGTACTTCCTTCTTTAATAAAATTATAGAATATTTTGTTTTAATCTTCATAGAGATTCCTATGTCCAAATATTTCTGTCATCCACCAGTATATGGCTCCCAGAAATATGAAACCAAAGCAATAGCTAAATAATCATTTGATCACCTGTAAAGGTGGAGGTGGGAAATTTAATTGTGGCTCCAGTATAGTTGAGAGAGACAATTGGATTCAAAGGAAGCAGTTTACAGAATGGGCAATGGATAAAAATACAGAAAGCTAAACTGCAATACAGGAAGCACATAAAGACTTTTGCAAGATAATTTTTATATTAACCTATTAGCCAGAAAAGTGATTTACATTATATGATTGACAGTTTAATATCAACTCCAATGCACATTCCAATATTATGTATTCAGATGTCTTAACTCATTTGGCTTTCAGCTAATAAAACAGATTAAAATAAAAAAACCTTTCTTCTGAATTTTAACAACAGTCTGCTATTCTTACAAAGAGAAGTCTCCACTGCTGGAAAGCTGAGTCACATAAGCTTGAACACTTTGCTTTACCTTCTATCTGCTTATCTTCTGTAAGCTGGTTTGCAAATGTATAAACTTTCTGCGGTACATAGTAAAAAATAGAGGTAAGTGATATTAAGTAGGCTCATTATAAGACACATTCACCTGTGCTGTGCATTTCTCAGAATTTAAACTTGGACTGTTTCAATTTTCTCTGACTGCAGAGGCAAGTAATATTAGCCATGAGTCTCGTATTGGTCTAGCTGAGAGTCTGGAATCAGAGAAGAAGACAGTTATACCACTTGTGGTCGTATCAGCCCTGACTTTTATCTGTCTAGTGATTCTTGTGGGTATTCTCATTTACTGGAGGTAAGTTGTATTATGGTTGATCTTTTTTTCAGTTCTAAAGAGGTATGATTTTAAAAATGGATTGGCATTATTGAGCTGGTTTACAGGAGGGAGACTGGATCTTTTCTCTTACCTTGTCTTCATATTGCTCAGTGTCATAAAGATGACAAAGTAAGGTGGTTTCTGTCCAAAATACTCAAATGCAAATTTATTTATTTTTTTGCAGAAGGTTTAACCACTGCAAATAGTTCATTCCCATATTGATAGAACTTAGTAAATAACTCATTATTGATGCCTAGAAACCAAGTGACTTAACAGAGCACTGGGTCAAGCAAGAGGGAGAAGAAAAATAAATATCATGGCGTGGAGCTTTTTACTATCTTTCCAATCCTTTACCCATGAAACAAGATAATTATCAATTTAGAATGAAAATCTATTGTTCTCAACAGGGCTATGTAAATAAGCAATTCATATGGCACTGCAGGAGTGTGCTGACACTGTGTGGAAGACAGAAAGGGGGTAGTTTAATGATACTATAATAGTATAACTGAACTGTTTGAAGATCATTTACTGAGTAGCTCTTAGGATGTTCTGTGATTAAAAAGTCATTCTACTTTGTGATTCTGACAAACTAAAATTAGCCCTGGTCTTTCAAAGCTTTAGTGGATAACTACAGATGTGTTTCATGTGCACATGTGCTCAGGTTTCCTCATGGATGTGTTTCTCTGTGACTTGATAAATTGATAAGCCAGTAAAAAAAAGTAAGATAACGGGAATTGATGGTTATTAGAAGTCATTATAACATAATCAGTAAGAGCAAAAAACTGTATCCACACTGTGAAATAAAACAGACCAGATAGAATGGCACAGATCTCTTCCATACAGCTGAAATTACTTCCCTCAGAGAGGATAAAAAGAGTGGCTGCATTCACATTGCTTACTGGGGATGGCCTCTGCCCTGTGCTAACCCCAAACTGTGTCAAACATGGTGTAAAATACTGCAAGCTGGCCTCAACTAAAAATGTACCAGGAAACTTGTCAGCCACACGGCAGTATGTCGCAATGCTTAAGATTTTGGCACTCTTCCACTGGTTCTAGTTAAAGGCAGTCTTCCTAGGGACATGTCTGCTTAAACTCTCAAACCCCTTGCACAGCCCTAAGACTTTCTCAAGTGTATAGATTGCCAGGTAGGAAATGCTGTGGTGGGCCAGAAGGGGGAAATAAGTTGCAAAAACTTCTACTTCAGTGATTGCCAGGAATCTGATCCTGCTTCCCCTGTGCTAACACATCAACTAGCAGCCAGAAACAGGACCTTGCTCTTACAGGGACTGTACAAAGAATTGGGAAGACAGGCCCAAACATCTTCTTTCGGATGCCTCCAGAGCTTGTTTCTTCTTCCTTCATCTCAAATATCCCTCCTTAATCTAAAATGAAAAAAATTGGTGGAGAACCAATAACTTTGGTCCTTTCCAAACTACTGACTAGTGTAATCTCTAGGCTGTGATGTCAGGATTATGCTTACTGACTTTTCTTCTAGTCTCCTGACACTGGTTTTCTGTTGGCCTACCAGGGTGTGTCCCACATGGGGACAGAACTCATTCCATCCCTGAGCAGTCTAGGCTGGAGAAATTGAGTTCAAGCATCCTTTGTTCCAGGCAAGTGTTCTAGTGAGTCAGGCAGCCTTTGACTGACATTATTAAAGACATTTGTTCAATGAACCTTGAGAAAGATTTCTTCTGCTTTTCAAAGTAGTAGTTAATTGCCATACTAATTGCAAAAGTCATTTCTTAGTTTATGCTTAGTTGGATAACTCTATTCTCCATCCCAGGATTTCCAGCTAACCACTTGCATTCCGAGAATCTTTTTATGTCATTCATGTTATGCAACATGATTGTTCATATTCAACTTCCAAAGGGTTTCATCCCTGATGCTGAACAGTATTTGAAATCTCTTATATTTGCCGAAGAGGGCCTTGCATTTAAAGACCCAGATTGTACAATGCAGTTCTAGTAATCCTACATGTTACAAGCTTGTTTTTGCCAAATAACATTGTGTTCATTTTGTATTCTTTCTCTGGGAATGAACAATTCCATAAAACAGGTCTTTCAAAATGAAACAAAAATCCTGTTAGCAATAATATCTTCTTTCCTTGAATCTAATCTTTTCTGTATTTCTTGTGTACTACAAAATAAAATATGGAGCTCTTTTATTGTTAATCCTCAAAATTCTCTTGGCATTATGATAACATCAGTAACTATTTCTTATTTCAGGGGAATGTAGCATAAAGACATTGCATCATAAACAGAAGTTTATGGCCCTCTTGCAAAGTTGGCAAAACACTCATCTCTTTTTAAAGACTGGGAAAAAATAAGAATATTAACTTCATTGCTATTCATGTTTCATTAAGCCTGGAAAATATTAGTAGAAGCTCTGTAAGATTTTTCTAATAGATATAGTTTGTTTTGAAATAATTACCCTTAGATGTTAATGTTTCTTTTAATATTGCACTTATTTTTCCCTTATTTGGGCCACTTATTAAAGTTCATAAAAACATTCAGGTTTACAAGAATTTATTTTATATTTCTTTTGCAATGGTAGTCCAGAAAAACCACTCATCTATCTCAGCTGGTCACATGAATGAATAATGCTTTGGGTTGTTTCCACTATTAGCTCATTATTTGAATATTCAACAGGTGTGTTATTTGGTTTAAAACCAAATAATTACCAAGAGCAACAAGTTCCAGTCTCTCAAGATCAAAGAAAGGCAAAATTATTTATTTCTTCACTTTAATGACTTGTATCAGAAAAATAATTCTGTACCATCTGTTGTTTGGGTTTGGTTTTGGGGTTTTTTAAATGAAATTGTTAATCAGCACTTGAGGAAATTCCTCAATCTCTTCACTATCTCATTAAGCACAATTTAAATCTTTTTTTGATAGATATTTACTTCTCTGCCAGGGATTAAAACTTCTAATGGCAATATTGTCTAAAGATTGAATAATTACCAGCAGGAAAATACACAATTTTTAACTACTCTGGTTTTGTGTATCTTTTTTAATTCAAGCAATTTTCAAGCAATGTCATTTTCATTTCATCTCTTCAGCATGATTAAGATTACAGTGGAATAAACAAGGAGATTCTTTGCCCTATTTAGTGGCCTTGCTGTCCAGATAGACTTTCTAAAATAGCTTTAGAGAGAATTTTCTGTCCAAATCTAGAGTCTGGATCCATTTCTTTCAGTATCTGTCTACTTTCTGAGTTCTGGCAGCAGAGATGCGGCAGGAATACCTCAATGTACTTGCTCTCTTCTTTTCTTGGTGGCTTCATTATTACTATTTTGCTTAATTATTCATGTTTGTTCAGATCAGCTTTTATAATGTTTATTGTAAGAAGATCTTGGAGAATAGTAACATGTTGACAGTTATCAGGGGGCCTTGTACCATTTAAAATTCTTTTTCAACAAACATATGTGAATTGTAGTAAAAGACCAGCTGATGATAACATGAGCCACAAACTGCTAATGCACTTCCAGGTCCATTTGCATCTGCAGACATACTGAGTATCAGCTGTCTGTCATGCAGCCTGTTGGACATTGCATGATAGCAACGCTTCAGAAATAACCAACCTGATGACAGACAACACCCTGAGTAGTTATAGAATTTTAAATTGCTTCTACCACCCTATATAATTTGAACCATACCTGTCAGAGAATATTCATTTTCTTAGCCATGATATGACTAAATGCCTTGAGTCCTGTAATAAGTTTATGGGAACAGAGTTGAGAACCCTCTCCGAGGATCATTAAACTTGGACATGCAGAAACACTTAAACCAGATTTAAATATACAGAGGCCACTCTCATCCATCCATAAAGGAAAAACTTCTCAACAGTGTGCCATGTCATATATCAAAGTCTTAATAAAATCTGACAATTAAAATTCCACTTGACAAACACATGAAAATTAATTGCAGCTATTTAAAAATTGAATAATTAGCATCCATTGAGGAACTATTTATAGATCCTTTGGCTTCACTAGATCTATAATTATCTGTACATTTTTTAAAATCTAGTAAGTCTTTGAGAATACCTGCTAGCAGATAATCCTGTGAGCTCAAAAGACGCTGAAGTTTTCAGAGAAACAAGTAACCATGCCCCTAAGAGCATTCTGCACGAGCAGAATGCAGAATGCAGAATGCAGAAGCCCAAACACACGGTCTCGGAGCTGCCTGTGACTCGCAGAGCTCAGCTCCCTTGCCGAGTGCCGGGCAGGAGCGCCCGCCGCCAGCACGGTCCCGGTGCCAGCCGCAGCGCCACTCCCAGCCCAGCTCCCAGCACAGAAGCCAAGAACACACTCTCAGCCAAGGTCCAGGGGCCCCAATGCTTGAAAATCTCTGTCCCCCACAGTCTGAGGCTTACTCAAGTAGCTGTCATTGAAGTGCTCATTCAGATCTAGTATCCCTCCTGTCAGACCGAAGTTCTGCTGCTGCTGCTGCACAGATCCAGACACTGTAATTAATTCAGTGGTTTAGCACTGCCCCCATACATAAAGTGTGTGTTTGAACAAGTGCAGTGTCTAAATTACAAATTACAGTTTTAGGTTGGAGATCTAAGTGCTGTGATGAAAGGTGTAAATTAAATAATCAGGTTATTGAGTGATGGGACCTTTGTCTGGAAGTTTGAAATAGTCATCACTTTTTTCATTAACAACAAGTGATAATTAATGAGATGTGAGTATTAACATTAGGTTTAGTCATGAAGGTGTTCAGTGCTGATGCAGGAGCAGATGGAGTGCCTATTTATGAGTCTTATTACAGGTTAAGTCAACTGCTATGAATTTGTCTCCCAAATGTGCTAAGGGTGTAATTTATTTTCAGCCACAATTAATTTTTAAAGATTAAAAATACATTGGCTCAGTGAGGGATAATGAGTGTATGGCATAATATGAAGACATTTTAAGTACAGCTTTAGATGTGAAAGTCATTATGCTAATTAAATTCTTTATAGCTCAATCTTTTCTCAAGCAAATAGGTGACAACGTTAGTTCATAAACCTTACATGTGATGGTTGTTCACAAGCAGTAAGCATTTGGGGAAAGGACACTTTTTGGGTTTGGAGCTTTAACATCAGACTGCTTGGCATGTTTGGTTGGTGTACTTTTTAATAAACACTATACAGCATTCGCCGTGTCCAGCAGACAGGGCCAGACTTTCCAAAGTGTTTAATGATTTGAAGACTTGGAGACTTGCCTGTGTCTCAGAGATATTTCACACAAAGTTCTGATACTATCTATATACTAGCATGGAGACAGCTTCTCTCATGTCAGCAGCCACTAACTCTGATGCTAGAAACTCTAAAATTTAGAAGGGTGTTCCCAGGTTCCTCCAGGATGTGTTCTTGGTCCACATCCAAAATTGCCATTTCTAAGTAAAACCACATACATAACAGATAGTATTGCTCCAAATATCCCATGCAGAGCCAAAGTTTCTCTATGAGCATCACAAATACAAATATGCTTTTAGAGAATTCTAGCTGGACTTCAGATTTCATTGTTATATGAATTACCAGAACTATTTTGCATGCCTCCATTTTCCTTTTTTAGGTAGCTGTCTGCTTTTTCTTGTGTTTTAAGAGAATCTGTACTGATAGAAAATTCACAACACATTCCGAGAATATGGGCATTCAATTCAAATAAGCTTACCAAAATCTTTATTATCTATATTAATGGTTCTGAAAAGAATGGCAACAGCCACATATTCCCTATCTATTTCTCAAAGTATCTTCAAAATTTATATCTGTTTATAACAATTATATGAGGGATTTTATGACTGCAGAGATACAGGAACGATACAGAATTTAAAATAATAGGTATTACACAAAGTAAGAAACAATCGTACAATAGCCGCAGCCAATAGATTTGAAGAAGCAGAATCTTGTAAATATAGAATGAGATTAGTATTTTCATGAGGCATATATCTATTTTTAAATTTAATGATTAGTGAATAATATTTCAGAGAGATTAACTGACCCAAAGTTAAGATTGTTATTAGCATGTCTAATCATATGGAGATTTTTTTAATTAAAGAGGCTTTGCAATGCTTACAGCAGCAGTTGGTTATTCATTCCTTTGAATAGCTTGAATTCTTAACAGATGCTATTCCTATTATCTTCACATCTGGATTATAGCACAGATACAAATGACATTGTGAGTCATAGTTAAGGTTGGTCCCATTTGTATTCATACTTCAAAGTTTTTGCAACAAAGCTGGCATCTCCTGGGGTTAGAAATCCCCCTGTTTCTGTCTGTCAGCTTTGGGAAGTCCTCCTTGGTTAAGGAGTGCTGCAATTACATTATGAAAAGTTGTTTATCCCCAGTCACAGTAGTTCTAGAGCCACTGCTTTGGCTGTTACAGGGCATGCTGTCTTTTATTGCATTTCTTTGTCTGCAGTAGCATCTATCAATGAATTACCAGAACCGATCTCAAACATTGCTCCATCTTCAGGCTAACATCATCACATGAAAAGGAACAGTAATTATTTAAGTGAATTTGGATAAGTAAGGAAGACAGTGACCTTTTTTGTACTTGGAGTTATGCAGCATCTACAGTAGCTCCTGATGCAGAGTTTCTCTTTCAGCTGTCACTATGTCTGATGTGTGCTCTATCTTCTGCCTCTGGTATAGGTAAAGATACATGAACTATGTATTATGCTAAGGTAATGTAGTATCTTCATGTTGTATGCATAATTTGGTGATGTGCTGGGAGAATATTTCTATTGTAGCAGTATTATTTGAAACTCCATGAAAATTGATTTTCAAAACCATGATTTTTCTTTCTGACTCAATAATGCCAGAATTCCAAATAATCTCAGATAATGTTTTCATGGGATTTTGTTGGTTTATTTTTTCTTTTTTTTTTTCATTTTTTTGTATATTTATTCCTCTCTAGGAAATGTTTTCAGACTGCTCATTTTTATTTAGAAGATAATACATCACCTCGAGTGATTTCTGCTCCCCCAGCTCCAGTCTTCCCAGTCTCAGGTATTTCTGGCAACTGTTCTGTGGATTGGCGTTAACTGTTGGAAGATGCCTCTTTGTATGTGTCAGTATGAATTCTTCAAATACTGTAACATCCGTAAACCAGAGATTTGTAATCTCTTGTACAAATCTGTGTAAACAGGTACACTTGATATTGGCAGACTTGTGTTATTAATAGTTTCTTCTGTAGGTAACACAGAAGAGAAATATTGTCAGTTTACAGTGTTGCCTTAAGGATACTCTGTGCTTTGTAGCCATTTTAAGTGTAGCCTCCCTAGAGTGGCTGCTCGTGTGGTTATCTGAGCTACACTAAACAGCTCTAGAGGATTACGCCACCAACAGATTCTGTTGTATTTCTGCCTGTAATTGGATTTGTCACCTGTGTGTAGAACATGTCCTATTCTTTTTACTAGCAGGATGAGGATATGCCTCATCTCTCTGCATTTCACTAGCAATTACAGTATGTTCTTATATTTACAAATTTTACTGGCATAATTACTCTGGTATAGTTATGTGAACCTCTCATTAAAATAATACAGAAGTTCAGAATATTATTAGCATCTTCTGATTCTATATCCACCTCATTTATTTGGAGACTCAGTTTCCTTTCTTTTCTCAGAGTATCGCAGGAGTGCATGCATCCTTCCAGCTTTTACAGTCTGTGTAGAGTGAAATAGATTAATTTTATTCATCTATTTAAACCCAAAATAGACTAATTCTAAAGCAGAGCCTAAGCCACATTCTCAACTATGAGACAAGTTTATCTTGTTCCACAAGTGGTATTTTTACAAACTGTGCTATTATACAAAGAGATGGATTTTAATGGCCTGACTAAAGGAGGAAAATCGGCCTTTGTGTGAATAACTAATAAACACAATTAAATAAATTCCAAACATTGGGCTTCCATTGTAACATTGATGAATTGTAGACATCTTCAAAATGCATCTTGTATGGATTGACACTATTAGGAGATTTATAACCTATTACTAAATGATTAAAAAGCAGAGCTATGGCTTGATTTCAGAAAGCATTATTATATATGAATGTCAAGCAGCAATCGTAGGAAATCTCTGCTTTAACTCTCCACCATTAACTGTATTGCACTACAACTGTATCATTTTCTTATAGTTTTTCCTGACCAGCTCACATCAGGGGGAAAGTGTTTTCCATTTCATAATTGCAATTACAGTTATTCTGTGTGTATAAAATGCATGTTTTGAAACTGGACGTTTTCCTTCTGAAATGGTAATAAATATTAAACAGATAATTTTTTTCTCAGTGACTGAAGATACACAAAATATTTTATGGAAAAAGCTGAAAGCACTGAGGAAATAGTTTTATTTTGCATGCAACAGATATCAAGTGACCGGTTGTTGTGTTTTCTATTGCACAAATGTTTCAACAGTGTAATTTTACAATTACATGTAATTACAATATAATACTAGGCAGGAAGAGCATTTTGCAACTGCAACTGCTAAGTTTAATTCTTATGGTTGGGACCAAAATCACACTTCACAGATCTCATAATATATTAAATTTTCTTTCCATAGAATTCTATATTAAGTTTTCCTTCCTTTCATTGGCAGAGATAGGAGATCTGCAGTTATTCACAGAAAATGCCATGGCTCTTCACAGCACAATTCAAAGATGCACTTAAGTAGTAACGAATTACAGAGTAGGATTCAGATCCACTATCAAACTCTTAGTTGGAAGTGATACTTGCCATCCAGATATAAAATACATTCCTGGTTCAGAAGTGATTGATTTGGGAGGTTTGCACGGGCAAGAAAACAAAACCTAAAATTTATTTCTCCATTATTGTACTCACTCTTTGGGTCATTTGCCTTCCCTTCTGGTTTTATGTTTGCATAACCATGAGGATAAACACTTCATACCAGCTTTCATCTCCAAAGTGTGAAGATTGTATTACATATTTGTTCGGTTTCTCTTAGGCTTGACTGGATAGATTAACTTTTTGTATTCAGATCCAGTCATATAAGTCGGAGACCAGACGGATCATAGTACAAATCAACAAATTCTTGGTAACTGAAAGCTAAAATTATTAGGTGGGTTAAACACTCAACATCTGTTGATGTGAACAACAGGTTCTTGTTCAATGTTTCTGACATTTTGTTCACATACTAAATGGTGATGAAATTACAGATTGTGAAATAAACATATTTTTCAACCATGAAAGGCTTTAAAAAAACCCAACAAAATTATTCTTCAGAACCAAAACTAAGTCAAATAATTAGCAGTAATCCTTTAGCAGATAATTAGCAAACAGTTAATTTTGTTTACACAGTATGTTTGCAGTAAAGAGAAGATTAAAAGTCCCAAAGGTTTTTGATGTTATTTCTGATACATATTCTACACAAGTGTTTTTTTGTATTTGTTTAAAGTAAAATGGAGATGTTACATTAATCCTCGAGATTATTTATTCCTTGAGAGTGTAGAAGTTTTCTTTGTGGGTACCCAAAAAGTCTTAAATATAAATATTTAATTTAAAACTTGAAGTATGAAGCCTTATGTGAAAATCTGTGGCCAGTACTGCCATGATCAGACATGAGATTATTATCAATAGATAATCAAGGAGAGCTGGGAGAAAATTCTGTATGGAAAGTAGTCGCTTATGCAATAAAAGATGAAAATTAATTCCTATTTCTTTTGGTTAACAGTGCAAACATGCAAGTATCAGTTAATATGAAAATACTGGCATAATGCTGCTTTAATTTAGTAGGGTTGGGACTATGTGGCTCCAAGTTCCAGTGCAACACTAATCAGCATGGAGCACCCAGAAAATTCTGCCTAATCATTCCTACTTTATCAGTATTATTCAGAGCTGTGCTCTCTCCCTTTGAACATCTTGCAGCAAAGAGCCAATTCTCCCATATCTCCTTGTCTTCACAGGGAATTTTGTGCATTTTTCTATTTACAGACAAGCTCAGTATCTTGCAGAATCAGCACTTTGATTTGGAGTGCTTACAGACAGAGCAAGACCTAGCTAGGCATTTTCATTATCTTCTTTCCAAATAATAATTTAGAAATGTACAAGTGTTAGGTAACTATTTTAGAAATGTTAATAGTGTCAAAGGATGCTGTATTTTTTGGGGAGTTGTGTATCTAAAGTTCATGCCAAGAATTTTATTTCAGGATGTTTTGTGGATTGCCTACATAAAAACTTCATTATATGTCACTGGCTTTTTATTCAACATAAATATATTTTTTGTCTTTTCCCACCCCTAAGATGATGTTGGAGCAATTCCAATAAAGCATTTTCCCAAACATGTTGCAGATTTACATGCAAGTAATGGTTTTTCTGAAGAATTTGAGGTATGGCTCTATGATGTCATCTTTTTATTAGCATGTACAAATAATATTAAGTTTAAATGCCTGCAAACAAATTGGGGCATTACGTTATGACTTGGGCACCAATTTCATGAATGCATGTAAATGTGAGTTCTTTGAGCCCAGTATGGATCTGATGCATAAAGCCTAGGGAGATTCCTAAAATTGGGACTGGAATACAAATGGGAATGTTTATTATTGTGATAAAATACTGAATAACTGTATGAATAAACTGTGCAAAGGTAGTGCAATGTATATGGTTTATAAGATACAGTGATAGATCTAAAGCTTTTCCAATACTAATGAAAACTGAATTTTGCAGAAGCTACCCACATTTGCTTGTTCCATTTACAAAGAAAATAAAATGGAAGTAATAATGAATACACGTGACAAGACTTCTGATTAAACAGGGGAGCTAATGTAGTCTTCATATGATAGTGAAAGTTTTACAGTTCCTCTCCTAAAGTATATGGTTCATAAGAGGTATTTCAAAATGCTGAAACATATGTTCTAATTATATACTGTTACTATCACCATATGTAATGAATGATCTTCATTGTTTTTCCCACTCATGTATTGCAATCAATTTAAATACAGATATGTTCTAACTTAATTCACATAAGGATTAAAACCCCCGAATACCTAATTAAAGCTGTGGCATTAGCAATTTTTAAAAGAGATTTCTAATAAAATCAGTCATTTGGGATGGAAACAAGTATTTTAGTAGATCTATATTAATGTAAAATATGATTATAATATTCCTGTTGCAAAAACAATAATGAAAGTAAAAATTCTGAGTTTTGCATCTTTAGGTTTTGCTTTTGTTTCCCCAGCCAATGTATTGTGATCCAGTGAACCAAAATGTCCATGTTCTTCACACAACCTTCTTCATCAGCATTTCTTCTTCAATTCATTTAACATTCAGAATATCTGTTTGATTGTAGGACCAAATTTGTAAATATTTGTGAATGTCCAGTACATATTCATATATTACACATGTGCATATGCAGTGATGGAACTGGACTCCATCTTGAGTAGCTATTAATAAGCACAGATGTTGAAGGGCTGTATGTAAATACAATGGATACAAAATTCTTTCAGCATTAGTCAGTACAGCAATAAAGAAATCAGATTGTTCATTCTAAATTGATCTTTTCCTCTAATTTTACTTCTAAATTTTGGCAGTGATCTAAAGACCAAATACAGTGCATGTCACTGAGCAACAGCTGCACCATCTGAAATCTTTCATGCTAGTTTTAACTATTACAAAAAAAAAAAAATCAGTGTCCTTATCATTTCGTGGAGATCTTTTTTTGGTTTTATGGACTACCCCAGAAGTAGTGTTCAGTTCTTTTCTCTACTGATAGAGAACTTAGAAGATTGGGAAAAACTGAAATGTAGTAATTCTCTTTGCAGAATTAGCATTTATTTGAAGAGTACAAGGGTGGTTCAGATTTTTTTTTTTGGCTGGGGGCTAGCAAGGGGTTTTTTATATCACTGCAAAATAACTCATTTAAAATCTATTTTTTAAACTGAAAACAACTTTTCAAATATGTATTTAAGTAGATTAAGGTGTTTGACATTAAAATAAATTATAAAGAGTGTTGGGAAGCACCATTAGTACTTTTAGTGATAGCAATGTATTTGCTGTTTAAAAATGTGGACCTTATAAATGCTTGAGTTTCCTGACAGCTAAAGTAATCAATAAAATGAATTAAGACTTCGTGCCTGTCTTATCAAGCCTGTCTCTCTTTTTATAAAATTGTTGGCTTCACTGTGAAACCACTGGCAGCCTGAGTGAGGGCTGTAGCTGTTTCTCTCCCCAGAGTGCTCTGAGGCTGGCTGAACTGCACACAGTCCTGCTTCAGTGGAGGTTTTTCAGCTGAATGCAAAGAGAGCAAAAGCATTCCCCAGAGAAACTGATGCTTTTATAAGGACACATAAAAATTCCAGTGAACTCTTACAATATAGGTAATCTGGCTAAAATCTTGATGTTGCTCATATGTACAAGCTTTCACTGGCCTAAGGTCTAACATTAAAGATAAAGATAGGAAAACAAATGCCAGCATTTTAACTGGGAAAATTACCTCGTTTCCTTTAGGACCTATGTCAAAATATTCAGTTTTGTTGTTATTATGGATATATTGCATGACCATAACTGTTTTCCATATAGTAATTGTAATTTATATAAACACTTATCCATTTGTTCTGTGCTGTGGAATTTGATTTTTTTTACTTTTTTTGCATTCATTCCCTCATTAGACACTGAAAGAGTTTTATCAGGTAAGGAATTATTTCACTGCAATTTTTTTAGCAATGAAGTAGTTATAAAATATCATAGATAATTGGGTATAAGGTTGTGGTTCTTTTCATGCTTGCTTACTGTATTTAAAGACATTTTATGTATCTTAATAGTTACTTAAGTATGACATACTTTTTTTTTCAGGAAATCCAGAGCTGTACTGTAGATCTAGGTATTACATCAGACAGCTCTAATCACCCTGACAACAAGAATAAGAATCGATACATAAACATTGTTGCTTGTAAGTAAAGGCATCACTTGTTGTTTTGTGTGAGAAATCATTATAAACAAGTACAGATTTATATGTTATTAGTGGGAGCAAAAATACTTCTACACTGAAACCACCAACTGATCAGCAAAGTGCTCCTTGAAAAGGAGTTACTATCAGATTTCACATTTCTTCAAGTTAGTCCTCTGACATTCTGCTGCTTTGGTGAGCATGTGTTAGCAAGATATATTTGTGTCTTCTGCAATGACCCAAAGGGAGTTGGGAGATTTCGCTATAATGCCATTAGAAAGCTAAAGAAGCTTTGATTGCCAAAATTAATCCATCTTTGATTTAGAATAATGATGATTTATTGTCTCCATGAGCTCAAAATCCCTGGATATATTTACTGTCAAATATAAACATAAATGATCTGGTTTTATGTTGTTATGCCTGGCAACAACGTAATGCAACAGCTTCTTTAGCCAGTACACTTGTTTGCCCATTGCGTCACTCTCCCAGATTTTTCTTCTCTGAAACACATCTATTCAGTTTTGTTAATCTCTTTTCCAAGCTATTTCCTCTGGGTTTTTGATCATTTCGTGGCTCAATAATTTTTTTTAACTCGGTATACCATTTCAACTTTGTTCTGATTGCAAGTAATCTCCAAATTAAATATATCTTCAGCAAGCAGTGTCACTAAAGCTTAATAAAAAAAGTCAGAGCAGAGTCAGCTATCAGGCAGAAGACAATGTAAACCAGCAACAAGAAATGCCAATCCCCCTGGCTAAAGATGTCTCTAAAGGGACAAAAACTCAGGGATTTTCCTTTGCCGTTCTTTTTTGTACCTGATCATACAAAAGGTGCTAGCCCAGGGGTTGTTTTATTAAAGAGCAGTGCAGAGGCAGCTTAGGGCAGCTGAAGTAGCAAGAATTGTCCTCTATAAGTGATTCAAGTGTAGTTCTTACAATCAGTGCAGGCTACAGAACACTTCAGCTCACCCTGATGTAGTTATTCTGACTCTTCAGATAACCAGTGTTTTCAAAGTCCATTGCTCTCCAGAGTCACTCTTTTAACTTGGAATTAAAGTTCCTCAACACTGCTGCCTGCTGTCATTTGGAGACATCCCACTGTGCAGATTTGGCAGTCATGACACAGGACTTATGGAAGACCTATTCACCTTTACAAGCAGCAGCTAGAGGCCATAGGGGAAGTATGTCATAGTGGCTAAAATGACCCCAGATGCTGCTGTAGATTCTGAATCCCTCCAAACTTTGGATTAATTTCTTTATTTTTCCGCAAATTAGAAATTTTAATCTCATACCTAAGGAGAGGATGTTTGCCTATGTGATTGTTATTGCATTGGTCTTATGTATTGTAAAAATGCATTTCATTATTTTTATGAGAAAGAATATAATTCTTACCAATAATTACTTATTTTCTCCCTTGTTTTACTGCAGATGATCATACTAGGGTTAAATTAACACAGCTTGCTGAAAAGGATGGAAAACTGACTGATTACATTAATGCCAATTATGTCGATGTAAGTGCCTTTTTATATCCATTGACCTATTGATCTGTCAGCCTTTTCTGTAAAAAAATTACATGTGGAGATGAATAGATTTAATTCAAAAAAAGTATCACAATATTACAGACTCTGTTAAAAAATGTTGTGGTCTAAGTTAAGCCTACAAAGTTAAAGCAAAGGTAAAATGCCAATTCTTTCTGAATCCATCTTGATATTGTAGCAGCTGCAGTTTAATGGGGGGCATTTTAAAAGAAAAAATGTCCTGTCACATCCGAGTCATTTTAGAACTATATCTCATCTTGGTGGTTAATTCTTCCATGTGAGATAATCTCATGAGAGGAAGATGCCATTTGGCTCAGAGCTCACCAAGATACCATTACCAGTTTTCATTACATAATTATTTACATGTGAATGATCATGATTCATTTTGTAAACCACTTTTGCAACACATGTCTGTGTGCCTCATAATCACTGTCATGTCAATGTTCTGCCTAAACATGGGCATTTGAACATAAATATCCTGTTTGTTGGAATGATAAACATTGGCATAACAGTTGAATTCATATGTCATCTGATACCAAAGGGTTTCCACAATGTCGATAGTTAAAAATTTAAAAGGACTTAAAAGCTTTTCAGAGTCTTTAAAAATAAATACTTTAAATGCCATGTACATTTCCCAAACTCCCAAACTCCTTTTGCTCATGGACAGTTATTTAACAAGTGTCATTTCTTATATTTCAATTTAGGGCTACAACAAGCCAAAAGCCTACATTGCAGCTCAAGGGCCACTAAAATCAACAGCAGAAGATTTCTGGAGAATGATATGGGAACATAATGTGGAAGTTATTGTGATGATAACTAATCTCATTGAGAAAGGAAGGGTATGAGTGCTGTTGTCCATTTATTACTTCTTTGATGTTGGTAGATCTATCTGTTGCAAATTCCTGCCTTTCTTTTTTAAATGGTTTAGGCAATTATTGATCAAAAAGCAATAGTTTGTAGTAGTTGCTTGTACCTGGATTGGCTACAGAAGTATACAGTTGAGGATTTGTAGCATGAAACTAAAGAAAATATTCAATAAATCTTGCAAATACCATTTTCCAACCACAAAAAAAAATCTTATACTGAAAAAAGACTACCTGTATATAATATGAATGGACCAATCTGCTTATCTCCTTGCCATCTTGCACTTTGTCAGGGTTGCCTTGGACCTTGGAAAGGAGAAAAATATAGTTCAAGTGAATTTTCCTGAATATCACTGTCTGCTCCCTGTTAACATCCCACAGTACTCACAGCTTTTCTTCTACATGACTAGAGACACGTTTGTCTAGTGAGACCAAATGAGGTCAAATCCCACCACAGGGTGTGTGTTTCTCTGATTATGTGATGTACCCTGGGGTCACAAGAGGGGACATTTCATCACATTTGCCACACACTGTCAGCAATGCCTAAAACGAATGCAAATCTTATCATACAACCTATAAAGCATCTCTGTATCTCTTGATACAGACACAGCAATTGCAGATGAGGGCTGACTGGGAACACCACTTCATTTGCAACACCATACTAGAAGCAACCACACTTCTAATACTCTTAGAGAAGGCTGTATGACGACTCAGCCAAAAGGCTGGACATATCACAGCTCTCTCCTGTATATTCTAGCCATACACAGGCTCACTCTTGCCCTTGCTACCAGATATAAATATATTCTGCCCATACAATAAACGAATCAGAAGCCACACACAATTCTACTGACTTCGATGTATTCCGATTTTTCCTATAGATCATGTTATTTTCTTTAGTTTTTAGAGTGTCTATAGAATAGAAAATTCCACAATATTAGACCCTTTTAACTCTGATAGAATGATTTAATCTCTTTTTTGAATTTTCCAAATAAGAAGCCTCTTTGCACATCTATTCCTCTATGGCACAAAATATTTATTTGTTCTCCTGTACAGAACAACATGTCTGTTACAAACTGGGTATACTGACAGTCCCAATACAAAGTTTCGTGCTTTACTCTGCTCTTAAATTTAAACATTTCGGCTTACTAGTTTGACATTTTATGGGGTTTTTTTTCTCTATTATTTATAGAGAAATTTTCTAACAGAGAAAATTTCTTTCTAACAGAGAAAATGTGACCAGTACTGGCCTGCTGAAGGTAGTGAAGAATATGGAAACTTCTTGGTTACTCAGAAGAGTGTTCATGTACTTGCCTATTACACTGTGAGGAATTTTACTCTTAGAAACACCAAGATCAAAAAGGTTCGTGGCATCCTAAAAACACAAGTGGGCAAAAGGAAGTGTTCAAAGATGCTCAGAATATTTTTAAGGCAGTTGACAACTCTTTTCTGCTGTATATGTAAAGCTGAATCCTATAGATCTCAGCCAGCAAGATGCTCATCAATTTCAGTTAATTTGACCAGATAAACAAACTCAGAAAGCTGTAGAACCATGAGGGAAAAAGCAGTGATCACATTGGAGAGCTGATGTGGACTTTGCCTGCCTGGGTTGGCAGGATGATACATTTTCAGAAAGAGAACAACTTGAAGAAAATGTGGTATGAGTTTAATTACCCACCTCAGCTCCACATTTTCCTTTTTAAAGACAGGTGAATACACACTTTGTTTTATTGTAATCAGAACCACCATGATCTGAGCTCAGGAGGGTGATGTTAGTTACTTTGGGGAGAATTCTAAAAACTTTATTTATTCTGGCCATATAAATATCTGAGACATCTAGCCTCTCACCCTCCCTGCATAATTAGTACATAACATTCAGCATTTATTTTCAAATAATTTATTCTGCCTATTTTAGGAACCAATCTCTGAATGAGATTACCTGCTTTCTGAAGGTGTCCCTGCCTCTGAGTTGCCATGGAGGAAGGGAGCTTAGAAAAGCAGCCTACAAAAGGCTACTTACCTTGTAGATCACTAAAGCTGGGTGAGATGAATCCTACTCATTCTGTTCACTCAATGGAGGAGCAGAGTGGCAGGAAGAGCTGGTGGCTCTTGAGAGCAGCTGTAATTTGTTACCCTCCAGTGCTCTTAATCTTTCTCTATGGCTTTCTGAGACAGTGTCAGGTCATTTTTGCACTTAGTGGGCAAGCTGGAAAAACAGAAGCACTGGTCCTTCCCCTTCTCTTTGAAGGCTGGAATATTAGAGCCAGATGGCATGCTTTGAACTAAATAGGGATAGTACTAGTTCAACAACTATCAGGCATGGAAATAAAAGGAAGGAAGATGTGGGCTGCTTACATGTAGAATTGTTTTTTTGTTGCAGGGCTCCCAGAAAGGGAGGTCCAGTGGTCGCATAGTGACTCAGTACCATTATACCCAGTGGCCTGACATGGGTGTTCCAGAATATTCCCTGCCCGTTCTCACCTTCGTGCGGAAGGCGTCACATGCGAAGCGCCACGCTGTCGGGCCTGTTGTGGTTCATTGCAGGTGTGGTTTCTAGTGCTGTAAGGTTCACTCCACTTTTGTTTTGCAGAAGAAAAGAATTTTTCAGTGGTGGGTTAAGCAAAATTTCAGTCTCGCATTTAATGATTTCTGATGGAGTAAGATTAACTTCTTAGCTGATATTCTTATCTGATATTTCTCTCCTTCATAAGGCAAACTAATCAATTGTGCCACTTCTGTAAGTCTGTAAATCTCCATAAACAAGATGATGCTGTTCTGCACCATGTTCTTTTCTTTTTTTTTTTTTTTTTTTTGCTAAACTGCTTTTACTTCTATTTTTTTCACATTTCTGTACTGCTATCTTGAATGCTATGAGCTTACCAGATACATGTGTGGGGATAATGGTTTCATTTCTGCAAATATATTGTTAGGATGCTTTTGGCTCATGCTTTCTTTGGTGCAGGGATACTCTGTAATCCTAAGAGGAGCTCTGTGCACAAGAGAAGACTCCCTCTCTTCCTGGCTGAACTACAACTCTGCTGTTTTTAACATTCTCTGGGCTCTAGCAGTCATTTGCAATGGAGGAGCGTTCTGGGGAGCAGTTGAGGTCTGCATGTGCCGCAGTGTGCAGGCAGGTGTTCTGTCAGTGCTCACTAAAAGTGGCAGCTCAGGGAAAATTGGTTAAAAAGGGCTTTTAGGGCCTGGAATGACTTCACAATGCCCATGAAGGACCGGGTTATTGTAAAATATATAAGCAGGTTCTGGTTTTCCACTGTAGTACCTCACCTTTGATGGAACATTTGGAAAGAGAACCTCCTCATGAATTCTGTCCTTCTGGAGCTGACACTGAGAGAGCCAACAGGTAAAGTCACCTCACAAATGCTGCAAATGAAGATATTTTACTTGTGGGATGATCTAATCTGACATCTGTTTTTAGCTTGGAAAATGAAAATTCCATATCTTGTTGTTCTGCTGCTATTTACATCCTGCCTGTTCTTGGAAATTCAAAATGTTAAGTCTGAGATTGCTGAGATATCAGCAATACATTAGGAGTCAATTAAATAGAGTTTTTAAGAAGTGAACAGTGGTAAATTGTGTGGCTTCAGTCAGACCTCTCCCTTGGGTCATAAGTATAAATCATTTCTGTATGCAATTTTATACAGTTTTTAGCTAAACTGATTACATGCACTATGGAATTTCAAAGGAATCATCTCATGTTTGAAATATAAATTTTATTTGTATTTACAGGCTATATGGAAGACACAAATGATGAGATTCATAAAACTTATTTTAGCTGTTTTTATTTGGTATTTTTCATGTTTTTTCTTTCATAACAAGTACAGATGGTGTCTGGTAATCTTTGTACTTCTTTGTGTCTAACAGGGTATTAACAACCTGGACCTGTGAGTTTAATACCTTACTTATTTAGACAGTTTATTACATCAATCTGATCTCACTCTACCTATGCTCTTTGCCCCCTCTGTGGCAGAAGTGAGATGACTGAATTAGCATGTATGGGCTGAGTTGGATCTGCCCACAGGGGACCATGCAGACCCAGCACAGTGCTGCTCTCAAGTTACACGTACAGTACACATAATGTTCCTTCATATCTTAGAGGGGAAATACAACTGACTATTTACTATATATGACTAGATAACAAAAACTGACCTCTTGACCTTGTACTTCCTACCCAGATATTTTATAAAAGAAAAAGTTTTTCTCTAATTTTATGATATGGCTGGTTTTATACTACGTTAATCAGAGTTCATAACAGGAATGAGTTGATTAACACTTTCTTCTCCATTTCCTATTTTTAAAACCGTTTTTAAAAATTGCTTGCCATCTTAACTTTGTCTAAAGAGCACTAAGCTTTTTTCTTTTACAGATATACTCTCAGCAGTTCTGCCATTTCCTGGGGTTTATCTTTGAAATCTCTTGTACTGTAGTGGGCTGCATAATGCAACTTTTGCTTTAAATGGGGTTTCAACATAGAAGAATTTGAACATACTAACTGTGCCCAAATGCTGACACATACCACCTTTTCTAGATATGTGGATATTCTCTGTTCAGTCAGAGAGAAAAAGAGATTTCTGCCAGGCTAAACCTGGGAAAAAGTCCGAGAGGAATGTAAACAATCTATTATCTTGCTTTCCATTCATGTTGTTTATAGATATGTTCTACCACACTGACCTAAGTCCAGTGTACCAATCAGGTGAAATGTTTTTACTTTAAGACCAGTGGAATTAATGCTCACAATGTTCTCTATAAAAGAGAGAAGTGCTTTTGAATAAACGCTCATTTTGCCTTCTGAAATCATGCAAGTCATTTTGCCTGGCTCAACAGCGTCATAGATATACTTGGCAAAGTAGCCTAAGGAATATTAGAAGGCTGAAAATTGCAGACCTGCAGGAAATCCCTTAGTTCTATTTCAGCCAATAATTTAAAAACCATTTGAGAAAATGATCTTTAGGTCTCTTCTTGTACGAAGTAAAAGATTATTATCAGCCTTTAACAAAGTATATAATATAATAAATTCATTTGTAGAGCGAAACCTTTCATATGCAGCAGTTTGTTGAAAAAGCTATGTGTATGGAAAAGTTTTTTCCATTAGTGTTTTTCTTCAGGCTCAAGATCATTTTTTTATTTTATAGTGCTGGTGTTGGAAGGACAGGCACATACATAGTGTTAGACAGCATGCTGCAGCAAATTCAGCATGAAGGGACAGTCAACATATTTGGATTCTTAAAACACATACGTACCCAAAGGAACTACTTGGTGCAGACTGAGGTAAGAATAAAATATAAATAGCATGAGACTATTTCAAACTTTCTGTTTGCAGGACAAGAGATAATGCAATTCTCTATCTGGCAACACCAGACAGAAACCAGTCACCAGACTAGATTTTCCCTTTTGTTTCCCTTGGTTTTATAGAGACATCCTTCTAGGCACACTTAGAGCAAAGCATTAGAAATTACCTTTCCTTGGGCTGGGCTCTTGTCTGTTTATTAAGGAGGACTCAGAAAGAAGCCTGTAGAAATCATGCTTCCTGCAGCAATGCTCTCTTGGCAGGACTTGTATTTTTGTCACAGAGTTTTTTGAAGAAGCACCAATGTCAGGCATTCAGATCTTCACTGAACCTCATCAAATAGTTTATATTAGGCAATAAAATATGCGAAAAAAGCTATTTCAGACAGCAAATTATATATAGGTGCTTTAAACTGAAGATTATATATAGAATATTGAAAGACCAAGAGAAAACAATAAAGGCAACAGCAGGGCATTTGAAAGCCTATTTCAGGTTTCAAGAACAGGTGGTTAGATTCTCCAGTGCCTTTCAGTAGAAAAAAAAAAGTTAATCAACAGCTAGGGCGCTTGTTCCAAAGAATTTGAGAGAGAAAATAGAGAATAGCAGTAGGAACCAGGGGTAGGACTGACTTGAAAATTTTACTCAAGGCTGTGCTTGCATTTTTCCTTCTATTCTTTTAACGTGAAATATCACAGGTAGTGAGGATTTGGTATTAAATAATAGATATATGTGTGTGTATGTATTGCAAGTGTAATTGTAATTTGTGCTTGTAATATGTGTACTGCCACTGCAGAGGGACAGCCTTCACTATAGAGGATCACATTTGAGAAAACCCCTGTGAAAAAATACTGACCACATCAGAGGTGGCAGCTGAATCAGAGGTATCCAGGGGAATCTGAAAATCAGATGTTTGGTTGTGTTTTCCTAGGAGCAATACATCTTCATTCATGATGCGTTGGTTGAAGCGATACTCAGTAAAGAAACAGAAGTCCCTGAGACTCACATTCATGCCTACGTTAATGCTCTCTTGATACCTGGACCAACAGGAAAGACCAGACTGGAGAAACAATTCAAGGTGAGATCTCTGAAATTGTAGTGTGAAAATCTTCGTGTTTGTAAACCTGGATGACTTAAAAGTAGGTATCTCAACACAACTTTCATCAGCTTTCTCTACCTAAAATTTAACTGCTGAGCCTAAATTAAGATTAAATTTTCAAATGAATGCAGTCAATTGAGACAGAATTATTTGCATACTCTTAAACAAGGAATCTACCGAAAAAAATCCACAAAAAAGAGATCTTGAGAAGTATGACAGTAAGTAGATTTTGGAAAATTTAACTACATGTATTTGCAGGAAAATATCAAAGCTAAAACACCAGTCTGCAAAGATACCATTCTGGCAGATATTTCAGACTTCACCTTCAATATGGTTATTGATCTAGGGTTCAAGAATAATTTGAACTGTTAAGAAGAGTGGGGAAAAAATATTCTGGTGACGTGTTAAGTAGTTTAGACAGATAAATAGATAACTAAAGTTAAGAGAGACAGCAAACCTGCAATATATGCGCCCTTCTATTTAATGCATCTTATGAAGGAATGGCTTTTCTGCAGTTATCTGACTTTTTTTTTAACTTCATTGTTTCAGTTGCTGAGCCAGTCTAACACACAGCAGTGTGATTATTCAACTGCACTCAAACAGTGTAACAGAGAAAAGAACCGAACCTCATCTATCATTCCTGGTAAGCTTCTTCAAATCCTCAACAAAAACTGAAGACATCTGCATTAGTTTGGAGCAATGTTCTGTAAAGAACATTACAGTGAAGAAGTGAATTAAGAATTACACACAGAAAAACAAAATAGATGGCTGGATAGCACTTTGCTCCAACTGGAGGAGCCCAGTGTTATCATTACTGTGAGATGTGAGATAATTGCTATAACATTATAAGAGTCATTGAAATATGCTTGTGAATTCATAACTTTTTTTTTACAGTGGAAAGATCTAGAGTGGGTATCTCATCACTGTCTGGTGAAGGCACAGACTACATCAATGCTTCCTATATTATGGTAAGTCAGTTAATATATTGGTGAAAAACAATGAACAGCTGTTTGCAGAGCAGCCATTTGGCCGTTTTAGGGTGGCACAATACTGATTTTGAAAGCTCCTTTCTTCCATTATTCACTCTGCCTAAAAGAGTTACTTCCCCCAGCAAATACTATTAGCATTATTACTGGTTTTAAGTTTGGTTAAGTTCACTGCATTTTAACAATCTGTAGAAACAGAAATCGCATCATAGTTTTAAAAACTGGTAAAGCTAAATGCTTTATGGAAAGGTCTTTTGAGATGGACTAAATGTCTAAATGTGTTAACTAACAAGTTAGTTTTTAATGCCTGTATTATAGTTTATCTTCCTACCTGCTCATCTTACAGTGCTTTGCAATTGGCATAGCCTAAGATACCAGAGTTCATCAGCTTTCCATTATCTTTTTGCTCTCTGGGTTTTCTTCAACTCTTTCCCCCTTCAATAGCTGAGAGGGAGGAGTAAATACCTCCTGGATATTCAGGAAAGAGATGACAAAGCTCTGTGCAGTGGCATGTGTACAAGGTCTTTTAGGAGCATTACTGCATAGGAACTACCTTTCATGGTAAGAGATTGATCTGAGATATCTGTGCAAATTAAGAAACTTCTTGGGATTTTTGCAGATCTTTCAAGTATTCTTTTGTTTGGTCAGGTAGTCAGCTCCTCTGGAATTATGGCTAATATATTTTTATTCTGAGCAAGCTGTCTGAGTCTGCACCGATGTCTTTTTTCCTTTTTTTTTAGCAATGTTTTTTAAGTCTTAAATTTTTTTCAGTGTAATTGAATCTATTCTTTTCACATGGAAAATATTTCAGTGGAAGTTTTTTATTTTTCTAATATTTGCATGAAGCCAAAAAAAGAACAAGTGTGCAATGCATTTTATAGGTTCTCACTCTGTCCACTAGAGGCTTCCTTTAAGCGTTAATACTTGGCAGCAATTCCAAATCAGTCAATTTTTTTTTTTTTGCAGGGTTATTATCAAAGTAGTGAATTCATTATTACTCAGCATCCCTTACTACACACTATCAAGGATTTCTGGAGAATGATATGGGACCATAATGCCCAGTTAATAGTCATGCTTCCTGATAGCCAGAATATGGTGAGTTCTGTGGCTGACTGTTACGAGTTTATGTATTAATTTTATTAGTATTACCATTTTGAAACATGCAAGATATGAGAAAATGTATTGAATACTGCAGAAAATAATTAAAAATTAATAATACCAAGCTAAGTGTAAAATCCCCAAGTCATCTAGCAGAAATCTAGAAATCCTTGTCTAGGCAGATTGTGACTGGAATGAAAACGTATTGAATCGGTCTTCTACAATTTATACAAGGAGGCAAACAGCAGAAGTAACCATTATGCAAGGTGAGTTTTTGCTCCTCAACTTCTTAGTTGCAGTATAGTTCTAGTCATTATTAGGTAAGGGCAGAAGTGTGAGGTCGTTTCTCGCACAGCAGCAGCTGCGGGGACCTGGGCAGGACCAGGAGAACCAGTGGCCAAGCATTCCTCACATATGAAAGAAGGCCGTGGGGAGCAGGAGTGGCCAGGAGCACTGCCAGCAGGGTGGGCACACAGGCTGTGGGGCCTCAGTTCCTGCAGGAGGCTGTGCAGGAAGGGCATTGAGGCCCTGCCAGCTTGACCAGGCAGCACAGGCAGCAGTGGTACTCACCCAGCACACAGCCATGGCCTCTCTGAGCTCTGCATCCACCACAACTGCAGTGCACCCCACCTTCCCTGAAACACACACAACAGGCAGGCAGGACACATGACAAGGAGGATTTCCTATCCATCTGACCATGTTGGGTATTCAAACTATTATAGGATTTTCTTTAAAAAATAAAAATCTCTCTTCATTTCTGCTGTCAGACAGAAATGATGCTCCCATGAACTTTTTTCTGCACTTTCAGATAATCCCAAGACCACACATACATTAGAACACAGAAGCTAAATTTATCATATGACCATGGGCTATGCACAGCACAGCACAACATAAAGGCCAGGCTTTGGCCAGGATGTGTGGCACTATGCTGCACTGCAGGTTCATTGCTATATATGTCCAAAGGTTACATTGCTCACTACAGAGGTGTTTGAAAACCATCACTTTGCTATTGTTATCCCACTCAAAATTTGATTTGTCAATTTAAATCTAGATAGCTGGATTGATTATATATGTGACAGACTATTTATTATGTTGGATTTTGTATTTTAAGAGCTTAACATTATTTACTTTTATGACTCCATTTTTGTTTGTTTTTTTTTTCCTGGAGGCTGAAGATGAATTTGTGTACTGGCCAAACAAAGATGAACCTATAAACTGTGAGAGTTTCAAAGTCACTATGATTGCTGAAGAACACAAGTGTCTGTCTAATGAGGAGAAGCTCATAATCCAAGACTTCATTTTAGAAGCTACACAGGTAACACTGTCATAAATATATAACTCAGGACATGATTTTTTAAAGGTAATGCCCACATTTTTTACCTTTTCAATGCTAAATTACTGATAAAAAAAAAATCCATGGCCTAGAAACATCTATGGAGGGAGTAATGGGGAATATGGAATGTAGTAATGGAACCCCCACAGCTGTGGGGTTCTGCATCTAGAGGCTGGAGCTGGAACAAGGTGAAGGAAAAGAATAAAAAAAGTCAATCTTTTACAAAATTGATTTATGAGTTTTTGTTTGTTTTTTTTTTTTTAATCATTTAGGATGATTATGTACTTGAAGTGAGGCATTTTCAGTGTCCGAAATGGCCAAATCCTGATAGTCCCATTAGTAAAACTTTTGAACTGATCAGCATCATCAAAGAGGAAGCTTCCAACCGTGATGGGCCCATGATTGTACATGATGAGTAAGAACTGCACTTTCCTGTTTGTTTTGATGTTTTTCAGTAAAACACTGAGTGAAAGCAGCTGAAACAAGACACAAAGTGTGCACTTAACAGTAGTGGTGATGCTTCTGTTCCAGCTGCATCAAAAAGATAAACATTTTTATTTTATCATATTTCATTTCAGTTTTATCATTTTGATACTCCAGATGGTTATCAGGTAGATCACTAGAGGGGAAGTCAGTTAAGACATCATTAGGCTTAACTATTTAGATGAGGCTCCATACCATTCTCCAGCTGTTCAATAATGGCAAAAAATAACAAAATGTTGAAACACTGAAGGACCCAAAGCCTTCAGCATTTGGTTATTAGAAGGTTGAGATAAATAAGAAGTTGTAGCCAGGTGCTGTGAATTTTTTTTTAAGCCAGTGCTGGGCAGACCTATTTCAGATATTGTAAATATCATGACAGAGATTCATCTTACTAGTTTGCCCTAGAATTAATATGTTTTCCAGCTGTAAAACCTGACCCAGTTTCTAGAGTTTTGTTTTGTTTTACTTTACAAAGACACGGAGGGGTGACAGCAGGCACTTTCTGTGCATTAACAACTCTGATGCATCAACTGGAAAATGAGAATTCAGTGGATGTTTACCACGTAGCAAAGATGATAAATCTGATGAGGCCTGGAATCTTTACAGACATTGTAAGTAATAAGCAAAATGTGCACTTTTTTTCCCCTATGTGTTACATTATATCTTAGGGCAACATTACTGAATTATTAGCATCTTAGTTTCTGCATGAATTAATCCAAACTGTCTTCCAGAGGTGCTGTAGAAAAAGAAATCTTCCTGGAAAGAATTCAATTGACCAAAAAATGAGAAAAAAGCCAACAGGCAAATAATCCTGTCCCCAAATTTACAATTGAGCTTTACAAGGATCACATTCTGCATATCATATTTCTTTTAGAATTCAATTTTCTCCCCTACCTTTATTGTGCTCCCTATTGTTGTCCTTTACATTGTGTACAGGGGGAGCCATTAGTCAGAAAATAATAAAGCTGCTAAGTAACACAATAAATTCTGGAGCACTGTACATTTACTGTGACACATCAGCCGTTAATTAATTTTGAGTAACAGTGCCACAAGATAACTATTTCTGCCAACATCCTGAGTGTATCCCCTTTTCTCCTCCAGGAACAGTACCAGTTTCTGTACAAAGCTATTCTCAGCCTTGTCAGCACAAGACAAGAAGAAAACCCTTCAGCATCTATGGACAGTAATGGCTCAGCTTTACCTGATGGAAATGCAGCTGAAAGTTTAGAATCCTTAGTTTAATTAGCACATCAAATCAAACATACACATCTCTGCAACACATCAATCACACCTGGAGTTTTTATTTTCAGTTTTATACTTTGGGTGGGGAAAATCTGTCCAGTCAGTATATATATAATCAGACCCCTACTGTTGCTCAAACCAAGTCATTTCTGTTATATACGAATTTACTGTGGAACTTTTATCATTAACAATGTGTGCCTTTTCTTGAAAGATTTCTTGTAATACATTGTTACATCTGGACTAACTTGATTGACTTTTACAGTGTTTCTAATAATTGAATTGTGGTATGTTTTTTCAGTATTAGGTTTTTTGATTTATCTGGCTTTACTTTTAACTTAAAATTACCATATTTATAGATGTTAGGGACTCCTCGATTACAAACATGTGATGGGTTTAGTATTTGGTTTATTTGCTGTATTTATAACAATTTACATTTGCTAGAAATGCAACTTTTAATATAGTAGAATGTAAATAAGATACTCTTCTACATAACATTCAACATTTTAAGACTTCAATGAGACATTTAGAATAGTAATCTGATACTTACTGTAAATACTGCTACTTCTGTAGTGATCCATGGACCAAATTTATATTTATAATTGTAGATTTTTATATTTTACTACAGAGTCAGTTTTCTAGTTCTGTGTAATTGCCTTGTTAAAATGATGTAGTCAGTATGTTTTTACTTTAACAAAGTCTTCTGATATATAATTGTGCATCTTAAGCAATTTACCTTCATATAGCTGCATGTGATTTTAACTTTTTGTGGGAACTAGAAATCATTTGTTTTGAAATGAAAACTTTTTATGAGACTAACACTGTACTTGGCATTGTTAAACTGTTTTTACCCTGGTATTGCAAAAATAAATATAAATACACCAGTCTGTGCTTAATAGTCTTCCACATAGAGTAAACAGTCTGCACAGTCATGCAGGAGAGCTTTTATTTAAAGAACAAAGACTTAAGGCTGATCTGCAGACAGGTGCTCTTCCTATGGAATCCATGAGTTCAGGAGACACTTATAGAAAAGCTTTTTGTTTTTTAGTCTCTGCTCCTACAGTGTCCACATTAGCTCCCTTTTTAGGGTCCCCTGCCATGTCTCCCAGTCTGGTTGCCCCGCTATTAATGGGCTGTCCCAGGTGTCTGGTTGCCTCCCGAGACACCTCTGCGCTGGCTTGGCTTCAGATCGTTCATTCAGCTGCTGAGCTCTTTGCTGCCTCCTTTGGTAAGGCAGCAGCCAAACTTTGGGAGAAATAAAGTGAACAGTCTCTGCAAGAACAAAACCAAAAATGTTTGAAATTGACCTCAATCATTTTCTGTAACCTTCAGAACCGGCAAGAAAAGACACTGAATGTACTGAAGGCCACACCACTGAGGGGCTGGAGGAGCCTGGAGTAAAATGTTCATTTAAAACTGGCGTGGGCAGGAAGACCAACTGTTTTCTCACTTTATACAGTATATATATATAAATGTTGAAGGCAGAAATAGTGCTCTGGAGTAGAATGCACAGAAAATAATGGACCCTATCTGAGATGAAACTAAGCATGGGAAAAGACAGGCCTGATGTGAGCTTGGAGATGTTAATTGACTGATTTCTAGAGTAGGCGTGTGTAAGGGAGTTCATTGTGTCAGCAGATAGATCTAGACCCCGTCAGCAGTGTGGAATTGAGGACAGGTGGAGCTGCAACAAAGCCAAAATTAATTTAGAGTTAGAGGAATCTAAATAGCAAAATCTTTAAAGAATCCTCATATTATTGATACATTAAATGAGTGTGAAGGTCCTAGATAAGAAGACAGACTGACACAGAATGTCAAAATAGGTAGCAGCAAGGCAGATGTTTTGATGCTCTTACCCTGTTTTATTAAAAGAAAAATAGTCATATAGATAAAACAATGTAGCACCAAATCACAGGGATGGTGTAAAGCTGGGAGGGACTATTGAAGGTCATCTAGACCATGTAACATAGTGGGGTTTATAAAACTGTGTTAAAATATTAGTGTGCTTAAATTCTCTTTTACTTTTGACCACTTCTCTTCTGTGGCTACAGCAGTGCAGTCCCAGACATTATGGAGTGGTTGAATCCATTTGATGTGGGATCCTGGAGGTTCCCCTTTCCCCACCCACCAGAGCTGCGTGCAGGATGAATCCCCTTCAGCCCAATGGCCCTGTGCAGGGCCAGCCAGGGAACGTGCAGTGCACATGTTCCACACAGGGAGACACACGTGCATACACGCAGACAGGATGGTAGAAATAGGATTCATGGTATGGAGAATAGGACTAAGATTTAAGAAGGGGGCAGGACAGAGGGCCATGGTCAGACACAGGGCATGAATGAGTGAAGGCACTGGCCAGCAGCCAGCACATACATATTCCAGCACTTTTTAACCCTCTTCTTTCCTTGTCCCTGTGCCTATTACTTCCTTGTTCTCCTTAGTGCCTCTGTTTCTCCTACCTTGTCTATCTCTTTGCAGGTAAAAAAAGTTCTTACCTAATTACTTTCATGGGTCTTAGCTTTGCTACCCCATACCCAAAGGTGAAACCTCAGATGCTGCCGCTTAGATGATCTCATCCACAATGGTGTTTGCAAGTTCCCTGTCATTTCTTACCTCAGAAGTTTTTCTTTCCCAAATGTCTGCACCAGAGCTTGGCCTTCCCTTACATAACTTCCCATGAACTGCCTGTATAGCACCACAAGACTTTATGCCATTCCTCCTAACTCCTGTCAGCTGCTTATTCTTGCTCTCTCCAGCAAATTTCTCAGGATCTGTGCAGGTAGCTCAGCCACGTGCTTGCAGATACAAGTATTCATTTCTTTAGTTCAAAGATATAATTAGTTCATTAAATAATTCAGAGGGAACCTACTTTTCTGGGCTGAAAGGTTTTACACTTTTTTATTTTTTTAATCATTAAAGCTTTGCCAGGGTTGTATATTTGGTAATTCTGAAGGTTCAGGAAGAACAGAACTGAGATAGGACTCCTAAGTGGAAGCAAAAATGAAGTGTATCCCTAGAGGAGTGCTATGAACAAATAGGATCTAGAACTATTTTAAATTGCAGAGTTTGGGGGTTGACAGAAGTTAAAAATGTGCATTGCCCCAAATGACGCACATTTTTGTAAGAATTACACATACACATTTGTCACACTGTTCACAAATTTGATGCATACAAAGGTGTGTAAGGGTTGTGCTTTGCAACATGGATTATTTTCTTTTTCAGGTGTTCTGAGGGTTCCTTACTATTCTAAAGCACTCAGATTTGCTAACAGACTCCATTTGCACATCTAGGCTAACAAGGACAGCAATATTACATACTTCCCCCTCCTTATTCAAAAATTATAGAAAACATTTTTGATCTCCTAATCTCTAGGGGTGTCCATACCAGAAAGATTGTGATTTTATGGCAAAAATTGCAAACCATATTCTGTGACCTTATTAGCAGATACTATACTTCTGCACTTCAACACATTAGCATCTCATGTGCTACTTATTCAGCCTTTTCTTCTGGAAAACTGGCTTGTTGCCTTATGTATCAAATAACAAGAATGAAGTTACCTTCTGCTAATGTATTTACAGTTTCATATAGTTGTATATACAAAGAAAGTTTTTGACCAATTAATTTTGTTATTTTTCAAGCATCAATGGACCAAAAGCAAAAAAGATCCTCCTTTCTAAAATCCCATCTTGACATAACTGTTCCTTTCAACCTAAATGTTTTGCAGACATTTTAAAATTGTAATCCAAGGAATCAGCTGTCATTCAAAGTTTCTTCCAGAGATGTTTGTAATCACATTCATCATCTTAGCATGCTGACAACTTATTTAAAACATAAGTGCTTAAGATAATCCCTTTACTCACACATATTGGTTCTGATCTAGAAAAAAAATAAGAATCATAAAAAAAATTTCTATAATCTTCAACTGTGATGGATTATAGATTTTAATAAATGCGTGTCAGTTCCTCCCTCAGACAAAGGCCATATTCTAATTAATTTTTTTCTTATAATCCAAGCTACAGACTCAAAAGATGTATAGCCTGCCTATTCAAACTGGGTCAAGTGTGGAGAAGATGTTATGTATCTCTGGCAAAAAGTAAGATAGTAATAAACAACATCAGGTTAAGCTTTTTTCTTTACAAAGCTGTAAGTCATGTGTGACAGTGTAAACTTGATTAGTGATCTTCCTCCTAAGAAATAATAGAAGAGTAGAGAGTTTAAAAAAAGAAAAAAAAAAGAAAACAAGTAATTTACTATCACCAACTTTTTAGTGATTGTGATGTGGAGATTTAATACCTATGGAAAAGCTTTACAAGGATCAGCAGTAAGTGCTGAACAGAAGTCATAAAAACTCATCACTATCAGTACAATAACAAATCAGCTAAAGACTTCAAAAAATCATTGGACTTCAAATATTAGTTGACAAAAATTGTTAGCAATGCTTTATCACAGTGCTTTACCTGGCTTTACAATGCTTTGCTATGTCCTAGGATAAGGTGAGGAATTTCAGACAGGTTGAAATTCTCTGTAGTAAATGTTTACTTCAAGATGAGCTTAGCCAAGTTAAACTCCTTTCTCTCTCATTCTGAAGCATAAACAAAGTGCAGCTGGGGAGGAGAGGAGCAATATTGTCTTGTTGTGATTAAAAACAGAAACAAAGGCCCCACTGCTACCCTAGGTCTGAGGTATCATAGGTTACAGACTTAGTTTTCACTACTTCCCTGCAGCAAAGCCCGTGTCTGACCATCCCCTTCTCACAGGTTTGTGCTTTGATGGATTAGGGTTTCAAAGGGACAAGAAGGAAGAGAAGTGTCTCCCACAATATTTGGCAACATCATGTCCAAGTCCCCTCCATTCCAAATTGCATTCTTTTCTTTTCAAAGCCAAAACAAGTCCAGGGAAAAAAAACCAAAAACTCTTATAGAATGGAATTATTATGGCTTATGAATTAATTTCTTTGTTTCTGGAAAGTCACAACCTGTACACAGTAGTTTAGTATTATATTTGAGGTGGTCTAATTTGCCTTGATAGATTTTGCTAGACACTCACAGCTAAATTTCTTTTTTCTTTCAGTCATCTTCTTAGTTTTCCAGCCTAATCACAACCACTAGAGTCCATTTTTATCCCTCCCATAAATAGCTATTTTGCTATGAGCTTACACACTTTTCTGGTAGTGTCACTTTTGTATTCCAGTCCCTCTAAGGGATATAATTCTCACCTGTACAAAAATCTGGGGCTAAGAGAGTGAGAAACACAGAGGCAAAGAAGCCAGTCTGAGTGTAATAGAGCTCAAGCACCTCCATCTCAAAATGAAATTGTGATCTTACATGTCATGAAGATCTGGCATTAACATAAATTCCAAAATGAAAAAATTAGAGACGCGCAGTGAAACAATCTGTTACTTGAAGCCTGATGTGAACAGTTTAAAAGCCTCTCAGCACAGGCAGTGAGAGCAGAAGCCATGTGTTCAACTGAGCAAGGTGCTCAAGCTGACACAGGCTGTGAGATACCAAGGTTCCATGCCTTCCTGGGGCACAGGGAGATATCCCACATCTACTTTTCTGTAGCTTACCA
This sequence comes from Chloebia gouldiae, assembly GCA_003676055.1. Taxonomy (NCBI): domain Eukaryota; kingdom Metazoa; phylum Chordata; class Aves; order Passeriformes; family Passeridae; genus Chloebia; species Chloebia gouldiae. The sequence goes on along the minus strand of QUSF01000009.1, from coordinate 6,808,674 downwards.
CTTCAGTAGTTGTCCTTGTGCCCAAGAACAAAATGTGCTGGAAAAAATTGTGCTTGAGATTATAGCTGAAAATTATCTAGATAGAGATACCTATATATCTGTGTGTATATACATATATATATATATAAATATATAGATGGGCATGTTTAAACAACCCTTGAAGAGTCTTCTCCTATGAGTCTAGCAAGAAGTATGCAGAGGTATTTCATGCACATAGAAAAGTCCATGTGTAGGCATCCTTTGAATGTAACTATCTATGTGAGAAAAAAAATCCCATTCAGGTACATCCCATTATTAGACTGTAAAGATGACATGAAACAAAACAGAGGAGTTCAGATTTATTTTTCAAGCAATCTCATGTATAAGATACAATTATCTTTCCAGTAATATACAAAAAGAACTGAGAAGTATAATCTTCATGCAAAAAGATGAGCAATAAATTCATTGGCATCTAAACATAGAAAACAAAATGCAGCATTCCACTGGGAATTAGAAATATATTCCAATATAAAATGTTTCAAAAATAGTAGCAGCATTTCTTGATGAAAACACTGCAGTTCTCATTCTTTAGTGCTCCAAAAATATTCGATATTTGTAAAAAAAACCCCTGATTTTCATCCCATACTGCATTTCCAAGGCAAAAAAAGCAAGTATGGTGCATGCATATATACAAGGAACAAGTCTGTGGTTGTGTATTTGTGGGCTAAGGGAGGGAACACTGGACTGGAAGGGACCAGCAGGTTCAAGTATAACTTAACCTTTAGTTGTAGGCCATTAATTTACTGGAGAGAGAGAAGGCAGCAGAGAGCAGAACATCATTGCAGTCTCCATCCTTACCCCAGCTACATCTACCAGCCTGACAGCAAACCAACAGCCTGTAAGGTCAGTGGAAAGCTAAGAACTTGGTGGAGACAGCATTTTGTGTAATATATGCATGGAACTGTAAGAGAATCCAAATTTGACATTACATTACAAAAGCATTGGCTTAGTAGAAAAAGTCCTTCTCTTTCACAGTAATATCTGCCCTTCATTCTCCCTTGTCTCTTTGGCTCCTTTCACCTAACTGTCTAGCATCTGCACCTAACACCTAGGGGCAGATGCTACTTCATTGCATCTGCACAAAGAAAATCCAAATCCTGAGTAGCAAAACCTGAACATCAAACCCTGAATTATTGTTATGGCTCCTTTTCCCACCATGCAAAACAACACCTGGAATTCCAGCCTCTTGGAACTGTGATTACAGCACTGGTTCTCAGGAAGGAAAAGGCTGTGCATTTATCAGCAAAGGGCGTTTGTGAGCAAAGCTGAAAGCAGACAGCTTCCTGCAACAATATTCAGCTTTGGAAAAAGGAAGCTCTAGGCAGGTGCTCAGGTACCTGTGCAAATACAACCTGCCTGGAGCATCACACCTCACAGATCTGACTGGTGAAGTCTAAGCCATGCTTAGAGTTGCAAGGTGATGTAGAAATCCCTAAGCAAAAACCAGAGAAGCAGCCCTGAAATGAAAGGATGCAATTGGTGCTATGTTACAGAGAAGCTGCACTTGGGCTAAAGTTCAATTGTGGACAGATGTGGCTAAACTGCAGCTAGAGCAGGGCTGACACATCTGACAGCACAGCATTCAGCAGCAAATGAGCTGGCAAGCTCCATCTGAATAAAGTGACACTGTATTGAGAGGTAGGCATAGGTTCCCAAGTGAATGCTTCAAAACCATGCTAGCAGAAGGACAGAAGCTAACTCAGAAAGTGGCAATTAAACCTCTAAAGCTAGTGCATTTCAAAGCTGCATGTACTGCACAAAGTATTCTCTTTGTAACAGTACTTAACCTCGATGAGGCACACAGTGTAAGTGGGAAGAGTAAACGTCATTTGGAACATCTTCTAAGCACAGTAACTGTGTTGTATTTCAGATTGCTCTTCCTAGCTGCAGAGCTAAGTGTTAATGTGTTTTCGCCACAGCACATGGCAACACGTAACAGCAGGTATTTCAATATATTGCAACCAGTTTCCACTCTGTAACAAGAAAGGGTATGGGGGGAAGCTTGCTTTAAGTTTCCTTCCTCCTCCAATTAATTTAAATTTACATTCATTATAAAGTGGTGAAAAATATTAAGATCTAGGTTTCAAATATTTAAGCACTGAACATTTTCCAGATTTAACACTATATTATTTGCTAGTAGTACAGAATTTCTAAGCTATTTTTTGCATATTGTTATTGTGAAAATATTAATGAATACTGCTAAAGTGAAAGGGACAACCAGACTTAAAATTTAAGTATCATGTTCATCTCCATTTTTCTGAAAAATTATTTTTACCACATGAGCAATCAAACTTCATCAATGGAGTTCATTACCCAGACTTTTCCACCACAAAATAATCCACTAATAGATTTTTCTTTCAGTTCAAATTTGTTGCAATAATAACTGTATACACTTAGAAGATAAACTCTAATAACAAAAAAAAACCTTTCTGAGATATTTTAGAAAAGATATAAGGAAAGGACTGATTGATGCTGAAACACGTACATGAAAGCTTAACAATTTTAAGGGGAAAATATTACAATCTGTGAGTATTGACAGTTTCCACATCAAGCCTGGTGGCAGGTTTTACAGAACGCAACATTTGTGTATGAAATGGCAGGTGCTGCCTTTAGCTGGACCAAACTGAGATTCTAAAAGGGGAGGTAGGGGAACCAAAAAAAAGCCAAAACCTGATTAAACCCACTGCTTTCAGTTACTGTTTGATAGTGCTGCGAGTACTGTACATAATGCCTTCTGCCTGAACACGTTCAAGTATTGGCCCATAAACATTCTTTGTCAAAGGTACGACCATGCCTTTGGCAGTTATTTCACCTGAAATAAAGGCATTAAAAAACCAGTGTTAGTGCTCTACCGGGTTTATCTGAGAAAGCTTTGATAGTTGCACAGTGGGGTTTTTGTGGGGGTTGCTGTGCTGGACACAGCCAGATCGAGGTGCAGGGAACTGCTGAATCATTCAGCCCTGTTGCATAATCAATTATAATTTATTATGCTAAAGGTTTTCTCTACACTAGTGTAACATTTCATATTAAATGACTTAAAATCTTTGTGGATTAAGCAGCAAATTAAGAGTTGTCACTGAACATCCAAACATGCAGATTAAAAATTCCTGTAAAAAAGACAGGAAAAGTCTGAGATATTTTTAAAAATATGCATAAATATACTTAAGAGACATTATATATTTACTTTCTACAGGCAGGAAGATAAAGAGGATTGAAATACTGTTACTGAAGTTGGAATAGCCACTTACCATCTAAAACCATTTTAGCAGCAATAGCTGTTGGGTATCCTACTGTTTTAGCCATTGCAGAATATCCTTTGTTATCCCCGTAGACAACCAGATCAATACATTTGTCTTCCAAATGGCCAGAAGGATGCCTGAGACTTATTTCATTTCTCATGACAATCATATCTCTCTCTCCAGTGCCTAAGAGAAAAGCACACAAACTATTCATTACTTGTATTTCAGTCACATCAAGATGAGGTTCCTGAAGGCCAGGCACATACACAACATGTATATCAGGGAAGTGACTGAAGGCAAGGACTATTAAGGAGGACAGAACACCAAGATCAAACTAAAAGTGTAACAGGAAAAGAAACTGATTAATTGGGGAAGTAGGGAACATCACAATACATTGAAAAACCTATCATGAAGGTTTATTAATGAAGGTGAGCAAACTAATCAAATTAAGGCTTATAAAAGATACTGCCTTGTTCCATTTAAATCCATGAAAAATAATTTTTCACATACCAAAGGGTAGCTTCATCTCCATGTGCTTTGCAAGAGCCCCTACAATGGAATCTGCTGCTGGAACCGGTTCATCTCCCAATAAACCTAACCTAGCAGAAGAAATGAGGAAATCTTACATCATTGCCTATCAGCAGTTTGATCTCAGTTTTTTAATTTCCAGTTGTTCAGCATACCAGTTTAACAGTCTTGAACCGAAATGGCTAGAATCGCAAACATTTATTTTTTTTAATTTTTAAACTTTCAAAATCATTGGAACATTTTACCATTCCACTGCTTCCAGCTGACTTTTGTCCTTCTCCAGTTTGCTAAATACAGCTTCTTTAAGAACACAGTGCTCGGCAGGTGACTTAATTCCAACCAGTTTGCACATGAGCTCTTTCTGTTTGAAAACAAAATAGGTTAATGAAGGCCTGACATCTGCTCCCACTCCATCTTAACCAATATTTGGATAACCAACTACTCTACTAAGATCAGTAAAAATCCAGGACTTCTGAGAAGACAGCTTATGTGTACAGGGAAAGTGAGAAAGTTTGAGAATTTTAATCACAACAGGTGAAAATAGGGTTTATCTTTTCCTAAAAGACCTTGTACCCTACGCCTCCACTGCTTCCTCCCCATATTTTAGTCTTAAGCCTTCCTATGGCAGCAAAGCAAGAACATAGAAACCTGCATAAACCAGGACTAGGAGACTATTAGTAAGAAAAAGAAGCCACCTGGAGACTGACAGAGTGAAAATTTAGAGATAGGATATCTTTCAGTTGGTCTAGAAATAATGTCCCTTTCAAAAGGAAAGAAACAGACCAATAGATGAACAAGCCACTGGCAATCCTGTGAGTGTTACCAAAGAGATTTCTCATGATACTTGTGCATATCTGAATGCCATTTTGTGCCACCTAGATGCTAATTATTGCTTGCTTCATTCACAGCAAGGTGGATAATAAAAAGAACTATGAGCAAGATATGGAATAAGCAGGAACTTCAGTCTACAAGCTCATGTTAGCCTTTCTCTTCTATTTCCCTGACAGAGTAGATAAAGATGTAAAAACATCACTAAAAAATGTTTGCAGTGAGAATAACAAGTTTATAGCTATTTTTACAGATTACATAACACTGTATATTTATTCATTGAGGCTAGAAGAACTGGAAATTCCAGCCATCTTTGCAAAGAAAACTTAAAAATATCAACACTAAAATTGAAAGTAGACAAAAAATTATCTCAAAATTTAAAAAAATAAAATAAAAGTCATTCTCATATGGCCACCCAAAAACTCCTGGAGTTTGCTCATCTTCCCAGTACTATATGTTAGTCAGAGACAAGCAAGGCTGTGGCCTTTTCACCTTCTCTTTTCTTGGTTCTGAGAACACTCAAGACATTCTCCAGCTATTTCCACCATATATTGAAATATGAAATACCCTGTTTGTCCACAGAAACAACAAAAATGTTGACAGTCAAATGTAACAGCAGCACATCAGAGTCATGTCTTGGCTGAGATAAAGATAGAGTAAGGCATCCAAAGCCAAGACAGAAAAGCTGCATAACAGAAGACCTAAAAAATGCTTGACAGAATTTTAATAGGAAAAAAAAATATACTACTTTATGCATAATCTGTTACTTCTTGATGCCCTGAAAAATACTTTTACACTGAAGATCATGAGCCAGTAACAATATGGACACTGCAAACTCAGAGCACTGAGGATTAGACTGTGACTAACAAGAAACATAAGACAATTCATAAAAATATGGCCATGAGTTTGTCTAGCTGAGGCCTGAAATCCTCCAATGTCAGACATTCCAGAATCTATCAGGGAACCTGTTCCAGCACCTTATTCCATTCCTGCTGAAGAAAGTTTCCCTAATTTCTGGGGGAAAAAAAAATCAAAGATCAGGATGCAATACAAGATTCTCATTGCTAAGTATACCCAAGCCTAGCAATAAGAAAACCGTCAATAAAAGAGAGGAAAGAAGACAGAGTAAGCAGAGTAACTCACCCAGGTTAGAGGCGGTGTAGTGGATCTTAGCAAAGGATAAGGATCTGGGTTAATTAATCCTAGTTTAACAAAGCCCCCCATAGTTCTGGAGTATCCCTGAAATAAAATAATAACACCATTAAATATATTAATCGCTTGAAACTGAGGTATTTCTCCTTGGTTTGAATGCAGTGATAGACATAACCGTAAGTATTCTCATGGGAAGCCAGCCATAATAATCTGATGCCAGTGAGGTTACTGCCACAGAGCAGTGTCTTGCCCAACCCTTCTCCACCCTTCCCCACTTTTCAATCTTTTTTTTTTAATGGCTTATTCTTCCACGGCAAGTACCATTGGTTGCTGAGATCAAAGGGCTCAACTGGCCAGCACTAGCTGAAATCCCAGCCCATCACTGCGGTGTTGTATCAGCCAGCTGGCCCATAAACAAACTACTAAATGCACAGAGCACAATGCTGAACTCTGATCACCCAGTTTCACACCACTGGGATTGTGTGGACATCATGTAGGCTGCTTTTAAAGGTAAGAATCCTGTGTGCTTATTTCTCATCTTCAGGAATATCAGACAGACAAAGCAGTAGAATGGTTTAAAATGAACTGCAAAGGTTGCATTAGGCTGCACAATAAAAGAAGTCTCAACTGATTTCTGCTTACTTTTATTTGTATCCCATTAACATTCCCACACAGCTGCTGGATACCTGAGAGCACTTACATGAGAGTGACTAAAAACACACCAAAAAAAAGCAGAATGGGGGAAATAAAGCACCCTGAAAGAGGACTAATTAAATTAGGCATCACACATTAGGAACACTAGGTTATCAGCTCAGATGGCCTTGCAGTGAGATCCTTCTGTGTGACACCTCTTTTTAAATTGACTCCATTATCTATCTAAACTTAATTTCTAAAAGGCACTTTTAGGAGATGATTACCTCCTCAGTGAACAGATTGGCTTCTGCTCTGCAGCACAGCAGCACATGCAAAGGGCCAACACTAACTTCTGTCCTGCTCAGCACTCTGTGCTGGCATGTCAGTACCATGCAGGTAGAGGTATGGAAACCCTTCCCCACAACCCTACCAGCACCAGCCCAGCCCAAAGTACTGGCCCTGCTGTGGGGGTTAAGGAAACAGCCCTAACCACACGAACAGAATTCTTGCAGCCCACTGACATCCACTTGGCATGTCACCCTGACAATTTTGTAGTTCCTTGTGCTAGCATATACAAAACAAGAAAGTTTTACCTGGCACCAAATGGAAGAGATTGTCATATTAGGATTCGATTATGAGATAGACAGCTCCCACATATTTTTACAATCTCTTCTGAAAAAGAGATTGTATCTAGAGTGACAGAAAGAGAGCTGTTGCAATTTATAACCCTTTTTCCCCATACTGGCCTTCCTTCTTCTTCCATGCCCTTACCTAAGCAAGCGTACCTCCTAGAAATACAGAAAAAATCCTGTTTTATTGCAATAGGGGAATTATGACAAAAAGGACATACAACTTCCTCAGGCTATGGACAAATAACAATAACTTAAACCCTAGCATAAACCTTAACAGACATAATACAACATCTATAAAAGATTTTTCAAACCTTCAATATGGTACTAGGTTTATTCCTTTTTAATGTATATTGACTGAAAAAAAATTTTAAAAAGAAAATCTGACAGCAAAACATCAAAACATTTTGATTCTGTTTTGGACATCTAACAAATCAAAGGAAAAGAATTGATCGGTTAGAAGGAAAACACATTTATCTCTTAACATTTTACTTTGCTAACCAATATTATAAAGATTCTCAAATTTAAGATTTCTAGTTACTTAATAGAAAACTTTCTCTGATGGAGAATCATAATTTTCTGTAAGATTTTTACATTGTTTTTCATGGGAATATAAGACAACAGAATTATTTATTTTTTAAAATCTTCTATTGATCTGACACCAGATACAGAGCCAGAATAAAAAGAGGAAACACAGACTATGCAAGACAACTGAACAACTGCATAAAACAAATAAAATTATTTTTCCATCTTGCAACAAATACCTGTTAAATACACTAGGTAAAGCTACATTAAAGAAAAAAAAGATAACTGCTTTCAATTGTCTCTCAGCTGGGATAATGGGGAGCTCATAAACAGCAAGCGCAGGCCTGTAAACAGCTGAGTTTTAAATATGCATTTTTATTGAAATAAAACATTAATCTATTGAGGAAAACAATAATTACTAATAATAACATCAACAACTTACTTTGTATCTTAAGGTGCCTCTCAGTAAAGTGTGAGCTGTCTGAATACCATATGGCTCAGCATATTTTGTACTGTCTCTGTTAGGAAAACCTTCAAGGTTTAATCCTGGGAAAAAATCCATTGGAGTAACAGAATCCAGTAGCGCTCCTCCAGGTGGAATATTGATAATCTAAAGTTTGTGAAAGAACAGCAAATATTTTTGTGTGGTTGTATTCAACTTATTTTAGAACAAAAAAGATAAAGTATGCTCAAAAACAGGAAAAATATGTTTGGCATTCAAGTGCAAACAAAGGCCCAATCTAAATGAAGCAGTTGCCCAAGCCATTTAATCATATCTGGTGCTGGAAGAGCATGCAATGTGTCAGGCATCAAAGAGCTAAAACAAGCCACGTTCTTCTCACACACGCAGTTAATTCCTGCTGCATTTATATTAAAATAGCAGGTTCCCATTTCACTTACATTAATGTCATTTTGGAGCATGAGTCTAACTGCACCAGTGTAATGGGAGATTCTATCCATGAGCTCCCTGCTTTTTGGTCAAATAAATTATTATTTTGTTTAGGTTTCGTTTGGTGTTTTTTATGTGGGATAGAAAGCAGACATAAACAGAATGATGGACATTTGTTCCTTTTTTTTTAAAGATTAAAGTAAATCAAGTGATATGACATGCATATAAAATTACTGCCCACGTGTATCTTTACTTGAAACTACAAATCAACATGGAAGGAGAAAAAAAAAAGGGTGACTAGTTCTCTTACCACTTCCAACCACAGCCTTGAACCCTACTTCCTTCAAGCAGCTAAAACCCAGATCTACTATGCAGCATCAACACAAACTCATTTTCTGACTTCTGTGCAAAGGGACAAGGTTTACTTATAGAAGAAATATTAAAGTAGTGAAGCCTGCAGCACTGCCAAAATATATTGTTGTGTTTGCCAGGCAAGACAGGTATGTGCAACAATCCTACACAATGGTCAAAGACATAAGTAGCAAGGAGGAAAAACTGCAGAATTTACCGACAGGCTCATCTAGTGCTCGAATAATGACTCATTCATATGCATGATCTAATTTTTCCTAGCAATAGGTAAACCAGATTGGAAATAAATTAAAAATATTTTAACATTTTCCAAGAATCCTTTTCATCTGAAACTTATATTTCATTGCTTTTTAAATAATGATCCAACATACAATGCCTGCATTTATCCTTTCTTATTTCCACAAAAACAGTAGAGCACCAAAAGGTCATAAAACATAAAAGATTACATTACAAAAGATTTCTAAGTTTTGCAGATCAAAGAGTTTTATGTAACTAGCTAAACTTTACAGTAGTTATACAAAGCAGTTCCCTTGACAACTGCAGTAAATACTCTGAGCAAGTGACAGTGGAAATAGATAGTGCTGGAAAGCAGAAATTTGATAATGGATTGCAATAGCTTTGCACAAATCAATTACAATGTTTACATAAAACAGAAGCAGTGACATTTGTGAGGTTAAGTCTAATGACTCCTGCACAAACAACAAAACAGAGCTTCTATAAAATAGACCAAAAAGCATTTCACAAAACCCACTCAGTGGCTTATTGGTATTACACATTGCACCAAAACAGACAGGAATCAAGAGTTCTACTATGCATTGTCCAAGTAAAAAAATAAAGCTGTTTATCAAGACAACTAGACAAACAAGCATTCTCACCTTTGTTTCACAGGACCAAAGATAGGACAATTAAATAGCAAAGGCAATACTCAGCAGGAATGGAAGTTGAACCCAGAAAAATCAACTCCAATCCAGTGCTTTAATCTTTAGAATAAATTCCTTCCTGGCAATCAGTTTCCACATAGTAAGTAAGAATTAAGCTGGTAGCAGCTAGGTATCATCATGCTCCAAAACATAGGACTAAGTGATTTATGCAACTTGCTTAGGTAACTGACTGCCACTGGCTTGAAAGTAAACAGCATCTTACAAGTCCCAGTTCCTTCCTTAGCCAAATACCATGGGGTTTGTCTGGTTTTAAATGAAAATATTCCCATTACTTCACCTCTCCATCTTTTAGATACGTGGCAGACTGAACTGTATTCAGCAACACTCCTTGTGGACTCCAGCTGAACTTGTACCTCAGGGGATTGTCAGAGTGCTCTGGAGCTGGTAGACCACCGCAGAAAGAAGTGTACGACACAACCTGTGAGATTTATCCACAGGAAAGAAACAGTGAAGAGAAAACAGATCAGGATGCATAGAGATCTAGCCGTCAGTTCTTAAAATTTCTGTTTCTGTTATCCTCCAAATGGGCCAGATGAGAAGGATCTATAGAGGGGAGGGGAAAACTGCGGCACTGCTGGTAAAGGAGAAAGGAGAGGAAAACAAAAGATACACTGAAGCAAAGCCATCTTAGTTGATGGTCTCACCAAGTGAATCAGTAGCTATGAAATTCAAAGCATCAGAAAAAGTAAAATGTCCAGAGTCTGTTACACATCAGTGACATGCTCAAAACCTGCATGGTGTTAAAAGAACAACTTTACTAATATAATCTTGGCAGAACTATGAACTACCCGCTAACCTTACCAAAGCACCAACTTCTTTTGCCTTGTCAATACATTCCATCGCCAACATGTGATCAAGACCAGGATCCAAGCCCATTTCACTGACAACTGTAATACCAGCAGCTTCTACACTAAAAATAATAGAAACATAGTGCCATCAGAATATTCACTGGCCTTTTATTCCATACATCTGTCCCATCTGCCCAGTGAACCTTCCCCAACACAGTAAATTCTGGGCTCTGTCTGCAGCTTGTAGGAATAAAGAAACAAAAGCAGATATTAAACTTGAAAAGTGACAGCTATCTAAGAGCCTTCTAACTTTTGTTTCTCTTCCTTCTCTGCACCCAGGTGCTGGTAGAAAAATAATTTTCTACCAGCTATTCCATATCCCACAGTCTTCTGGACAATGCTATAATGCAGGAAGGTAGTAATGCAGAAAGCAGCACAGAGCTAGTCATAATGGTCCTAAAGACCTCCTACAAGGAAGAGAGACTAAAATGCCTGCTTTCCAAAATTACAAGTATTTGGTTTTTGGTTTTTTTCCGAATAGATGCCTACAGTCCCAGAGGAGTTCACTTATCACCACAGATTTATTTTATTTTCAGCATCAGTTTGTCTTTTGACAAGTGAGAAGTACCCTTTTTAATTTTTTTTTCCTGAGAGCATGCTGTAGTCTCAATAAGAATGGTAGGAGTGGCCCCTAAATATCCCTCACTTTCTGCAACACTGATTCTCTACCAGTCTAGCTTTTTCTATTTTATCTTTTGTAAAGACACAGCATGTACAATTCTTCACTTCAAGGCACTTCAGATTTTCCAAAACTGTGACTAAGAGGGAAGCTCCATGTTCAAAACAACTTACAAGCATATAGTAAGTAGGACAACAGAAACATTAGTTAGAGTTGTCACCAATTTGAAAATTCTACAGTGTGTGTATCCAAAAGAAGAGCATGAAGGAGGAGATTACTGTAGATACAATAAGCCAAAATGAGTTTTTATTAATGGAAGGGAAAGGATGACAAACAAGTTTGCTGGTAGAATATAACAGCACAGCTACTCAGATTGAATATCAGCCCAGTCCAAACATCTTAACAGGTCTGAGGGAAGAGGAAAAGGATTAACATGAAATAGGATGACACAGGCAGAAAAATACATTCCATTATTTACAGCATTAGTCTAACCAGGTTGGGGTACGCACACATTGCTCCACTCTGCAACATGCACCTTTGGAAAAGTTATTTGGTCCTCCATCACAGAAAGAGAAGCAGAAATAATTCAGAAAGCAGTAATTCACAATAAGTCTTGCAGGTATAACAGACTGCAAAATATTCAGATAATGCACTAAAGAAGGAAGCAACACCAGGGAGATGCTACTTCCACACCTACCTCTCCTGAAGGTCTCTCATGGCTGGTGTTAAGTAGCTGGCTGTTACCAAGTTCACTTTGTTGTCAATACATTTCTTAGCAACAAAAGGATGTGCTGAATAAGGCAGCAAACTACAAAGGGAGGAGAATCATGCAACATCAAAATTCAACCAGTTACTTATCCTGTCACTGGAAGGACACTCAAATGTCTTTTGAATGCCTACAAAAGAGCTCAAGTAATAGCTCAACAGAAGTCATACTTGCCTTGCCCTGAGCAGTTCCATACCTCTGAAAGTAAAACACTACCCTATCAGGACGGCATTGTTGTATGCACTCAGAACAGGGCATTGAACAATAGAGAAGTCATTCTTGAGACAGCATCTTTTGTCACACTTCTCTGTGAACCACAAACCACTGACTTTTTTCCAAAGACATTTTCTAAACAAGCATGCTGGAAGTTTAGAAGATGTAAAACTGCAAAACTGTCCTTGAGAAAGCTTGCACTACAAAGATCTTGGTGAACTACTTCATGAAAAGCACTCTCTACATGGAATGGAAACAACATTCATGACAGCTGTGGCAAAAGAAACAAAATGGCAAGGACTATGGAGTTCCTTCCCTGTATCAATATATGGAATTAGTTCTTTCTTAACGGGATATTCTGAAGAAATTACTAAAATGCCAGAAATTTGCCTCCTCTTGTGAACAAGAAAATTTGATCCCAGAGACACATAAGCTTGTGGATGCAACTGGCCCTTCCTTTAACAAGGAAATCCACCTAACTGGTGAACATTTCTGAAGAAGTCAAAACCCCTTTAAAAGTTCTGATGCCCCACTACATGAAGAGGCAGCAGCTAGTTACAACTACTTAAATACACAAATATGTCCCCACATCTTGGCCATTAAAAAAAGTTTATGTGTTGATTTAGGTCAGTCAACTAGGAGAAAGAAGCAGCATGACTTAAGTTGAGCCTATCATGTTTTACACAGAAATCTGACCTGATCACAAGGTCGTGTTTTTTCACCAAAGAGGACAGCTTCTCCTCATGCTTAAGGACATCCATATGAACTGGAGTAACATTTCTGTACTTCTTTGTCAGTAGTTCAAGTTGCTCCTTCATGACAGATACTGTTTTAAAAGTAAAACAATAAACTTTTACCTATAGGTGAAGCTAAGTCTAAAGGATACCCATGTATAATTGTGCCATCTTTCCCAAAGAGAAACAGTTGCATGCATGTTTTCCTTCAGTAACAGTTGAAGAAAAATCAGGCATTTGGTAAACAAACTTGTTCAGAAAGACTTTCTCAATACCTCATTCCACATGTTTAAAAAGAAATATTTTGAAACTCTTTCAATACACTTTAACAGAATTCCTATTTACAATCAAGAATAGCTTAATAGTTTAAAGAAAAAAACAATTCACATCAATAACATTTTTAACATGACAAAGATAGAAACATTAAGATTTAGCTTAGGTCAAGTGTGAGTAAAAGGTTCAAATTTACTACTTTTAATACTTACTTATGGCTAAGTCTTCTCAATCCCAAATACCATATTATAATTAAATGGGATAAATCCAGTCTCTGCCTTCCTTCACTTAACTACCATTATAAAGAAAGCAGAACTGAAAGAGATCCACAATAACACCACCAGTATTTGCCACCTCTGACTGGTTTCCCATACAGCTCACCAAGCCAGAAAGAACAAAAAAGGAATGGCCAAAGAAGACAGTAAATGGGGCACAAGCTTCTGCGGAATTAAAAGGCATCAGCACTTACCATTATAAGGAAATCAGAACTAAAAAAGAGAACAATGGTAACACAACCAATATTTGCTACATCTGACTAATTTCCTTTCCCAGCTCACCATGCTGCCAGCACAAACCAAAGAACACAGCCAGGAAAAAGGAACAGTGAAAGAAGGCCGCAGGTAGAGCACAAGCTTGTAGAGAATTAAAAGCATCTGTGCCTCTGAGTCAGGGCCTTATTCCCTTATGGTCCTTCCACAGTCAGTGGGATATAAACATTACCAGAAGGTTCTCTATACCCTACAAATCAAATTGTGCTGAGGGAAAAGAGCTAGGCAAAATCATCTACAAATTCAAACTAAAAAAAAATTGAATACATGAAGGTTTCCTAATTAAAGTTTTCATCAACTGGATTTAAAGTGGTGTAGCTTAACAGTACAAAACCAAACATGGCACTGTGATATGCATTTTGTTTTCTGCACCTATTTGCTTGCTGTCAAATATTAAACAAGTAATATCTTCACGTGTCTTTCTTTCAGTGCGTGTGTGCTGTAGAAACTGCATGTTTTTAAGGTACCCAGATAGGAGGCTATGTTCAGTGCCTGGCAAAACAGATCTTCCAGTTCACCTGGTTTCCCTTCCTGCTACTGCACTCCGGGGAGTGGATGCAACCTCTGCAGTCACAAGGGGATGGGCACCGCACATCGCTGTAATCCTTCGCTCTTTACCACCTCAGGCAGTGCTCGTAACTAGGGTGCAGCTTTCCTAGATTTCCCCTCTTTTTCCTAGTAAATCTTTTCCCAGGGGTTAAAAGTACTATGGTTATCACCATGAAGGGTAACAAAAGCAGCCAAATATGAAAGTAGCATGAAGAAAAAAGAAATCAGTATAATAACAGCAAAAATCAACAGAAATAAACCTGTAAGTTCTAAGGGAAACAACTTCCCAGCAAAGTATCTTTCAGGCACTAAGGCAATAGAGCCTAAGTTTTAAATCTGAAGTCCCAGAATCAGGGTATAGTCATCATTAAGGGTACATAGGAGAATTATTGAGATGTCCAGCCTGAAATATGTTACAGATAAAACCAAAACAGAGGAATAAACAAGTAGGCAATTGGTGCTCATCAGAAAGTCAGGATCTGAAGTTTTACCACCAAGACATTCATTATAAGAAAAGCAGTTACTTCACTCATACAGATGTCCATAAAAACATTTTCATATTCTTGTTGTGTAAGGCTGAAAACACAGCCAAAGACCAACAAAGTAACTGACTATCTACAAAACCAATACTGAGCCCAAAGCAGGTTAGAGGAAAAATACTTCTAATTTCCCTACAGGTTACACAAGCAAACAGTTAACTTTTAACTTGGCTGTGTCATTTTAAAATCAATTACTTAAATTCAAAATGCTCACAAAGCTACAAAATCCTTTTCTGCTGTACATAGCAACAAAGTTCCTTTATCTCTTCTCAGAACCACATCCATTTATTATTTATTGGAAGGGTTCTGCCACATGCTTCAGTAAGACATAATACTGTAATAAAAACAAATTCTTACATACCAACTGTGATGTCAACATTGGAATCTCTAGTGAGATATTCAAGCACAGGGCCAGAAACATAGCCAGATCCCAGCAATAAAACCCTCTTCTCATCACTCATCTTCAGTGACTGAGCCTGTTCCCTAGAAGGTGTTACAGACAAAATTAAAAATTACACAGAAGGAAATTGTAAGCTGCCAAGGTTAACAGAAGAAGTATGTTTTAGTAAGTCTACAAACCAAGAGCTCTAGTCAGACCAAGAGTCAAGTTCCTAGCAGGAACCTACCTGATCCAGGACTATCTAGTCTAGTATTCTGCTGCATAACTTCTAGTTTCTTTCCTCTAACAAAAACATGGTCAAATCTATCAACATTCCCACTGCTTCTCTGATTTCTTCTAGCTGTTCATCAAAACTTTCCTCAGCTGTATTTTTGCGAATGGCCAAATTACTGTAACCTGACAACTTGAGGGCTACCAATGTCATGTTGGGCAGTAAGAAAGGGATTCCAGACTCTGCCTTGCTCCCTTTACATCACAGTGACTGTTAAAGGACACAAAATCATGCTGGTCAAAGAGTATTTTGTGTAAATTATATTAAGTTCATATTCTTTGATAACAGGAACATGATAGCAAATAAAAGTCAAATAAAAGTTAATGCCAGCCAAGAAATCGTCATTGCAGACAAAGACTCAGATTTGAAAACCATCACAGTGTTTCAACCTAACTACTACTCTCATAAATAAATTGAAGTAGATGTCCTGCTGATTTTCAGTATAAGATATATTCACATCAGATTTTGCATTTCTTTCTGTCATCCAGAGTAATGCGCTCAGCAGTTGTTTAAATATGCTCTCAGAAATTCATAAATCATAACAGAATACACCTTTTGGTTGTTTATAATTAGTTTTCCTTTTAACTTTCCTTTTTGCTTAAATTTGCTTTAAGTTGTAAAATCAGGATTGTGCAACTGTCTAACATATGACTACATAGATAAAAATAATTTAGCAAAAGAAAAAATTCTTAAAGCCCTTCTTAATTTTGAAGAAAGCTGTTCACTGCCCTACTGTTCAATCTAATTAATGGAGTTTGGGGTTTGGCTTTTCTTACCCCATACCCTGAACATAAATTTCAATAAATAGGTAGGACTTTCAAAGATACAACCTCATGGGAATCTTCATAAGCATATAAGTAAGATCCTCAGTTTCCCCTCTGTCCACTAAGAGTTTATACCAGTACTGCAGATTATGCCTCAGAAAGAATCCTGAGCTTTAGCTGACAAGATGACGTCCACTCTGCTGAAACCTGCTGACTTAGAAGAGGACCAACCATATGTCTACTAAATAATATTTGGTTCAGATGTTTTTGAAGTTTCTCATGGCAGCCAAAATCAATATTTTGGTTGTGTTTTTTCATTTCAAAAATGGCCATAACAATGATAGATGATGTAGAAACCTGCTAGAGCAACATCTAATAGCATGACAAACCAAAGGACTATTGCCCAACCTAAAGCATGGCAGGAAGTATCTGACTACATTTAGGGCCACAAAGCCTCAAATAATACCACTGAAAAACTACTGTGAGTGAAGAGAGTTAAATCAATACTAAACACATCTATATCATATGTCTGCAGCACATTCCAGCCTACTGTAACAGTACTGTAAAGCCTGAATCACTCTCCAAAATTTCAGATGTTCCATCCTCCTTTCCTCCTATTTCAAAGCCTTTTTTAAAAGATATTCTTTTCAGATAATTAAATCTGAAAGGTATGTTCCAATGTATCAGCTCTCTAATCTAAATTATTACTATAGATTACTGTAAATTTTGACCTTCATAAAAGTTTTACAGATTTTATTTTTTAAAAAAAAATCATTATTTAATAAATTCACAGAAATTCTCCCAAGCCCATCATATTCTTTTTTATTGCAAACCCAAGGACTTTCCTCCTCTTCCTCCTATCAGAACATCTTCCAGAGCTGTACTATTATGGGCAGAGAAAGAGAAGAATTCCTCTCCATGCTTTAGGGAACAGAAGTTGTAGGTAGCTTGGAGTGCTGATGAAGGAGAAAGTCTTATATGAAAGCTGGATTTTGCAATTTAACTTGCCATATTTACTAAAACTTTTCTAGGTACAGAATGAAGTCACACTGGAATCAAATACAGCACGTTTACTTTAGGACAGGCAAAAACAAGAGCTGCCAAATGACCCATCAAGCATGAGAACAGAATCTACACAACTCCAGATTATGCCTATTCTCTATAAATGAGTTTTAATAATTCAGTTACAAATAACATCTACATTGTTAATGTGGTGTGCCTTTACAGCTGTGGGTGAGAAACCAGTAAGAGTTAAGAAGCAAGTAAGGGTGCAAAGATGCAGATGAGTTTGTTTAGTAAATCTAATGGCACCTAAGACAGTTCAGCTCATACAGCCTGGCTGTCCTATGGCTGAAATGTTCACAGTCTTGAAGGAGTATTAGCAATTACTCCAAATAGAACCCTCAGAAACTAAACTGGATGTGGCATAATACTTTTCTAGAGTGGAAACAAGCCACATAATTCCTACAGCACCTGAACAAGAGCACATCTCTATCTAAACCATCACACACTAAGCAGTAAAACTCCTCTTTCATTTGCATCACCTCTGAAGTTTGCAAAATAAAGGATATTGCTAGCAGGTCCTGCTTTTCTGAGAGCAAAGTGAATGGCACTACTGAGCAAATAAACATCATATGCAGTACACTGATCTGCAGAAATATCAAAGATCTACCCAAAAAAAACACGTGGAAATGAAGTCTCCAGCTTCTCATGGTAGTTCACAAAAGACCAAGTGATCTCTCAGGAAGCTAAAAAAATACCAGGTCCTTGTACTGTGTGAGGAAAAAAAAAATTGTTTTGAGACAGCCTCTTGAAGAGGTCTATCAAAGAGCACAGAACAAAAATCACTATGATCTGAAGCCTCTGAGACGTAAATAGCACATTACTTAGTGTGAAAAATTCACCTATAGTTCATCATGCACAAGTTCATAAAGTCCCAAAAAAAACTGGAGAGGTTTGACATGCAGAAATCAACACACTGTTTTTGGTGCATAGTGTATGCAGTGCTTATAGTCAGACAAATTCAAATTTTTATAAGATGTACAGTGTAGCTGTCACTGACCATGAACATGAACCCACTTATTGTGAAACTAACATTTTTCATTTGTAAACTATAAATATTTGTTAATCGTAAGGGAGCAAGGGGAATGGATGGGATGTGCAGGTTATTTATACTTTTGTTAGCTTAATTCATTCTGGACTACCACTGGCACATAACTGCTGTGACAGGGTGTGGATGAAGTGGTAGCTGAAGTTGTAGGTTCATGAATATAACAAAAAGTCTGAGAGTCTCAGAGCCTCCTCAATACATCCAGTCACAGAACAATGCTACACAGAACAGCACTTGAGCCATACAAGAAGTAACTAGATTCAAGGAATATTTGAGAGCCTTTTGCTTTCAGCCATTCCTTTCAAATGACTGTATGTTACATCCTTTTCAAATGGGCAAGGAGTAACAGAGAAAATCTAGCATGTGGCTGTTTCCTGCCTCTGGTAAAACAGTTTTCATGATCCAAGACAGAGAGAAATAACCACTTTCTCAACTTCAATATAAGTTACTGACAACACATGTTAATGATTTAGGCAATGTGCATGAAGAAATAAGGAGATCATGAACCTAGAAGACATTTAGACACAGTGCAGTGTAGATGCATTCCACTAAGACACAAGAATAAATTAATATAAAAGGGGAGACAGAATGCAGACAGGGTGACTTTGTAAATCCTTAATCAAATAAACTTTAAGAGCCTACATTACCTGCTCTCTCTCAGTTTCTGGATATATTGGTACTTAGGTGTCAGGAAGCCATTGGATGCAATCACTGCCTGGAAACATGAAACAGATTTTGAGGGCTTTTTGTGTCTGTATGTTTCAAAGCAGGAGAAGACAAGAGGGGTGCAAAATTGCAAAACTTACATCTTGAACAACAGGCGAATAATTCTGTTTTTCAAAAGGTTCTGAGCCTTCTGATAACAGCTGTGGAGATAATAAAATGACCTGATTTGAAATAACTGAACAAATATTTCTCAAAATAAAACATTAAGATTTTAAGCAACATTTAAATGCATGCAACAATACCAATATCTTGTATATTTGAAATATTTCTGGCTGCAATCAGCATCACTGAGTTTTAGGAAAATACAGGAATTCAAACAGTAGTCTGACTATTGTTGAGTATCCAAGAAAATCAGATGTTTACATCTGGTGTAGGGTCCAGAAGCAATAAACAACCTGCCAGAGCCTGTTTTCTGCCTACAGAAAGTGTTCTTGATAAATCCGTAAGACATCCAGGTCACTCATGTCTCATTCATATGTTTCCTTTTCAAAGGATTCCTTCAAGACTTCAAAAACTCAAAAACTTTTTTGAAGTACAAACTCAGTTATGTTCTACAGCAGATTCCTTTTGAATGTTTACAAGAGACCAGAAAAGCAACAAACAACCAGACCAAATTCTGAGCCTTTTACCTTCTTTTTGGACACATAACATCTTACCATCTCTTCAATATAAGGGAAAAGCATATCCCCAAAGTACTCTGTTGCTTCTATAGGAAGCTGAGCTGGCAGATTGTCAATGGAACACATCAGAATCCCCGAGCCTTCAACACTGAAAGAGAGAATACAGCTCTTCTAAACTACTTCTTAGCACCTGAAAGGTATCACCTTTCAGAAGTGTTATAAATGCATTATTTTTTCAATATAATGCTTCACTCTACAAGTTACAATGGAAAACAGTACAAAGTAAGGGCTCTCCCACCTGTCATGAGTAATATGCTGGTCGGCATCATACATACAAAATGGGCTGTCAATTGTAGTACACTCAGTCATAAATTCTATAGATCCTCCAGTATCTGCTGAAATGTCACATATGGCCAGAAGTCTAAAGAAATTAAAATAAAAAGATAGTAGACTAGAGCATTATAAAAACTACTAAGAAACACAGGTATAAAAGGTCACAAATGAACACAAAATAAAAGAAATGTGAGAAGATCTATGCGCCTTGTAGCCTACTTCATCTCAACCAATTTAGAAGTCAACAAAGCACAAAAAATGGTATCCAGAAATATAATGGAAATTTGGCCCTATTGTAGTCATGAGGTTTGCATTCCTACCAACAGCATCCAATTCCATGGAAAGACTGGCAGAATCCCTTCACCCATGGTCTTTTCTCTCTATGCCCTCAACACCCCCCATTCATTTTCCATCTACCAATTCCCTCAGGTCATGCCTATGCAGCCTGCATTAAACTAACTTCCCATCCAAAAGGGAAGCCTAAAGAAGCAGCTGCCTCCTACCAGTTCAAAGATAGCAGGTGCAGGTGGAGCATTTATTAGCCTAATACACAACCTCTGGCTGTACTGAAGGTTAACTTTTCAACACTTTATTTGTCATGTGAAAGAAAGAAATGTGTCAAGAGCTGGCAGAGAAGAGACAAAGACCTGATTCCTCACCAGGATGTATTTTCATGTGCTCCCCAGTCCATGACAGGGCTATTAAGAAAGGGTAGCTCCCATCCTCGCTGAAAGGAGACTAACCCTTGATTTGCACCCCACATTCTATCCTTAAAGCTATTCACTACTTGCTGCAGAAATAAGAGGTGCTAAGGAATAAGGTGCTTAGGGGTGTTAAGCATTTCCACTACCTGCTGCAGAAATAAGAGGTGCTAAGGAACAGTTATTGAACTTGTACATGCCAAATGACAGGCTAGGAAGAACTTTCCCTAAAATTCTGCTCAGGCATAGAAACTTCTACCAATACTGGTGCAGCGGGTACATTCCCAGATATCACACTTTTATTTGCATTGGATTCTGTATGAAAATCAGTGGCAGAACTAACTCTGCGGAAAGACAGCTGATACCTGTTAATCATTTCTACTGTGATGTTTTCAAAAACTCCAAATTGTGAAAACAAGACTGCAAAGCACAAAAGAACATAAGCAAAATCAAAGTAAAACATGCCATAGGAACAATGTAAAATAAAGAGAATAATTTACTATATACTGCCTAACATTACAAGTTAATCATCGTGCTGCAAAATTGTTACAGGTGAAATGAGTGTCTTACCTGTGTGGTAATTCAGGACAGCCATCCATTGCACCAGTAGCAGGTTTAACTGGCACCAGCAGCTTCTGAGTGTCCTGCCGACTCAGCAAGCGAGGACTATTTTGTTCCCAGTATATGCCATTAATTAAACAAGTTGTGTAGGGTGCAATCTGCAAAGAAAGTTACAGATGCCTGATATTTTCACCTAGTACTTTAAGAAGCTGAAAGTACCTGGTCTAGCAGGTTTTTTAATTTTAAGTTAATGCTCTCTCAAATCATGAATATGCAAAAGTGTAGTAAGTACAAACATTCTGTGGAAAACCTTTCATGAAAGAATAGAAGAGATGCTCACATCAATGTGAAAGCGAGAAATGTAATCTTCTGGATGTTTATCATAGTCCACTGGATCATACAGTCCATCATATTTCCTTATGAGATGATGGTGACGACTTAACACTGTTCCATAGACTTTTCTGAGGTCTGAAGTTAAAAAAAAAAAAAATACTTCTTATACTTGGACAAAAAAGGTTTCAGTGTTTTTAATCACTGTTGTCACTGCATACCTCCAGATCTGGAAACTTCCTTTAACTCATGTGGTTCCACAAACTCACATGGGAGAGCACTGAACATTTCTTGAGCACCCTGAAATCATGAAGTAGTATTTAGGATAAGTAGACAATAAATGTAATGTAACACTGCTCATTTGGTGTTTGAAAATAAATATAAAATGACACAGGCAATTTGACAGCCCTGCCAGAGAATATCTCCATAGATGTAGATATTGTTTCACATGTAACCCTGCTTACCCAAAACTAAGTAGCTTGGGCATTATGTGCAAGGAATTCACATCATTCCCCACTACTGCAGGATGCCTAAAACACAATCCAATGCCTGGTTCTAATGTCTAATGGATGAGCTGGGAGGCCTCAACTCAGCCACAAGAGGGTTTTGCTGCCACTCTGAGGAGCTGCCTCTCTTTAGGAAAAATCCCTGAAGCCACTCCTCATCAACCAGGCTGTTCTAAAGACCAAGAACTACAAGATGACTTCCCCAATGAGCTGTGATCACAACCAGATTTTCAGACACACCAGAATTTCTTTTGGCTAGAAAAAACACATCTATGCAGGCAGTGACTTCATTTTATAGCTGGAGCCTTATTAACTGATATTTGTTGCCAAAACCAGGAATAAGTATTTTCCCTATGTCACAGAAAATAGCCCTGAAGTCAAGCACTTGTAAACCAAGTCATTGGTATATCCAGAGATAAAAATTCAGCAGGTGTTGGAAAAAATAATTCTTTCCCCCATACTTTAATGGAGTGATAAATTTACTTTGTGAGCACAGAGTAAACAGTGGGGAAAGAGGGGGAGAGAAATCATGCAGGTTGGAAAAGAGAAAGAAGCAGTAATATTTAATCCATGTTCATTGATAAGAAGTTAGCATGACAGCCTGGTTAGGCATGACCTCATATTAAACATTTTTGTTTACGGTAGATAAAAATTGTTACTGGCAAAGTAAAATGTGAAACTCAAGCAAACAAAATGAACCCATCAACCCATTTAACCTGACAGAGATCAAATGCCAAGAATTTCTACTAACAATTATATAGCATTTCATTTTGAAGACAATTCTTACCTTAGAAACATTACCAGTGCCCGTAAACACAAATGTTAAGGGCCCCACTGACTTTGGCATCAGTCCCAGTGAAATTTCATATCCAGCATCCCGTACTGCCTGCACAGCCTGACTGCTATTCCTGTAGTTATGTGCCATCCCAATGTGCTGAAATCAAAGGCACAGACCAATCAAGATATTCTCCATATTCAAATACAGATCACTAGCAGATGCCAAGATGTTATTTAGAAAAATACATACACACATACTCTTACCATGAAGGGAGTGTGATGACCCAGAGCTAGAAACCGCAAACCCAATCCATGTAGAATGTTGATCATTCCTGTTGTTAAAAAAAATAGAGAATTGGAGCATCAGTCTTAATTACAAATCTGCACAGTTAGAAACTGCAGAGACTGACTGAAGCCTCAAATCATCCCAGATATTTTCCCATGTTTTTATAATAATACTTTACTTCTAAAGAAAGTCTACAGAAAACAGAGAAGGAGAAATTTAATAGCATTCCATGACCTTAAACTTGCTCTTAGCCCATTATGTATTTAGGCACCACTTAATATTCAGATATCCTTTTATGAGGTGTATCCACATCACCGGATTCCAAAGAAGGAAATAAAAGAGTCTCCTAAAGAAACAGTGTTAAAGTTCACTAGAAGGAAATGAGAACCATGTCACAAAAGAATCAGATTAAATGCATAACTGTGACAAACAGATGTTGTTCAAGCTCTCAGGACTGACAGCAGCCTGTTTTTTATCAAAAGCCTAATCTGTTGATCTCTTGATATCTAGTCCGCTCCAGATAGTTCAATGGACAAACAGGACTTCAAGACAACAGCATAAAATATTAGATTTGTCAGGAATCCACATGACTATTTGACATGTCATCTCATGAAAGTAGGAGGCACAAACCAGAATGGAAAAAGGCTGTTAAAAGTAAGTTTTTAAAATGCAGCTAAAAACACATTGCAAGCCTCAACTTTCAGGAAGGACAGACAACCAGAAGTATTATAGGAAGTCACTTGTTGCAAGCCTGCCTTTACTTTATACACTATACCTGCTACACCAGCCCACTTTCCAAAGGCCACAATTCGCATTCCTTTATGATCAACCATTTTTTCATAGTCAAACAGTCGAATTTCCTGAAAATACACAGCAAACTGAGTATTAAAATTTTCAGTGAATGCAGTCTGTGGCACGTTGCTCTCCCAGGAACTACCTTTTCACTGCCTTTGTCATTCTTCATTGATAGAGCCTGATGGGTTTATATATCGTAACAAGAATAAAAGCATAAAAATAAAAACAACAGTTGCACTGAATTTTTGTTTGGAAGAGGGAAATCTCCATGCCCTCTTTGCACAGACCTCCCCAATGTGCCACTCCAGCTGCTACAGGCCCATTCACATCCTCTGCCAAGAGGCTGCTCGTTTCAGTGTGAATTGGCTGCTTCCTCTGAAATGGCCAAATTCACTCCAGCTTAGTAACTTTCCAACAACTCTTCGTGCTCAGAGAGAAAAAGACTCTCTTGAGCACACCATGTTTACAACTTACCTGCCTCATGCACTTGAAGAGAGTAACACTGCAAACACAAGATCTTCTGAGCAAGAAATACTCCGTTTCAGGAAAGGATACTGAAAACTGTCCTCGTTAGCCAACTACAAGCACATGTGCTGGAAGTAACCATACTAGGCAGCAAGCTTTTCATCACTTAAGCATTAAGCTCAGTTTCCATCCCATGTTAACTGACAAAGACCTTCAATATGACATAATTTACCTGTCTTAAAATCTCATCCAAAAGGGGCATGTTTGCCTCCTGGGCTTTAATAGTGTGAGAGAAGAAGGCATAGTTCTTTTTAGGGATTAATTTGTCCTCTGGAGGTCTCTTCACACCTATTATCAGAGAAGCCTCAGAAATATCTTCTTGAATAATGGCACCTGCTTTGACATACTCCTACGAAAGAGAAAAATCAAAGAAAATTTTTCTGTGTTTTTTCTTATTCAGATCTCAGCATAATAGCAACTAGAACAGAGGAAAAATAAATAATTCTACCAACAGAAACAAGTTACTGCATGTGACACATTCACAAAATTCTTTGATAAAGAGGTATTAAGTATCAAATTGAATTATCATGCTATTATGCTATTATATGAGGCCAAATTATAATTATGTGTTAGTAAAGTACTTCATCTTAAAATTTACAGACTACAAAAAGGATAGTTTACTAAATTTGAAGTATCCTGCACTATTGCAATAATGAACAGTCCTTTGTAAGGTGTTCAAATACATGGAAATAAGTTTAGAGAAATATGAAAAAATTCAAAAATTTGAAGACTGATAACATGTGATTTTATAAACTTTTATAAGCTCAAGTCCAAGCTGATGAGCAATTTCTAAGGAAATGTGATAGTATGATCTCCACTTTGATGCGTATGTGCAAGTAATCACTAATTCCCTACTTTTGTTCCAATTTTCATCTGTTTTCTCAGTTATCTTATAGCAGAGTACTACTGCCGCTACAAAAAATTGTAAAAGCTCTCTGTCCTGAAGCTCACAGCATTAAAGAAAAAATGTCCTCATTTCATATGAGGAATATGATTGAAGCAAGAGTGGAATTCATCTTTCCTGTTCTTTTTAAAAATACAGGTTTTTTTAGAATTCTTGTCTTCTCACAAACAGAAGACAAAAACACCAATGTTAAAGAAATTCCCACGTTTCTACTTCAACAGAACCTAGAACTTCTAGGGAGAGTGATGACAGGACATGTAATTAATAAAAACAACTCCAAAAACCCACCATGGCACCAGTATTACATTAAAAGGCTAAGCAAACTATTCCTTTTCCTTTCCACTAGCACAACTCCTCATTTAGCAACAAAATTTACACATTTCTGGGGGTTTTATATCTTTCCTCATGAATGGCCTTTGAATATAATTTTTTCTGTACTATAGTTAACAACTGCACTATGATTTTGCTTGTGTCTGAAAACTGGACCTCACCTTTTCATGGATGGCTCTTCTGTTTGATGGCTGCACCAAGACCTTGTATCCCATCTTTGTCAACTCCTTAACATGCTTTGGTGCTAGAGGTGCTCTTCTTTCCCATGCATTGACATCTTCCCTCCTGATTGCTAGCACAGACTTATGATGATGCCAACACTTAGCGTGGTGGAACACACACCTACTGTTTGTGTGGCTAAAGGCTCGGAGCATGGTAAAGCCTGATGGCAGCAAAGACAAAGTAATAAAACAATACAGGTACATATACAGTTCAGACATTGTTTGTGCAAAAGTTCTGGTCTCCTTTATATCTGCTGTAAAACACAAACCAGATACTTCATACTCTATCTAGTTACACCCTACTGTTGTGAGATATGAATTCAATTTCAGTGAATTTTGTTGCATCTTGGTCTGATGAGGTGACCTTATACACAAATTTTCAATTGTAATAATTGTTTTGATTACTACAAAGGAAGGCTTTTAATGTGTTCTATGCAGCTAATTTTTAACTACAGCGCATAAAAAGAATTCCGAAAACTTGTATTTTCCAATTATATTCATTTGCCACCATAAACGAGGCAAAGACCATCAAAACTTGCATCAAGAAAAGTCAGAAGTAACAAACACACAGAAAGAAAGCATAACACAGGCTATATGGCAAACTAATAAACAGAAAGAAAGCATAACACAGGCTGTATGGCAGGCAGTTGAATAAAAGAGAAAACCCAGCACTAAATATTTTTACATAACTAATGCTTACACAGGCCAAAAATGGAAGATAAGGTCAAGACCTTAACTACTCAGTAGCAGTGAGCATATGTGTGACCAGGAACAACAGGTTTGCACCCAAATATGAATTTTTTGCAAAATGGAAAAGCTTCACTAGAACAGATTCCCACTGCAGAGGAAAACCCCTTTATCTTCTATCTCATCCTCTTCACTCCCAGTGAAGTCTATATGCCACTGCTTATTTCTGTAGGGGCACTACCAGGTCCAGCCTGTATCCAGGAGCCTAAGGCCTTCAGATACTTGCAATTAAAAGATAGGAATCTCAGAGATAGGTTTCAAAAATGTGAACTTTATTTGCAACACAATTTTAACTGATAATACCCGAATGTCTGTATCTGAATCATTTGGAAAATCCGGTTTGTCCTCATGCCTCAAACTTGTAAATCTCTATATACCTCAAGACTTCAGAGGTCCTGTTTAACTCCAGGCTTGCTGAAACAGAGGGACTAGCATACAAAGGACGGCATGAAGGGAAGCATACAGTCATCTACAACAGCTCCAGGTGTGGTCTTCTACCATGGCTACATTTGTCCACCAGCAAAGGTTAGTGCACTGAAGTGGGGGCATTTTGATGCTTCTCTTCAGCACGCTAAGAGGGTTCTCAAAGCCCATAATGATCCCTCTCAAAAACCAGAAAGCCTTGTCACACCGTGTCACTATCTCTGCACATTAAGACATAACGATGAGAGCAGTTTGTACTAAAACACTGCACCTCATACCCAAGCCTGCAGTAAAGCAAATTTCCCTCACACAGAGGACTTGCACAAGGAGAGAAGCGATATCTTACAGCGGGAGTGCACTGGGGTCGTGCGTGTCCGGCCAAGGAGCAAACAGCCGGGTGACCTCTGGCAGGTCAGAAGTTCGTCCGCATGCCTCCCTGCGTGTGCTCAGGCTCAGCCACAGCGATATCCCTATCCCATTGTAAAAGTGAAGCTAACTTCAGCATTCCAAGCCTGCAGCGCTGGGAACCCTCCCCTTCCCCCCGGCACGCCGAGTGACCGCGGGGCCGCCACCCCGCCGGTCTCTCCTGCCCCGCGCTGGGAGCGGGTCACACCCCCGCGAGCATCACTGGGGCTGGGACGGTGCCAGGCAGCACAGCGAGCGGCCTCCCTCCGGCAGGGGCGACCCGCGGGACGGGAAAAATCCCTGGAGAGAGGCAGGGAAAGGCAGAGGGGCGGCGGCGGGCAGGGGGAGAAGCGTTGTGAGCGGGCGGGAGCGCGGAGGGCAGCGCCGTACCTACCTCGGGCAGCGGGGCCGCGGCAGGCACGGCCGGGCGCCCCGGTCCCTCCTCCGGCCGAGGTCCGGCGGCGCCACCGCCCCGCGCCGCCGCCAACCGCGGGCCGGCCGCGGGACACACCTCCCGGCCCGCCAGTGGCGCGGCCTCCGCGCCCCCCGCTCCGCAGGGACAGCGCCGCGGGGAAATGGGAATTGAGCGGGAAACATCCCAGCAACCCAGCGGCGCGTGCGAGGAGGAGGCACTTGCCTGAACCTAATGCTGACCGGAGAGGAGATGGCTTTCTTTGTCAAGAGCTGTCAGCTGTGAATATTCCTTGGGAGTTTGTAAGCTTTGCCAGGCCAGGCGCCTTTCCAATGGAGATGTTACAGAGATAACATACGTGTCCCTGTGTCGTCTCCTATGTTGCATGTTCTGCTTTGTCCACGAGCCAGCTGCTTAAAGCACTCTGCTCGAAAGTTGAGGGCTGTTTTTGAAGTTGCAGTGTAATTTGAAACACTGACTTGAAAACGTGTCGAAAGCATAAGCATGAGCAAACTGGGGTTTCCTTCAGCTTTTTACATTGGAAGATACATTCTGTATATGACTCCTTGTAACTGAAGGGTCTCATATCTGAGCCACTCCTGAATGCCCTAACTACTGTGATGATGTTTTAAAAATTTTTTAAAGTTCATGCTGACTTTTGTGAGGCCCGGGACATGATCTAGACACCAATAGGATCGACTCCTGTACATAAGAAGGAGAGGTTGATTCCTAATTATAGAGAATGTGTGGATATATGTAGGGCTGTAGCTCTGGTCTGTAGAATACAGGAAGGGAAATGAGGAGATTGAGATGCCATGGGAAGACACCACTGTATGAGGAACTACACCCCTTTTTTTGTCCATCAAGTTACTGTTCAGTTCCATGTTCTAGAAAGTTCATTGTTCTGTGTTTGCTCACTGGCCCCTGTAAATTGTTATCCTCCCCCTGCCCCTCCAGACCCTCCCTCACTCAGGGCTGCTGCTGCTTAAGCTGCTGCAGCTGCTGCTGCTTCTTTCTGCTGCCTCTGAGCCCTTCAGCCTGTTTGTGCTCCTCAATAAACAGAGCTGGAATTTCAAGCAGCCAGTCTCTCTTGCTTCACTGGTTAGCCTTCATTACTACACCTGCACCTCGTGCATCTGGTGGTTCGCAGGACCTAGCTGCACCGAAGAAGGAGTTTGCTCTTGGGAAGGCAGCCCTCAAGGTGACATCTGCCCGCGAGGCCGTGGCTGGTGCCCAGTGTGGGGCCCACTCGGACAGCTGACCATCGGTTGTCCAGTTCCCCAAGAGCATCTCCTCAGCACCGAGACTCTGTGAGCCTCTGTGCCTGGATTTAAGCGCCGTTTGGGCACAGCTCCAGGAGGAGCTTCCTTTTTGTTGTACAAGGATGGTTCCGCCTGGTCTGCCAGCAACCGACTGGATTTCATCACTGGACATCTGCTTGCCGCTCCAGGGAGGGAGCCTTCGGTGAACCAGGAGGATCGGCAGAAGCTGATCAGCCCCCACAGAGTCCTTTCCTTTCGTCTGTGTGTCAACTTGGGTGAGTGCAGGGTGCCAGGGCAGGGCACACACACACACACACACACAGGCTCGTTTTGTTCAGTTCTTCCTTTACTTTGTGGGGGAAATTTTGAGCTATGGGAATTCATCTATCCCTTGCTCAACGAGAGATATATCTCCAAGTTAAGGGTACACTAGTTCAGGGAGATGTTTCATTTTCAAAATGGGATTTGAAGTCTTTTGTTCGTTTTCTGTTCAAATACTTCCAGAGGTTACCCGGGAAGAGATATTACCATCTCCATTTTGGGGAGAAGTGGGAAAATGTATATTTAGGGAACAAGTGAATGGGAACTTTAGGGTGGGGAAATTTTATCCATTATTTCATTCAATTTTTAAATTATTAAGGGAAAAGGAGGGAATTCAGGACTCCAGTTCACCCCAGTTTTCGCATCCCTCCCTCCCCTTTCCTACCCCTTCTTTCCCTAAGGGTGGGACAGTACACACACCCTGCCTGAAGGCACAGGCCTGCTCCTGTAATATTGCAAACCCCTGTCCTAGCTCAGTCCTCGACTCTATCCTCAGTTCTGTCATTGCTGTAGGACAAGATGGCGTCGGCCACATGGTCGGCTCCTCCATTTCGCAAACGAACCCTGATCAGACTCAAAATGGTGTCCCTTCACCTCCACCCTCAGGGGTTCCCGCCCCTTCCCCAACCATCCCCCAACTGCCGAGCTTTGCCCCTGCATGGGGTCCCTCCCCTCCCACCTCATCGATTGTGTCTGCGTTGGGACCCGCCTTCTCCTCTCCCTCGGCCCCTCCCCTGGGTGGCCTTCCGAGGGCGGGACGGGCCTCAGGGAGCCCCCGACCACGCGCCTCTGGGGGTTCGGGCCCTGCCGCTGGCCGCGCCACTCCCAGCACTGCCGGAACCAGACGTGGGCCTGGCCGGGAGCCGCCCATCTTGGCCTGCCGGGCTCCGACACCGCGCCTGCCGGCCAGTGGGAGACGCCATGCTGCAATATGCCTGAACTCGTCCTCGGGTGAAAGATTATGGATGCGGGTCACCATATTTCAAAAATCTATTGGACCTCAGTTTTAGTGGACAGACTCTGGTACCATATGACATCCGGTACATCACGACTGCATTACTATCACCCACTGAGTTCCTGTTGTGGGAAATCCAATGGAAGAAGCTACTTAAACCCTTGTTCGCTAACCATGAGGTGGGAAGCGGGGATGAGAATGAGGCCATGGATGCTTTGTCGGGTAAGGGCAAATATGATAAACCAGAGGATCAGGCATTGTTACCTTTGGATGTTCTAAATGACATTAAAAATGCTGCTCACATTGCATTATTAAAAATACCAGATGGTAAAACTCCCTTACAGAACTTTTCTACCATTCACCAAGATATTAATGAACCTTTTATAAAGTTTTTGGACAGACTCAAGGAAGCTATAGAAAGGCAGATCGATAACCCTGAGGCTCGAGAGGAATTATTTCGGAAAATGGCAGCAACAAATGCAAATGAAGAAACCAAGAAAATTATTAGAGCACTTCCACAAGACCCAGAACCATCCATCTGACAAATGGTAGAGGCCTGCGCTAAGGTAACAGCAATGGAACACACGGTAGCCCTCGCAGTGAGTGTTTTGTCCCAGTGGGGGACCCAATTACATATCCCAGATCTAACGTGGGATTTCTAGCATGGGCCACTGTGGAGTGCACCACCCCACCTTTAGTATGGAAAACCCATTCTCCAGTGTGGGTGGATCATTGGC
The DNA here is from genome assembly GCA_003676055.1 of Chloebia gouldiae. Classification (NCBI taxonomy): domain Eukaryota; kingdom Metazoa; phylum Chordata; class Aves; order Passeriformes; family Passeridae; genus Chloebia; species Chloebia gouldiae. The sequence continues at coordinate 6,777,391 of QUSF01000009.1, read as the reverse complement.
CCCTTCCCCAGGATAAACTTGAGGCGCTCAATAAATTAGTAGATGAGCAGGTGAAAAAGGAGCACCTTATACCATCCACCAGCCCCTGGAATACCTCTGTTTTTGTAATAAAAAAGCCTGGTGGAGATACTTGGTGACTGCTCCAAGATCTGCGGAAAATACTGCTGTAATTGAAGATATGGGCCCCCTGCAACCTGGCCTTCCCTCGCCTTCCATGCTCCCCAGAGACTGGCTGCTTGCAGTCATTGATATAAAAGATTGCTTTTTTAATATTCCACTCCATCCCGGGGACGCCCCTTGATTTGCATTTTCTGTCCCCTCTGTCAATCAGGGAGAACCATACAAACGCTATCAATGGACCACCCTTCCACAAAGGATGAAAAACTCCCCAGTTTTGTGTCAGACATTTGTTGTGCAGATTTTGTCACCCCTCCAAAAACTTTTCCCCGAATCAATCATCTTCTGTTACATGGACGATGTTTTAATGTGTGCCCCAGGTGAGAAATATTTGTCTGCAGTGGTGGAAAAGACAGTCACTGCCATCAAAACTGCTGGCTTTGAAATAGCTCCAGAAAAGGTCCAACTCAGCAGCCCATGGAAATATCTGGGGTTCCTCATCACCACGAGGAACTTCACTCCTCAAACTGTCCAGATCAATGACAACCCACGGACACTCAGGGATTTACAACAGCTGTGCAGAGTCATTACATGGACCCAGCCCCTGTTGGGATTTACCACAGAGGATTTGTAACCCTTGTTCAACTTCCTCAAAGGGAACAATGATTTGGCATCACCCCGTACCCTCACCAATGATGCCCGTGCTGCACTTCAGAAGGTCAGTTCAGCTATATCTTCTAGACAAGTGCACAGAATTGACAAGGCACTCCCATTTCAATTCGCAGTTTTAGGTAAGTCCCCGAATTTCCATGCAATCCTTTTCCAATGGAACTCCACCACCACTGATTAGTTGCTCGTAATTGAGTGGCTGTTTTTACCACATCAGCCAAAAAAGACTATCACCACTCCCCAAGAGCTAGTGGCACGCAACTCTCCACCATAGAGCCGCCATAGACTTCTTGCTCCTAGCCCATGGCCATGGATGTGAAGATTTCAAAGGTCTCTGCTGTTTTAATCTACCTACACGCAACACTTCCATCCAAGCTAACATCAAGAAGATACAAGAGCAAGTTAAAGACCTCAGATAGAGAAGAAATCTACTGACTGGTTTGACAATTTATTCGGACAGTGGGGAATCCCAAACTGGGCGATAGCCATCCTTCAGGGATTGCTGTGGGTCTTGTTAATCATCATAATAGTGACAGCAGCACTTTCATGTTTTTTCAAGCTTGGTAAGAAGACCATGGGGGAAGTTTTCATAATTAAAAAAAAAGGGTGGAGATATAGGATATGGGAAGGGAAATGAGGAGATTGAGATGTCATGGGAAGAGACCATTTTATGAGGAATTACACCTCTTTTTCTGTCCATCAAGTTACTGTTCAGTCTCATGTTCTAGAAAGTTCATTGTTCTGTGTTTGCTCATTGGCCCCTGTAAATTGTTGTCCTCCCCCTGCCCTTCCATTGGTTGTTTCCTGATCACCTCATCCGTGCTCCTCCCCTTGCCTCTTCCCTGGTTGGCTCCCTTCCCCAGTTACCCCTCCTACCCTGTCCCACTTATATACCCTAGACCCTCCCTCACTCAGGGGTGCTGCTGCTTAAGCTGCTGCAGCTGCTGCTTCTTTCTGCTGCCTCTGAGCCCTTCAGCCTGTTTTGTTGCTCCTCAATAAACAGTGCTGGAATTTCAAGCAGCCAGTCTCTCTTGCTTCACTGGTTAGCCTTCATTACTACACCTGCACCTTGTGCATCTGGTGGTTTGCAGGAGCTAGCTGCACCGAAGAAGGAGTTTGCTCTTGGGAAGGCGGCCCTCAAGGTGACATCTGCCCGCGAGGCCGTGGCTGGTCAGCTCTGCAAAACTGTATTTTACAGAACAGTAGCTGAAACCTTTTTTTACCACCAAGTCATTTCACTTTCAACATATTTCTGTTTGCAAGAACGTTTAGAGATACCTTCATGTGTATATAAAAAAGACTTCACTTTTAGCTAAAACTCTATATACACTATTTTGCTTGGGGTCAAAGTGTATTTTGTGTCATTTGAAATTACTGAGGTTTGTATATTTTGGTTTACTGATGCTTTCAGGATGTTCTCCTAGAGAAATGAAGTTCCAGGATGGGCCAAAATAGTTAGCAAACCAAAGATCATCCATCTTTAGTCACAGAGATGTACTTAGAGATATACACTTGGTGACTCTGGCTTCACCCAGCAGCAAAATCCTACATGCAAGCAGGAAGAGCAGATCAAATAAGGATGTGACTGAGATAATGCCAAAATGCCATTTGGAGAGTTGATTTCTGTCACAGATTTGCCATCCCTGTGAATGGAGATGGGAATTTTATCAGCACCATTTGAATCTCTTCCTGTATCCAAAACAGACCAGAAGAACTGTCTTTTATTTGAAGCATAATGGGCACTCTAAAAGTGCCCTTTATGCTCCAAAGAGAAAAAGGCAGTCTAAGCAGCCAGCATGGAGTCATGCTGTGACAATGTAAACCCAGGTAAGGTGAATCCCACCTACACTGTACTGTGTTCCAGGTAGGGAAGACTGAATGGCTTAAAAGGAAAAAAAACAGATCTGGAATCTTGACTTTACAAAGCATGCTAATATGGAATTAGAGCTCTTTTCTGTAACAAATACCTTCTGGTCTGTGTGGATTGTGATTCCATCTGTCTGAAAAATCCTAATTATAAGTTCTAATTCTTACTCAGCTGGAATGCTTTTTACTCAGCACTGTGGGGGAAGTGCTGACTTCCATTATGGTAACAATAAATTCCCAGAACACATAGAGAGAAGTGGACTTCATAGATTTTGTTCTTTAGACTATCACATATAAATCTTGAATCTGTTGAAGTCAATGAAAAACTCACACCAACTTCTGCTGGAATAGGGCTTCTCCCTAGGTCTCAAGTGAACAAAGGATTTGGTGTCCTGAAGACCTTATTGCAGATTGTGCATCTACCTCTAAGACTCTTGCTTCTCCTTTAATTCTGGTTTTATACTGCAGAGATCAAGAAGTTCCCAGAAGCTTTCAGGCTTTCAGTCAGAAGGAGGCTATTGAAAAACATGACCTTTTATTCAAAAGCCACTACCTGCAGTGGCTGTTGACTGCCACTGTGAATACTGACCTCACAGCAGAGTACTAGAGATCACTGAACAGCACAGTGCTGTGTTCTCTACAATCGCGTAGAGAGTATATTTACATTCCTATTGCCCAGTGGGGAAAATTGCCTTCTCAGCATCCCCAAAGACCTTCTAATTTTAGTAATACCTAAGATGTAGGCTATATGTGTTCTCGTTTGTAAACACTAGAATTCACAGTGGCATCATTTATGTTCCTGTTCACTGTAAAACTTTGTCTTTTGCATTCACAGTGCATACTCAGACTGCTGCATCAAATTGAGATGCTTTTTTAAGCCATTCTCATAATCCCTAAAACACTATGTAAGTATTTTTAAATAACTCTGTAAATAAACATAAACACAGAAGAAAATTACAGCTTGTGATATCAGGTTAGTCAGCAAATTAGTGAATTGGCTGATTAGAAGACAAGTACCAGGTTCGCCGCAAGAAACCACAGCAGCTCAGCTAAAAACACCAGACATACTTTCATAAAAATCTTCATTTAATCTATTAATTAGGCTTACTGATGCTCACACCAGTAGGGCATTCAAGTCAACAACAATCTACAACTAATTATGGATCCATGGAATGAACAAAATCAAAATTGGGGCCTTCTTTTGAGATAATCAGGGGTTACTGCTTGAAGAGTCCGTTAAAGCAATTATGCCGTAGTTGTGTTAAAAGTGCAAACTTGCTTCTTAGGCTCCTTCAGCAAACAATGGCTATCACTGCCCTAGCTCATGCAAGTGAAGTTTGTCAGAAAGAGCTGAACTTCTTCTGAAAAAAGATCACAACAAAACTCAACTTTTTTTTTCCATTTTTGTATCATTAGTGTCTTTATCATTTGATTGTAGGAGCATGTGTATTTTTCACATTTTAAACCTGATAAAAATGACACAAAATTATGGTCCAGCCTACCATTCACATTCAGACCAGTGCCAGACCAGATGTTCAGGACATCTTCACTGAAGTTTTTATGCAAGACTTCTTGCTTCTTTATGAACTTTTAAAATCAGAGATATAAAAATTATTTGAACAAAACCATGAAAATAGTAGGAAATATATAACATGTATAGTGACAGGTTCTAGACCAGCAAAACTATTTCTAAAGCATGAAATAAAACAGAACTAAGCTGCCTAAAAAAATAGCTATTTCTTTAATAAGAATACTTCTCATTCTTCAGTACAAGTCAACAGACTTAAACAACACAAGGTGTGTACAGGCACAAGAATGAAGTTGTATAGGGATGGGAAGAGTAAAAGGAGATGTCTGCTTAAGCCACAACTGCTGATTAAAAAAAAAAAAAAAAAAAAAAAAGTCATGTTAGACTACTTGTCTCAGTGTGGTAAGTTTTGACATCGATTGAGAAATACATGTTGGAGCAGGTTCTGAAACACAGGATGTAAGAAAAATTTTACCCAAGAACAACAGCCAGATGTCCCCAAATAGATCCTCCTGCATGTGATTACAGTGACAGTATATTCTAAGTGTGACAAGACTTGCCTTGCCTTCCCATCAATGTATCTATACAGATTCCTTTCACTTCTCCATATGGAAGAGTGCAGTGGAGATGAAAAACAGCTTTCCACAGAGGGAATATGATGGCCATAAACAGGAAGTAGACTAAAAAATGTAATTCCATGAAGATTTTCCTATTTTGTTAATCCACCTGTTTTACTATGTGAATTTTATGGCCCAGTTCCTTTTCCCTTGCAGTCAATTTCATCTGCCCAGGAATCTGCCCAGGACCCTGAGACAAAAACTGCTTCTTTTGTGTTACCCATTAAAAATTACTTTTGTATGACAAAAATACATCATAAAACACACCATTAACTGAGGTACATCATCTTTCTATGTAATTTTCAATATTTAGATCTTTAATCTGTTGCGGTTAAAAACACTATAGAAAAAATTATAGACCCACCACATGACTATATGTGGACACATTAATATGCACATATAACCATATGCATGTATACATTCTCATACTCAGTGTCTTCATCTTCTTTGGGAAAACATTTAAACTACACGCAGTGGACACATTTGGACAATAAAAAATGTACTGAAAGCTACAGTGTCACTTAAGTTGTTTAATAAGAAGGAAAGGAATAAAAACTTTATATTGTGTTGATTAAATCAAATCTTTGTGTCTTGGCCTCGTACATCCCATATCATGAAATAACAAATAGGTCCATAGCAATAAAGTCTACCATTAAACCATTACCTGGATTTCAATTCCTGAATAGAAAGAACAAAACAGAAAACAAAACCACCAACAACAATTTTTTTAAAAGCATGAAAAAAACCCAAACCAAAACAAATGCCAGCCCACCAGCCCTTGAGGTCATAACCTGACTTAAATAGGGTGATTCTGAGTAGCTCTTTAATGAGAAAATGTAAATGCTTACCATTTTATCATTTAAAAGAAAGATATGAGAATGAATCAAGGCTGCCTCAGAGTTCACAAATTAAATATTGTTTATCTTTGTGTGACCTCAGCAATTTTTAGTGTTTGGGGTACTGTTTTAACATATGTATAAAATTCAAATTACTAATGTCTCTGACTTTATTTAGTAAAATAGAAGAAAACATTCACTTATTCAGGAGATCAACATGCAGAAGAGCAGTATGAATTAACTGACTTATAAGGAAATTGTTTTGCCACTAAAAAATGTTTTGCCACTAAATTGTTTTGCTACTAAACAATCAAAATCAAGGTGCAGAATGCAACTCCACTTGTTAATGGGCAATAACAAAGTAAAATATTATCAGGAACAACTGTCTCTCTTTCAAATATTAGAAACCAAACCACATTTCCAAAGAATTAAACAACAAACTTCACAATCCTTTTTAACAAGAGTGTATTGTTCTTCTGATGTAAGGACTTACAGTTTACATATTTGTTACTGTATGCATAGAGAAAACTTTACATGCTTTCCTTACAGCAACATCTCTGGAGATTTCAATCTGTGAGACACTGCAGGTGAGGATATATAACAAATACACAGTTAAACATACTTCATATGAGGTCTTTGAAGAATTTAACTATGTCCTATCTGCTCTTTTTCCTGAAATACCTACAGACATATTATAGTTAGTCTCCACTCCAGATGCAACACTCAAAAATGCTTCAACAAATTAGGGTTTCAAGTACAGTCATACTGTTCCCTTGAGATTCAAGGGACCCAATTCTCAGTTATATCTGCATCCTTTTAACCACTTTGGAATGTAGTGGGCTTCTAAAACCTTTCAAATGTATAGAAACAGCCCCTCTGAAAATAACCTTTGTTTAAGGAATTTCTTTTCCAGATACACTACTGCAATAGAGCTCCAGAGCATCCCTGTCCCCAGAGCCCTGTGCAAGGAGACAGAGCAGCAGGTGGGAAATGACCAGGAAATGACAGGATCAGTGGGTGACAAGCATCAGTGGGACCCTATCACTATGTACCAGAAGGGATTAAAACATGGCATGACACACTAGAGTTGCTTTTCCAAAACAGAGTATAGTATTATATTTTGGTCTACATCTGAATATTGTAATGCTTTAGGAGAGTACTTTGCCAGACTTGAGAAACTGTGGAGAGTACTTTTCTACAAATACATGCATATGTGTGGATGTGTATTGTGTGTGCATACAGAGAGTCCATCTTCTGAATTTTATTAAACTAACACAATCCATCAGTTTTGCTTTCCTGAAGGAAATCATGGTAGTTAATAACAGAATGAAAGAATAATTTAGGTTGGAAAATGTTCATGACAGTACATTATACTTAATATGTGATAACTGACATGGGTGATCTTCCTGATTATAACAGAAAAAACATATATTGATGTAGTAACTGTTCAGAAATAATAGGGAAAAAATAAATTACCAAAGTGAAGGGTTTTCCATTTTTTCCAATGTTCTCAACAATATAGTTCAAAGATTTTGATAATTCAATTTGAAATAATATTGCTTCAGCAAAAATTTAAGTCCTTTGTTTATTTTGAATTATTATTGCCATTCCAAAATAAAATTACTTCATTTTATAAACAAATATTTTTAGAATAAGAAATATCTAAATGTTTGGGTTTTAAAAAATATGGGATAGGCATGGAAAAACTCAGTAAAAATAACACCAAATCTGAGTTTTTCATGTTAATCCAGATGTCTTAATATTGAAAAAGTAGTCTCCAGAGAGCAGGAAAGTTCATGTTCAAGTGACAGGTCTCAGAAACCTCTGACTATGTTGAACTGAAGTTTATTCCATGCAATTCCTCCCTAACATAAAGCCAAAGAATTTAATTGACTTTCAGTGAACAAGTAGCTGAGGCAGTGTCAAGCATTACCAAGGGATGTTATGCTCTGCCAATTCCAGTGTGAAAGCAGGGTACTCCAAGAAAAGTGGTAAAACACAAAGGACCAGTGCAAAAGAACTTGTCAGAGTGAGTTTCAACTCTATCAGGTTATCCTGCCCTAAAAAAAAATTACTTGAGAAATTTAGAAATACAAAGGAATGTGACTTTTAATCTCTGCACATTGGAACAAATTCAATACACAGCATTGGCTGCTGGCTGGCTCTTGTGAAGAGTTCCCTCAAAGGGACCACTGTGCTCTGGAATGAGGATTTGGCAATGGGCAAAATTCTTGCCAGCAACACACTGCAACATTGATAGCAAGGTATTTATGGATATACATAGTGGCAGCCATAAATAGGATTTGTCAAAAACCAATAAATTTTTCCATGTGTAAGAGAGAAGGATGCTAGTTCTCAAAACATGTTGACAGATGGGATTTCTTGCCAGTGTTCAACCAGGATATAATGCATATGGTGGGGAAGACATTTCTATTGCAAGAGCTGAAAGTGCTGGTATGTATAGATAATAAAACCCATATGTGCTGACACTTTGACAGCTCTTCTCAGCAATACAGAATATTTCCACTTGATGGCACCAAATTTTTTTTAACCTTAGTTCAAAATAATTCTCTAATGAGATTTTGAATTCTGAGGAGATAATCTGGAAAAAATATTTATTTTGTGCTTTGTTCTGAGCACATTTATTTTCTTAAAAATCTGGACTTGTTTATAAAAATTGCAGTGAAATTCTTAGCATGGCTTTGACTCTTCTATTTGACAATGACAGTCATTCAAACTACCTATTTTTTTCCCCAGTGCTTAGAGAGTGTCTTCTTTCAGCGAAGAAAAGGTTATGTTGTCATATTGTTGTAAGCCAGCTTCTGAATATGGATGAATAATGAATTTTAAGATAATTTTTTTTCTGGCCCAATCCTGGAAGCTCCATATGCATTTGCTTGTTTTAAAAAAGAAAGGCACCTGTATGGATCATAGCAAAATAACAGGTAATTCTTTAAGGGCTAAGTACCAACTTTGATTCTTATCCTAAATTACCTGTTAATTATTATTAGCCACTACTGACTAGTGGTTCTCCAATAGCCTTAAATACTTTACAACTACTTTTAAACTCTGCTTTGTTGTTCTGTTTAGGCACTAGGAGTGTAAACAAACAAAAAATGTTGTTTCAATAATTGTCCAGTTCTTGGGGATGTCCCAAGCTTCAGGCAGGGGTCAGAATCATGTACAATGTAACAGATAACAATAGACAGTATAGTGGATAACATTAGATTACAGTAAATTTCCATTTCTTGTTTCTCATCTCCTCTTGCAACAGTAAGGTGGGTGAGGCAGGGCTGAGTCCTGTGTCTGTGCAACACCTGCAAGGGGAAGGGAGGATGATGTGGTCCATGACTAAACCTCCCAGGTGCTACAGTGGCATGAATGATGTACAGAACCATCCATTCAGGTTCTACAACTGAAAAAAAAAAAAAAAACGTTTTAGCCACTTATAATGATATCTATAATATTTCTGTCTGTAAAACAAAGTATGTGGTACAGCACTGGGGTTTGGAAGGATGAGGGGCACAGTTCTCTCTAGGGACAGAATTAGGAAGCAGGGACTGAACAGCTTTGTTCATGTCCTCATCTAAAATTAGGGTACTAGGTAAAGGTAATTCCAGAGGCTGCATTTTTAGGTCTCATAGGAGTAGACCCTGCAATGTGTGCTCTGCAGTAGAAGAGCCCTTAGGATGTGCTGTATTTATTGCTCAGGTGTAATTTGACTGCATAGTGTGTAAAGCAGGGCTGACATTTCCCAGATACATCCCATTTACCAAGTGCCTGTGACAAAGCTTCTCTTTGCATACACAAGGGTGTACTGTCACTTAGATGTTCAGATATGCAACATGATTGAAGCTGCTGTCACTGCCACAAACAGGCTGCCAGATATCCAAAGGTCTCACTTAATATATAAGGAAGGGTACTTCTACATAAAAGCCTAGGTAGAGGCTGCTTCCATCTACAAATCTCCCTTCCCTTCTGCTGCCTGCTCTCTTTTCCTACTCTCTTTTCCATCTCTCTTTTCAAGGTCCAGACTTCTCTGAGTTGGCCTCTGAATTGCTCTTCTGATCTATAAGATTTAAAAGATTATCCAATACAACTTGATCATCTACTGCCAGTCTGCAAATTTACAATAAGACTGATTTCCTATCTTCAGAAGTATCTTTCAACTTTAATTTCCACAAGATTTCTTTCACTATTATGATAAAGTAAGCCACTTGCCCAGTCTTGGATGTTAAGATTTCCACACAATCTTAGTTCTAATTGAGAATTGCCTTTGAGGTAAAACCTCTCTCTGAGAAAATTAATATTTCATGTAACTGGGGTTCTTGGACCAGGAACTGAACTCAGTCACTAAAACAACATCTGGCATGGTCTGCTATTCTTCCTTTCCATTCTAGAACAGTATGGAAGAAAGCTCAGTCCTGTAAGGACAGCACTATTCATTAACATTCAGTTATTATTTTAAGCAACTGCTCTTTTATAATTTCTGTCTAATAGCAGAAATCTGTCATTTCAACTATAAAAAACCCCAAGCCTTTCACTTTTTCATTTTACTTTATGCTTTTCTGTATTTTCTTCCCTGAGCATTACTGTTATTTGATTACTACATGACATTTCTGGTGTTTCATTTTCTGTTAGAACCTGAAAAAAATTGGTGAGGAAATCTAAGAGCCTGTGAAAAGAGCATGAGCCTCCTCTCTGTCTCTGGGAAATACTAATAGCAATAATTTCTAGCCAGCAATGTGTTCTTCAAGGACTTAAGAAAACAGAAGCTAAAGAGACATGAAATGGAAAGAGTTAATGATGTTAATCTGTGCAGGATCTGAGGCAGCTAAGTGGTCTGCAATCCAGAAAGCTGCTCATTTCTGAAGAGTGGGCAAAAAGACAGATATTGGCAGAGCAAGGGGTTCAAGTGGCAAGCTCACTGAAGCAGAAAAGGAAAAAATCAGATAGGTTGTTTACCCATGCCATTTGAGTTTTATTGTATTATCAAGAAAAGGGGCTTTCATACAAATTGTGTTGTGTGAGAGAAACAGGAACCCACAGAGGCAGCTAGTGAGTGAGTAACCCAGTTATATCTACCAAAACAAGACAGATATTTCACTGATAAATGTGACATGGTGATGATAAAGATCACAAGAGGATGACACTCAAAAGAAACACAGAAGAAATCACTATCATAAGACAACTTCATATTGGAAAAAATAATCATTAGAAATCCATAACAAGCTGTTCAGAAGAGCAGGAGAGAAATACTAGCACCAGTTGAATACCTAGTATAAACAGAAAGGTCGTGCCTACAAATAATTATGCAGACACAAAATGCAGCAGTATGGCACCAGACATTTTAATGTGGAAACAGAACTAAATAGGAAGGGCAAAGATATTGCAGATTTTTTTATCGGATGTGGGTTAAATCATGCAAGAAAGAAACATACCATTAGGGAAGCTATGTACAAAGTGAAACAAAACAAAATATTTTACATTCACATCCCTCACAGACAAACAGAAAAACAGGTCATAAGCACTAGGAAGTGCTTTGGCAAATATATAAACAGATCTAGGAAAAAAAAAATAGATTTAAAATAAAAAACTAGATGTTGAAATGAAAATAAGATGCATCTGTTGAGAAATAAGTTAAAGTTTAGTCATGCCATGAGATTATTACATTTTGGAAAGTTTGATTAAGAGGGTATATAACACAGAAGGCACAGAAAGAAAATTCGACCAAAGGAAATATGTGGTTTTCCATATAGGAGAACATGCTTGCAAATAGAGCCCATAAAGGTTGATGTGTTAGCTAAAACACCTACTGGTAAAGGACATCTCTCAGCTGGAAGAAAAAAAAATTAAAAGAGAGGGTATTGCTGTTATTAGCAAGAATAATTAGTCATAACAATTCTGAGTGTCATCTATTTTCTGAAGAATGCATAATATGTGGGTGGGATTAGGTAACTGGTGCATGTGACCACGTGCCTACCACAAAGGCACAGGAAAGTGTTACTCAGCCAGTTTAGCACTGGGTTCTTTCAACTATAGGCATGTAACCCAAGTGATTATCACTACTCCTTCTATACACAATTAAAAAAAAAAAAAATCATTACATCAGTTTTAGAGGAGATGGATCATGCTCTGGAAATGTTTCTTTCTCTTCAGTGACTTTAAAAGGAATCTGGACAATTACACCATGAACAGTTTCTGTTAGGAAAGATTAATGTCAGACAAAGCACTCACTAGAAGAAATGCTTTTAAATTATTTTCTGTATCTATTAGACAAAATACCCCAAAAAATTAATGTATTTTGAAGTCTTGCTTGTAACACTTGTTTAGTTTGAATGTTTCTCCCTTGCTGCAAGCACTTTTACCCAGGACAGTATGTTAAGTGAGGCCTATCACTTTTTATAGAGTTAACTAAATGTGACACTAAATACTGAGCAGTGAAGACACTGCAAAATAATATAACAATCTTCTAGAAGCCACTTCAGGCCTGGGTTATCACACCAGATATCATATCAAGAGCATGGTCTTGTGTCTAAGTGGCCCATATTGTTGAAGACATCCAAGCTACTTGCTACTTCTTTAGATTTCCACCCAGTCTTCCCTTCAGCATTCCTCAGAAAAATAGGGAGTGGACTGCAGCCTTGGGCATGCTTTATACACCCAGCACAGGATTTTTTTCCTGCAGTTGTGCAATACATCCAACCCTTCCATACAAACATCACCTAAATTGCATAAGCACACATGTGCACACTACCTGCCTCTATATTAGTGAATAAAACATGCACTGAACTCCTTTGCAAGCACTTAACCTAAATTTCAAGAAAACCACAAAAAAACAGTCTGTATTTAAATTATTAAATTTTATTACTCTCCAAAAATAGGAGTTATCTGCATCCAACCTGCCCAGTGGAAATGGTCTCTGATAAATACTAATCCTTAACTGTGTTTGGGAATTGTTCGTCTGGCTGATATTAAACCATGCTAGTGACTGGACTAGCAACTGAGTTTCAGAGCCCAAGAGGGTTCCCCCAGATCTATTCAACTGTTTTGGAGCTAGCCAGTATTCATGGTTCTGTACACAACCTGCACAGAGGTTTTGTTTGCTAAAGGGGAGTCTATGGCTGCATGACAGTGCTGCTGATGAACAGTTTCTAATCTGATGCTGGAGGGCTTCTTGCAAGCTGAGGGCTCATGTGCAAGAGTACCTGACAGAACTGGGTTCTGGGGAGTGAGGAAGTCACAGGTCTCTACAGGAATGCAGAAAGCTCCAGACCAAACATCCAGAAATGACTGTATGGCTACAGACTTGAATGAGTATACACAAAGTATTTTTTTCCTCTACATGTTTTTGTGAGGGAGAAGGGGGGTGGGGAGTAAAAATTACCTACTTATGTAAAGGGAAATTATGAGAAAAACAAGTTTTTAATCTTGGGTTTTCCCAAAAAACTCCTCCTGAATTTCCACTGTTTGCTTTCAATTACCAGCCACAGAAAACAATTGCTTAAATCTCTGCCCTTCACATCTAAATCAACAAGCAAAGATTTAGTTCAATTGGATTTCACAGAGATGACAGGATCTGTCAGTAACTTTAACAATGAAGATTTTCTCCTGTGTCTAGTCTTACATGCCAAGTTTCTTTCTGCTTAGCTACAGTCTTAGACACGATCCGTGTAATTCCAGTGCAAAAGCCTAACACAGACTGTTCCTTCAAAGCAGGGAGGGGTCTGTTTTGTATTACAGTTTTATAGCTAGAACAGGTGTTCTATTCCCCAGCTCATCATCACGAGGAGCATACTCCTCTTAATTAAGAGAGTCTATCATTCAGAGATATCTTGTTATGACCCACTTTTGTCTTTAATATGGACAAATAGAAAATGATAGTATTAGGGGTCAGAATGGGATTTAAAAATCAACCCACAGTTTTGGATTCCATCTGTCTTCCCTGACAACAGGTTACTTCACTGGTGTGATGAAGGTTCAGGTCAGAAGAAACCAATAACAAAATAGCTTCTCAACTCATAGATACTGAATTCTTGCATATTTTTGTATGTCAAAGACCAGGAAAATCTCCTGGTTAGGGAAAGCAAAGAAACAAAACAAAAGGAAATTATACTCACTCCCAAGGATCACACACACACCAAAAAATTTGAATACTGGGGAATCTTTCAGCAGAAAGCTCAAAGATGACCTGAGTTAGATTCCTAAGGATCAACTCGCATTTCAAACACTCCCTTTTACTGGATAATAACATGTACAATATGCCCCAAGAAAATCAGCAATTCCTTTACAATGTTATTAGTGTTAATAGCTAATGAACTATAAAAGCAACAAACAGTTGTGGAATTGGGATATTTTTTTAAATTGATTCATTCAATCTTAATTTGTTTCTGTTTCACTACGAAGCTGCTACTTTATTTTGAGCTACAACTGTGGCAATTAGCAGCAGTATCCCACTGTGAGTATGAGGCTGATTGCATGGTACATCTGCCGTGGAATGACACTGCCACATATCTATTGAAGAGATCAGACTACTAACCCCCAAAATGAAGGATTAGCCATAAATATTGAATCAGCAGCACATTCTGAAATAGGCTATATCATGGTAACATTTTATGGGTGGGAAACACTGTGTCTCTTACTTATTATACCCACAATTACTGATGCCCATTTTTGCTCAGCTGGTCACAGCATGGTGCTAATAGTGCCAAGGTTGGGTTCAACCAAATGGGCTATTCATTTAAGAGCTGGGCTTGGTGATCTTTGTCCAGCTCAAGTTATTTTTACCAATATAAATAGAATATTTAGATTTTTGAGACACACTTTCATCTTTCTCATTTTCTATCTTCAGAGTGTTTATATTTGGATTTTAACATAACATCTTCCCAAAACAATTACATACCAAAGTGGATAATATTTCAGCATATCCATATTATCATCTTTCCAATACCCGTGTCTCACACTGATTCAACTGAAGTTGGTGGCAAAATGCAAGTTCAACAAAGCTTCTGTCTGAAGTCTTAATAAAAATAAGTTATTTTATTAAAAAACTGCACGGCAGTTTTCAGTATTTTATACAATTGGATATAGTAATATAATAGTATAGTATAGTATATACAAGTATATACAAGTATGTACAAGTATATACAAGTATATACAATTTAAGAAGTGGATTTAAAAAATCTGTATCTAAATTGTGAAGATTTTCTACTGCTCATTCTGAATAATTCATTTTGCAATAACACAGAATAATATAGTGTGTCACCAGATTTTTAGGAAGAGTAACAGAGTAAAAGCTATAAGATACTTGGGAACATCCAGATAAAATTGGATATGGTGTTTCTGACAACTTGGAAAGCCCCTTGGAAATGGAAAATTATTAGTTACAAACTGCAGTACCATAAACCATTTTTTACTATTTTAGATTCCTGATAACACAGGATAATTGTCTTCCAAATTTTTTTTTATCCAACTAGTTGGGCTCAAAGGAGAGAAAGGGTTGGGGTTTTTTTCCATTGCATTTAATAGGATTTAAATTCCACTCTCGGGGGAAAAAAAAAAAAGCCAGTCTTCAACACAAAACAAAACCTCTCCCAAGCCCCAGAAACCCTCACTGAGATCAGCACAATATAATTTTACTTTGCCTTTTCAGTACCACAGCCTGGCAGAAGCCTCAGTGCTTGAGATCAAGGGTCTCCAAATACAGCTCTTCATTGTGAGGGCAGCACACAGCCTACAACTGCAGCTGCCACATCGAGGAGGTGTCAGATGACTTACAGTGCCTTTACCCTGGCACATGGCATACCTCAGTGCAGGGAAGAGACAAGAAAGCAGGAGAGTGTCTGCAGTCATCAGCACCATCTCATCTCGCTCTCAGCTTCACATCTGATCAGCCCCAGCAGTCTTGAGATCACCGTGAGCCTCTTGGCTTCCCAGGGTGGGTATAAGGGTATGGTGGCTCTCAGATATTTGAAGAAATTGATAGGTATCCAAGTGTGAAGAAGGTTTTCTGCATTTGTTGCAAATATTTGATGTATAAAGCAAGAAACATTCCCTCTTACGTAAATTCATAAAACCCCAAGTATCATACATTGAGTGGGAAATATGGGGTAGTTTATAAAGTTATATTTTCTTATGCTAGCCTTCACTGGGCAAATACACTTATACTCTAGTACTGTTACTTTCAAATATTAATTTTTGATGAAAAGATACAGGTATCCAAAAGAAATTCCTCTCCAAGGAAGATACTTTTGAAAGCAAACCAAGAACAAGTTTCCTAATTATCCCAAACAGTTGTCAAGTTTGAACAATTCAATAAAATAAAATTAATTTGGGGAATATTTTTAAAGAGGGGAGAAAAGTCTCCTATGCACTTAATTTTTATGCACTGAAGAATCCAGAACATTTCTGTTCCCTCAGCTGTGCTAGCTATTAGAAATAGCAACTGTTTTGACATTACCTGCAGCAGGTACAGCCTATCTGCCCGGGCATTATTCTAGGCTGGGAAGTCTTCATAGTAGAATACAGACACAGCCATGGACTCCAGAACAAGTCATTCCAGCCTTCATTATTGGGAGCTCAAGGTTTCTTAAAATCTACCAGGTTCAAGAAAAAAGCCACACAATATTTCACACAACAGTATTTTTCCTCTCTCTAAAATGAGCCACTCTGCAGCCAGGAATGCAACACATGGAGCTGCCAGTGATTACACCACAACACACACTGGGCAGCAGGACTGGGATTTCAGCTCTGCTTCCAAAGGTGCTGTGTGTGTGCTCCACAGCGCCCGGCTAGAACAGCAGCTCTGTTCCCTCTGATTGCCTGACCCAGGAGGGCAGGGGAAGGAGTCCTTTTTGTTCACTGTTCTGCCAGCCACATCAGTGTTTTCATGTCAGCTGCAAAGCAAACTAGGGGGCTTGGACAGTGCTTTCACTCAACATACTCCATGGCCTAAGGACTAGGATGGTCTCCTACAATGCAGGTGTTGGTGCTGTGAGTCAGGCACACAAAGCAGGGTACAGCTTCTGGCTATGTGGATAAGTAACCTTACCACCAAATTACTGTGCAAAAAGTGGTCACTATCACCATATGCTGGGATTTCATCTTGTTCACCCAGAAGATGTCATAGAGAATGCTGCTTCAGCCACTGGATTGTTTCAGGAGGCTGCTAGAACTACAGACTGTCTGCACTAAAGGTAGTATCTAACACAGAGATTGAGGGACTTTTTCAGTAGGGACCGAGTCTCTTTTTCGTGCTGCTAGAGGTGCTATGTCTCTCCACTGATAGTACAGAAAATACAGACATTTATGTTCATTTACTTCCTATTAAGATGCCCAAAGTTATAAGCATTGCCCAAAGTAGACAGGCTGCTTTGACTCATACCTTGAGCAAGATTTTTCTGAATTGAACTTTGTTAACAAGAATAAAAAATCTGGAAAACAAAATTATTCATAACCTAATTACTTCATGTTGCATGAGGCAACCACTTGATTATAAAAAGTGGTGAAAGGGTAACTGTATCTAAACCTTGGATAAAACAGTGGGACACTTTACATGTTGGTGCTGCATGGTCCTTAGGAAATGAAAACAAAAAAGCCAGAGAGATCTGTAAAAGAAGCAGATGTCTTGAACAAAGAACATGACCAAAAAACTAGCTGGAGAAGCAGGAATGCTGGTTAGCAAATAATCTCATAATTCCAGAAATTATCTTCATTTGTGCACTAGGGTGAAACCAAGATCTTTCAAAAGTACTGCAGCCCCACTCTGAGTAACCAACAGTCCTTTCCTGACACTTAAATCCCAGAGTTGGGAATATAAAAAAATCTGGAGACTGGGGAAGGCTCCTGAGATGTTTGACACCCACATTAAATTAAATTAAATTATTCATACCTGCCTATGAGTTGCTTAAGCACAGTAAGATAATTTTTAATTAAGCCACTTCTAAAAAGGCATTTCTCTTGCAAACTGGATACTGAACACCTGTCACAGAACCAATCACTTGCTGCAGATTTGGGACCCCCATCTAATGTCCGGCTCCCTCCCTGATCTTACAACTTTTTGACATTCATGCAGAGAGAAGCAGTCCAGGGAAAGCAGGGATAGGTACTCTGATTTAATAATATGGGACAGGTGCTCCTGGAGTGCTTGAAAGCTCCTGAAACAGAAGGGGCGTTTGAATGTGAGCACGACCCCTGAAGGCATGAACCCAACCCCAGCAGTTTCTTCCTTGCCCTTAAGCAGGTTATCTCTGGTTTGAAGAAAATTCCTCCAAATACAGCAAGTTTTTGTATTTATGTTTTGTCAACATCTACTTATAAACTTCCACAGTAATATATAAGTGCTGATTTGTCAAATAAATTCCTCAAAAAATAATTTTAAAAAATCTTATAAAGTAGCACCCTCTGTAATTAGTATAAAGAGAGATGCAAGTTAAATTTAGTAAATGCAAGTTGGCTGTGTTGTATTCCTTTGCACAAATTAAAGTAGCTCTTTGCACACAGTAACTTTCACAAGTTGCTGATTGCTTTTTCAAGAAACATGAATTTTGCATTGATGAGGACTCAGCTGCCTGTTTGTGGCAGTTTTGTTTTGGGATAACTCAGTTTCTGCTCTAGTTATAATCCTTATATATTTTCACAAAGAAAATGTAACAGTATGCTGCATTTCTAAAGGTGTGTGAGAAGCAGCACACACCGCAGGAACAGAAGAAACACTGTTTGCAGAGAAGGGTGTCTCTGCTTCTTAGAACTTGCAGATCAAAACAGTCCATGACTTAATTATATGAAATCATAATAATTACACATTTCCCACAAAAGTAATTATGAATTTGTTTTGGTCTTCACCTAAAAGTTCCAGCCAGTGTTACTGCATCTTTTTAAACTGTATAAATTTGAAATGTATGCCATGAATTTGAAAATGTCATCTAAATTAAATTCGCTGCCTCTTTTGCACTGCTTCATGTAATGCAGTAGCACTACTGGACACAATCAACCATTGGCCATCAGCTTTTAGTATCACCTAAAGCAGCCAAAAGTGGCTTTAAAAAACATATTTTTTTATGATATGCAAATTAATGTATTTCCTGGGGGAAAAAAAAAAAAACAACCCAAATGGTTATGTGATTCCTGCATTCCTCATTTTAAAAGGAAATATATTTTTCCTTTTAAAATATACTAGGTTAGAAAATAAGATTTCCGTTTCTTTCTTATTTTCTGTTGAACACAGGAAAAAAATCACAATATATTGAGGTGTTTCCTATATAAAGCTAAATATTTTTATAAATTTATTGTGGTTCAGATTTTGTTTAACTTCTTCAGCAGACATTGCTTTACAAATTCTTGCTTGCTTAGAAAAAAAAATTCACCTGAACTTATTTATCATCCAAGAGTTTTTAATTATTTTTGTTTAGAAAGAAAATTCTTGTTCAAGGTTATTTTTATAAAATCTGAGTTAGACAAGGCTTTTAAGTGTAGGTATACACTCTTCAGATACTTCATGGTAATAGAGGTTAACAGGGAGTTAAGAAATATTTTGAAAAGGTTTCTTTCTGTGCCATCTGTTGTATTGAATCCCTATAAACTAAAGTACGGAGAATCAAAGTTTCTCTTTCATGTTGTGTCACTCTGCAACTAAATCTTATAGTCCCATCCCTGAAAATAAAAACTTACCTGTGTTGTTGCAGATAAGTTGCTCAGGCTTACATTTGCAACGTATCGCTCTTCCATTTTCTATACAGAATAAAATATACTATGTATTAATTTGTCATATAATTATTTTAAAAAAAAGAAAAGCAACTTGTCTATGTATTTTAATTCATTGGTAACTGAAGCTGATTTTTTTAGAATTCACATAATAATGCTGGTGAAATATTAACCATCTCAAACAGAAAAAGGGACGAGTTTTTTTGTATCTCCATGGGCATGATTATTGGATTTAATACCATGCCTAATCAAATAGGCAAGGATTTGACTACAACAGAGTGACTGAAGAGTGAAGCCATTAAATAACTTCCATTGAAGTTTCAAAGGAGGACAAAAGATAGACACAGCTTGTACTTCATAATGCAACAAGAAGTTCTAAAGGGAGAATTTTTGTTTTGTTTCAAGTTGCAGATTACTGAAGCAAAAGGGCTTTCTGCAAACTCACAGGACTAAGAGTGAGTACAGCCATGTGTTGCAGAGGGTCACAGCGTGCTGGGCAGCCCCTAAGTGGTCATCCAGAAGTCATCCACCCTGTACCCTTGGGCCAGAAGAGAAGGAGGACCCAGCATGGACTGGAGCTGGAGCTACCACTACTTTCATGGAAGATGGGAGTTAATACAGTAGTAACTGCAGTTACTGCTACAGTTCCCAGCAGGTTACAACACAATTCTCCCTCCATAAGGATGGTACCTGAGCAAACCAGTAGCTAAACAGAGAGTGGGTGGAAAGATTTACATAATTAATGTGTTATAACTATTTGGTATTAGCGTGTCAAAACTCCAGGAGAAAATCAGGTCACTTTTTTCCTTTACCAGGCTCCAAAGAACAAAATGGTGACTGTCCCATTCTAAGAATGGCAGAGGAGGTACAGAATTAGGAGCATTTTCTAATTGCCAGTTGCCAAGTACTGTCCAAATAAACTGTTCTGGTACTAAGCTATAATCAACATGCCTTCATTTGAGATAGCTCTGGGTGAATCTGTTGAATTTTGTTTAATCTCTCCATTTTGACCACTGTGTTTGCAAAGACTGGGAGTAAAAGGTGATTAAAGAGTATAAAAATTATTTTAAAAATACTTCCTTGACTAAATACTGTCCGGTATTAATTTTGGGTACTTTGACATATGCTGGATTTCTGTATAACTTCCCATGAAGCAGAGAATTGTTTCAGAAGCTATTGAAAACCTGTGGATTTAGTTTGCATTTTGCTATACATGTTTTTTTTAAAAAAAAACCAAAACCACACAGTCACATCCCCCTAACCCCTGCCCCCAATAAGAAAAACCCACAAACATTATTACTATTATTTTTTTTTTTTTTTTTTTTTTTTTTTTTGGGGGGGGGGGTGGGTGGGGGGGGGGGAAATTTTTTTTTTCTGTTGTTGAAAAGTGTCTGATCATGAATAAAGCACTAGCAAAACAAAGTCAATACTATTTCAGCTTCAGAAGGAACTTTGATGCTATGAGAAGATTCTGCTGTGCTGTATTTTATTTCTACAGCGACATGCAACAGCTTTGGTAATTCTGGTAGCTCTTTCAGATACACAACACTTTCGGTGTTGGTACATGTTAACAAAACTGTAGTATTTGACAAGCATGGAAATTCAGTCCCAATTGAGAAATCCTGGGTGGGGATGGGGCTAGAGGGCAACAGCTCCTCCTTTACAAGGGCTTTCTGCTCCAGGGTCCCATAAGCACCAGACTTGCCTGCCTTTCATTCAGCACTGAGGTGAAGATGTTGTGATTGGTGAGAGGTGGGCTACAGTGGTTTCAGGATGCTAATACTCAGCTCTGCAGCTCTGGATTTTAGCAGATCCAGACACACCAAGGCTCTTCTCTCAGCGCCCAAGGGGGACTGGTAGAATGAGGCTGACCAGTTGTCAGACAGAATTCAGATCATATGGCAATGATGCTGATTGGCAGAGAGAAATGAGAACATATAAACTTTCTTTTAGGTACAGATGGCTCCATTTCTCCTGTCAAAATTATTCACATTTTAAAGAAACAAATTAAAAATTAAAATCTTGTCTGTAGTAAGGAGAGCTGTTAATAGTTCTACACTTCGGATATACATACAATTATAGCTTTTGTCTCTCATGATGATTTCACCAGCTTTGAATTGCCTCTGACCATTAACTAGAAATTCACTTGACCTGAGATTAATCTTGAAGGAGAGGAAATGAAAGGTAATTCTGTGCAGGCCTTCCAAGACATGAATTAATACTAGTCTTTCACACAAGCATGGTTTTATATAGTGAAATAACAAATGAGCTATCCTCATCTCCCTGTGAAGTCCCACGTCTGTAGTGTTTACTCTGAGATATCTAGGAAGATAAATGCTTAGCTATACTCATCACTGTCTTTCTCTGCTTCACCTTGGAATAAAGCTGGACTGCTTCATTTCCATATCAAAACATGGCCACCCCTGCATGCATGTTCCTTAGCAAAATATTGTTCTTCACCAGGAAGACATAGACAGATCCAGATTATGCAGCAATTGCAGATCTTTTACAGCAGAAAAGGCAAAAAAACCCCCAATTATTTCTTATAAATGTGCAAATGGTCTGTGGTCAAGCAACACTGGAAATTCTCTCTCCTCTACCTATAAAAAAAGGGAAAAATTACAGCTTCTGCATGGGGAGGACTGAGCCTTCATTTCTCCTAGCATTCGGAAAATAATCTGAAGAAACAAAATTGAACGCAGACATCTGGGTAACCTGTGCACATAATCTCCAGTAGTGTCTTCAGGTCTCATGTATGTGTTTGATTTGAAGTTGCTGTTATGTGCTCATCACAAGGTGGACAGATCATATTCTCCTTTTGTTTCACTATA
Source organism: Chloebia gouldiae (assembly GCA_003676055.1). Classification (NCBI taxonomy): domain Eukaryota; kingdom Metazoa; phylum Chordata; class Aves; order Passeriformes; family Passeridae; genus Chloebia; species Chloebia gouldiae. The sequence continues at coordinate 6,755,226 of QUSF01000009.1, read as the reverse complement.
TATTTATATTAATAGCCCTTTGTCATGATATAAAATACTTTTAGGACTGATCCAATATTTCTACAGTGCTTGAATAGTTTTGAAATGGTTAAAATAGTTGTAAAATTATGATATTTATCTTCAGTACCTTGGACTATCACACTTGCTCAGCAATAAGAAAAGCAAGCTGGACTTCTGCCTAAATAAGAAAGCAAACTGGGCTTCTGCTTTGAAATATTTCCTTTAAGCAGAGTCTCAGAGGAGTGGCACATCAAATAAGTGGGATCTTTTGGATTCCTTACCTTTCATTGTATGTCACAAAAGTTTTCTTTTTAACTAGCAACACACTGCGACCACCTGATTGGGAGAAATTTGTCTGTGCAGAAGCCAGAATGACACTCTTCTAGTCCCAGGATCCGAACAGAGCTGAAGTGTCCATAGGGCCAGATCCTCAAAGGACACTTGCTCTATGACCACAGTTCTACAGGAGCCTCTCCTCTCCGTCCTGCTTCATCCCGACTTCTAGTTTACTCGGGGTCACTTGAAGGCTGTCTCAGCTCCCCTTCTTCCTATCCCTGCTGCCGCAGTCCCCTGGGAAAACTGGGGAACGGCTCCCGGTTTCCCAAAGGTCTCCGAAGGGGAGACGCGCAGAGGGAGGCCCACGCCGCTGCAGTCAGCGCTTGTTAGCGGCTGTACCGAGGACCCTCCATCCAAATCACCGGCCGCCTCTCCCCTGGAGCAGGGAAAAAGCGGCAGCCCGAGGGGCTGAGCCCTGTCGGGGTGCCCTAGGGTCTGCCCGAGCTGTGGATCTGACCTGTTGCTTCGCGTTTTACACGCAGAGCCGCCGGCTCAGGAGATTGCCGCGTGTGAAAGGAGAGAGATGCGCTCCCCCTCTCAGCCGCTTTCAAAGGCGCACGGGGCTGACAGAGCCGCCGGCCCCAACTTGAGGACCACACCTGCGGGCTGCGGGCACCCCCGGGGAGCGTCCCAGGAGGGGCGGCGGGAGCGCCGATGTCCCTCTCTCGGGTGTCACGCGTTAGCTACTATTGTAACCACGACGCCTCGCCCCTCGCCCAAAGCCAAAACCCTGCGAGAGCTCCAGGTGTACAAGATCTGGGAGAGACCTGAGATGTCACATCGCCCCTTCTTGTAGGGCTCACTCTGGGGGAGACCCGCGGGCGCTCCTGACAGGTCCCCCGAGTGGGGCAAATCCCCAGCGCCCGTGGGACACCCTTCGCTTCTCCCGGGACCGCCCCGCGTGGCCGTCCTCGGGCCCTACGCGGAGTGCAGCGCGGCCCGGCCCCCTGTCCGAAAAGAACCCCCGAGCCTGAAGAGGGGCTGCGGGCACAGCCCTGAGAGAGCAGAGGATGCTGAGCGAGCCTGCCTGCCCCGCTCGGGAGGCAGCACCCATCTTCCGTGCCTGGTTCGGTTACCCCGGGAGCGGTATGATCCCAGAAACCCCTCCCGCCGCTCCTCAGGCGCCCACCGACGGGCGGGCTTCGCTTTCAAGGCTCGGCTTGGCAGAGTCTGCTGAGCAGCTAATAACATAACAACCCTGCTTTGATCAATTCGAACTAATTACCCCTCTTAATTAAAGTCTTTAGCGGTTGCTTTAGTGTTTTGGCAAGGGCGAGGAGAGCTTTGCCGTGAGGCAGCGCCAACACCGAGCTCCCCGCCCGCCCGCGCCGCAGCCCCCGCCGCCGCAGTCACTCCTTGGCAAAGGTTTATTTCCATCAGATCAACGAATTCTTTTTTTTTTTTTCTCTCCACGTGCAAGAATCAATGCAAAATTTAAATCCGTACATAGAGAACAGTTGTGTCCATATAGATACGATATTCAGGGGGAGAGGGAGAGGAGGGAACTAGGAAGGGTAGGATAACCAGCAGACAGCGGAGGCAGGGCAGGATCAACACAAGGGAAATATATATACATCGAAATAATTAAAATGGTGCAGCATTCCCGGCTCGAGTAATACAGATTCCCAAATAAATACATCAGAAATTGGCTTGGTGCTTTTTGTTTTTTGTTTTGGTTTTTCTTTTCAACCGTCTCTCCACCTGAGATGCAACGACAACAACAACAAAAAAAAGTAGTCTGTAAAGAACAAAGGAAAAAAATTAAAAAAAAAACATAGGAAACAACCAGTCCCATTAACGTTAGTGGCGATATAGAGCATAATACACAAAACCGCTTAACAAGTGCATGCAAAGAGGCGGTGGGGCTCGCAGCGGCGCGGCCGGCGGCCGCCCCTCACGGCTGGAGCGGCGGCGGGCCCTGCAGCAGCGCCCCGGGCGGGGGCGGCGGGTCGGGCCCCCCCAGCTCAGCGGGGGGCCGGGGCAGTCCCAGGGCGCTGTCATGCAGCTTACGGACGTGCTTCTTGAGGTCAAAGTTCCTGCAGAAGCCTTTGCCGCAGGTGGGGCAGGTGAAGGGCTTCTTGTCGTTGTGGGTGTGCATGTGGAAGGTCAGATTGTACACCTGGTGAAAAGCCTTGTTGCAGATATTGCACTTGAACTGCTTCTCCCCGCTGTGAGTCAGTTTGTGGTTTTTGTAATTGCCTGTGAATAAGGAAAGAAAGGCAAATGGAGCCGGATTTGAAAGATAGACAATGAAAAGACTACAAAACTATAAAAAAACATCCAAACTCTGTCCCATCAACAGAGATCCGCTTTAGGATGAAACGACCGCAAACCTCCCGCCTTCTCTCCATCCTCCCCGCGGCTGTTTCACTTAACAGACGACAAGGAAAGGATCGAATACACCAAAATCACGACAATTGCAGAGATATAACGCCTGGGTTTAGACATCACAGCAACGCGTGAAGAAAAAGTAGCTAAATTATTGTATTTGGAGGGGGAAATAAAAGGAGAATTCGTTTGCCGAGCCGCGCTGGAAGCTGCATGTTGCAGTGAACAGAGAACAGGCGCTTCCAGCGGAACGACTGCCCCGCCGTTCCCCCGGACAGAGACCCCTGCCCCGCTTCGTGGGGTAGGGCATGTGTCCGGGCTAGCCAAACTTAAAATTAATCTAAATATCTAATAATAAAATTTGAACACAAAATTAATTCCCCACCACACTCCCTGTCGCAAATTGTCCCGACATTTGACCTGGCTTGGGGAGGGGGAAGCCGGAAAACAGAGAGGGTGCTGGAGACTAGTACCTTTCTGGTGAAATCCTTTGCCACAAAATTCACAGACAAATGGTTTATAGCCGGCGTGTATTCGCGTGTGCGTGTTCAGGGTCGAGCTCCGGTTAAAAGCTTTGCCGCACTGGTTGCATTTGTGTGGCTTTTCCTGGAGGGAAACAAACACCAAGTCACGGTTCCTTGTTGGCTGTCTTGCGGGATCTGTGTTCTGTTTTGCGGGATTTTATGAGCTGATTTGTGGAGTTCTGTGTGTTCAACTGATGGCTCGCAGATGCCGGTGCGGGGCACCCCGTGTACCTACCGCGCTTGGGGCAAACGAAATCTCCCCGCGGCTGCGGATTGGCCGCCCCCCGCGCCGCTGTTTCGAGCGGCCGGACAAACGCCGAGCTCCCCGAAAAAGGTGAGCGGAGAGTCTTGGGCAGGGAGGACGGGGCAGAGGATGGGCTCACCTGGGTGTGGATGATCTTGTGCCGGCACAGCGTGCTCGCCTGTCTGAAACCCTTCCCGCAAACTTTGCAAACAAAGGGTCTGGCTCCCGTGTGTACCGGCATATGGCGCGTTAAATTATAATGTGCATTAAATACCTTGAAAGAGAAAGGAGACAATAAAATCAAATTTTGATTAGAAGGCGAGAGTGCCAAGGGGAAACCGTCATTTCAAAATCAAGCAAGCAAGCGACAGACATCCGGCGGGAAGACGGACAGGGACAGGAGGCTGGGGAAGGGAGGCGGGCTACGGTGCTACTTGCCTTTCCACAAACTTCACACGTGAAAACTTTGGGCTTGCTGCTCGGGGAGCCGCGGCTGAACTCCGACGTCTTATAGGCGATTTTTTCCGAAAGGATCTGAGCACTTTCTTTCATGTAGTGCTGCAACTGAGCCTGCGATAAGTCCTTGAAGGCCACCCCCGCTGGGTACTTGTCCACGGTCGGTAGCACCAGCTTGTTCCGCTCCGCCAGGTAAGCCTTGGGCTGCGGGTGCAAGGGAGAGCTGAGGAAATAAGAAGCCACCGGGTGGATGTTGACACTGGAGGACGGGTGACAGGGGCTGTCGCCTCGGTTGAAATAGCACAGGGCTCCCATGGCGTGGAAGGAGGAGTGATTGACCACTCGGGGTCTTACCAGTTTGTACTGCTGCAAGGGCAGGGCATCGCGGGGGAAATCTCCTTTCAAGCTCAGGGCACAGTTCAAGAGATCGCCGCAGCTAAAGGAGGGCGAGGAAGAGGAATCTAAGTGAGCCTTCCTGGGTTCCGCTCCAGCCACCGCTGCTTTGGGCAGGGTATCGTACGCCACCGGGACAAAGGGGATCATGCAGGGGATGGAGGAGTTGAGGTGCAGCGGATGCTTGGGGTCGCCTTTGGCCACGGAGCCATGGAGGAGCTGCGGGACGGGGATGGAGCGGGGCTCTGGAGTCCGCGCCATGATGCGCTCTATGGAGAAGGCGAGTGGCTTGGGCGTGCTGATCATGTTGCTCCTGGCAGACAGGCTTTCTCTGGACGGAGGAGTCGCTAGAATTTTGGTCGCCGTGTGGTTGCCACTATTGTCCATGGCTGAACTGCATTTGTTCTCTCGGTTTGAGCCGCTCTGGTAGACGCCTCTTTTTTTTTTTTTCCCCCTTTTTTTTTTTTTTTTCTCTCTCCCCTCTCTCTCTCTTTCACTTTCTCAGCCCTTTTTCTTGTTACTGATCTGCGAGGAGGGAAACCAGCATTGCCGCCGCCACCATCACCACAGACTCCGCCGGCGGAACCAGCCTTCTCAGTCCAGTGGACTCATGCCAGCCCATCACAGTTTACTTTGGCGCGCCAATGACTCGGGACAATCGCTACTTATTTCTATCAATAGAAAGTGTTGTGTCAATAACGCAGCCAAGATCTCGCCAATCGTTAACTTCCAAGAGGAGAAGGTAAACTAGATAATTGCTCAATTCGCTTCCAACAGTCAACAGGAAAAGTTTTTCCCCCCCCAGCAAGCGGCTACTTTTCATTGGCGCCCGCGCCTCCCCCGCCCAGGGAAGGAGGTGGCCCTCCCTCCTTCTCGCCTCTCTCCCCTCTGCTTCCCTCCCTCTCTCTTTTTATTATTATTATTTGCAATCTGCTTAACCAGGCTTTAGAGGCCAAGCAAATCCGAGATCAATTTTCTTGTTTGGCTTTAAATGACATCATCTAAAATCATTGTCCAAGTGCTAAATAGGGATGTGAAACTCAATTCAAGGGCAAGCGCCAGGGTGTTTGTCAAACAAGGTGCTGCAGAAGAAGCGGCTGGAGGGGAGGCTGTTTGTTTCCTTGCCACTTTCCAGCCCGAGCTCCTTTGTGCGTGCGTACGTGTGTGTGTCTGAGGGAGGGAGGGAAATGGCTGCTCTGCTCCTGGGACTGCTCCTGGGACTGCTCACTGCTTTAAAGAACAAGGTCAGGTGGCGGTGAGCTTTTGGAAAACACAGTAGACAAATAAGCGGGGGACTTGCAACAAGCAGACGGCGAGACCAGCTTGTGGGGATGCAGGAACCTCCTGGGCCAAATGGAATGAGTGCTTGGGAGCAAAAGGATGGTTCAAAACCTGGGGCAGGGGAAGAGAAGAAAAAGGAGGTAGGAAGAAGGAGTGCCTTTTAAATCCGAATCCTAATTTATATATTTATATTTTTGTATGTATAAACATATGTAGCCTGGATATACACTAAATATAGCTTCTGTGTCCTTACAGAATACATGCACAACACAAATACCGAAAACTCAGGGTTGGCACAGATAGAGCTCACACACTGTTTATATATATATATATATATATATATATATATATATATGCACCTAAACAGATGCAATCCCCATGTATTTAATATGAGCTTGACGGCCCTGGTCGGGGCGGGCAGCGCCAGCGGTTGTTCGTCCTGTCAGCGAAGCGGGGGTGGTCGGGGAGATGAGAGGGGCAGCAGTGGGCGCGGGACTTTCTGTGTTCCCGCCCACCCCACCATCCGACAGTTCGGGCTCCGGACAAGGTCCCATTCCTCCCGCCGGCCTGAGGTTCACTCGACTGGTGACCGAAATAATACCCAGGAGAAACCAAGGGTCCCTCCGTCCCTGCCACCCCCGGGAGCGCGCGGGAAGGCCGCGTCCCTCAGCGGAGGGATCCATGCATCAGCTTCCATGATCAGGGGTCCAGCACTGCCGTTCTCCGAGGCAGGGGGAGAGAGGCAGGAGGTGTCGGGTTTGCTAATGGAGAGAAGCTTTCAGGAGGCAGGGAGGCCCGACCCCCGTCTCCCCTCGCAGCCGCCGGCCCAGGACAACCGTCTTGCGAGGAACTGAAAGCAGGGAGGAAGGGCTGGGGAGAAAGGGAGGGAGAGATAGGGAGAGGGAAGGCGGGATGGAGGGAAGCATCCTTGTCCCCGGAGCCGTGACCTGCCGGTTGTGGCCTCAAGGCACCGCGGTTCCTTTTGAGGAGAGCAAAGCAGCGGCTGTTCCACGACGGTACCTCTGCGGCCGGGAGCTCCATGCGGGGCACGGAGGAAAAGTATGTCCTGCGGTCCCCGGGACAGACGTCGAGCGACGGACAGCGGCCCGGGCACCATTCCCTGCACACCCTTCGTGTCCGCCCCGTCCCTCCCGTGTCGCGGAACTCAGGCGGGCGACAGGAGCCGGGGCTGGCCTCGGACGTGTCGGGATGGACACAGCCGTGCGGGCACGCGTGAGGCGGAGGATCCGCGCTGGCGGCGATGCCGCGCTCCGGCCCTGCGCCCTGTTTCCCCTGGCCTGGGGGCCGCTGACCGGGGCTGCTCACACGCTTCTCCCACGCAATTCCCCACGGCAGATGGGTCGGGACGTTAAGATCGTAATTGCTGTCCCGGATCGTGTTGCTGCAGCCGCCCGCCTTTTACCTGGAGGAAGGAAGGATCGTGGACTCGCGGGGGGACGCAGCCGGGCCTCCCCAGAGCCGTGAGGGGCAGCTGTCTCGGGCTGCCCGCTTCTCCCGAGCGTCGGTGTATCGCTCTGGTACTTTGTGTCTGCCAGAGGAGAATTTCCTCCTTCAGAGCAATTTACATTTAATTCAATCTAGGCAAATTTCCTCTTGATTGGTGCTGAAGAAGGGAATTATTGTTGAGTGGGTTTTAGAGGCTTCAAATCTCATATACTTAATATGTTAACAGCTTGTTCTTAACTGGTCTTTTTGGGATTGACTTTTTGACAAGTGTTTGAAAGTAAAATATGTAGTGTCATTTGAGCAGGGTAAATATCCCAAAGCAGCAATTACAGCCCTGCCATTGCAATTACACTGGTCTACTCAGAATTGAGATACACTTTTGAAAAAGCAATAGCTTTATTATTCAGTACTTCCTTACGAATATACCTCCCTTACTTTCGGTACCTCTCAAGACAATTTATGTAAATGCCTGATTTCCCGTAGCGATCTAAAAGCAAAATTTTCCGAGGGCAGGGGGGCGGCAGGGGGACATCATCCTCTTCTGTCTCAGAGGGAGCCTTGCTAGGTGTTGGTGTTGCCGCAATATAGTAACTAAAAAAAAATATAAATTTTTATTTACTATAAAGTTACTAAAATCAACCTCGACATATCCTCTTTTAGTCCTGTTCTGAGCTTTGCCTTGCTTTCGGACCGCATCTTTTCTTAAGTTTTACGTATCTGCCGAGCCGCAAATATCCTGCAGTCGTGCTGGTGCAGCGTTGTTTCTTCCCGAGGCAGAGAGACTTACAGGCTCTGAAAGTGGCAATAAGGAACCTCTCGGCCGGTTTCTGTTGGGGGAGCACGGCGGGCCCGGGCTCCCTCCAGGCTGGCAGCACGTACCGAGTCCCAGTAGAAGGGGCCGGTGGGGGAAGGAGCCTGCCCGCCGGTCTCCCGCAGTTACAAACCATCGCAGAAATTAAGGGCAAAACTTTTGCCTCGAGTTGATTTCGTGCTCTGCCCGGGAAAGCTGCTGTTCTCTTTTTCCCCGTAATCGGCTTTGTGTTTCATTCGTTCCTAAGGTATGTTCTTGATATTGCTCACTTGCATTATTATCATAACGTATCTCTACATGCACTCAAAATCCGAGTCACCGGCGAATTCATCTCGTCGTCAGGATTACTTCAATCCGATCCCAGAGGCGATTAGAGGGAGGTAAAATACCGCCTTAGAGCCTAATCTTTAATTTCTTCCTCCTTAATAAAATGAATAATTCCATTGCGTTTTTAAGTAAAAAATGAATTGAAAAGGATAATAACTCCGCTAACCTTCTGTTGCTTGTATTAATATTTTCCTGGGAGTGTTTTACCGTAACCCTCCTCCCCGAGGGGCTGCTCCCTCCGTGCGCCCGAAGCCGGCTCCCCACAACCGAGTGCGGGCAGGGACGGCAACATCCCTCCTGGTTCCGGGACGCCTCTAGGCACCCCGAGCGTGGAGGGAACCAGGGAGGTTACAAAACATCCTTCTGGCCACGACGTCGGCGGACTCGACGGCGGCTGAACAGATCCTGATAACTGTTATTACTGTTGTAATAGTCGTCATTAATAGCGAGACTGACGCGATTCGCTGCTAAAGGCGAGCCGCCGGATTTTTGAAGAGGGGATTTACCCCGACACGAGGGACGCCGTGCTCCCCTCAGCCGCAGCGCCGCCCGCCCGCAGACCCCGCCGCCGCGAAACGCGTTGGCCCTGGCTTGTTACAATTCGGAATTAGCCCCTGGCTGCTGCGGTGCTGGAGGGCTCGCTGTTCATTCCTACTCAGAACTTGTCGTTTACTGTATTTTGAAGGGAAGTAAAAATATGAACGGGGGAGAGTTACAGCGGGGGGAAGTGAGCCAGCGGCCTTCGCCCGGCGCAGGGGGAGATCCGGATTGCCGTCCTTTTCGGTGGGAATCTGCGGATACCGCCACCCGCCCGGCTGCTGGCATGGTGGACGCAGCTCCCTGGCCCACCCGGCCCCGGCTCCCGTTCTGCTCTGCGGAGGTCGGCCGCAGAGCCCGTGTACATCTCGCAGCAGCCTCGGGCTCTGAGGTTTCTGGAGCTTGGACAAAGGCGCTTGGCCTTTCCCGGTTTTTAAGTTGTAACACTTCGGCGTTTTCTCCACTGATAATTTCTCCAGTGTAAGAAAGTAATATAAATATGTGCGTGCGTGTGTGTATATACCTTCCGAGACTATGTATAATCTTCCCATACAGTGAGTGTGTGTTGACGTCCCTCTATAGCAGTTCCACCGCAAGCAAAATAATAAAGTATTTGTAACTTTTAAGTATTTGTAATTTGAATCTATCACAAAAGAAAAACATTTAACCCTGACCCGCAAAATACAAGTGCTTCCGAAGGTAAAACAAAGTTTGGCAGTACAGTACATTTTATACAGACCCCCCTAAATGGAAAACCAAACTGGTGCAAATTAAGCCTTTTCATGTGTAAAGCCTTTAATCACATATAAACGAAATTACAAGTGACCCTCTAAAGCAGCGCTTCCGGCCCTCCCGTAATTCATGCGAGCGATTTGACTAAGTGTGCCAGCTCCGAACGTGGACTGCAGCTATCACGTCTAATCTAATCAGTCCGCCTGTGAGGGGACCCGGCGGTGTCATCAACTCCAAAGGGCCCTTGGTGGAAGTGGCTGGGAGAGGCCAGCGGCAGCTGGAGCCATGAATGACACTTTCTCATTTGTTCCTTTCCCAGTTCAACAAATGTTTAGTCCCGTTACTGCTAAATGAACGCCTTGCGCTCTTTGGCTGGGGGAAGCTATTTATTTTTTAAGATTCCTGAATAGGATCAGGAGCAATTAACTTATTTTTTTTGTTTCCATTTTCTGTCGGTGTACTGGGAGGTAAGCTGGAGCAAAGCGAAGAGCCGGTTGCTGTGTGGGCGCCTGTGTGCTGTATTCCCGGCAGCGAGATACGCCGGGCTCGCCATGGCGACAGGAGGGTGCCCGCTGGACACGAAGCGGGACAAAACCCCGCTCGTTTTTGGCGGGACCCCTTTCGATGTGCCGCTGCTGAGAGAGGGGGAGAAACCAAATGAGAAACGTGAAAATAAGAACGAAAGTAGGAGTCGCGCCCTGTCGCAGACGCTGCTGGACGGAGCCCGGGGAGGATCCTCCACCTTTTCGGCTGCTCGCTGGGGCCCCTACCCGGGAACAGACGCGGACAACTGAGCCACCCTCGGGACTGAGGGGGGAGGAGGAAGAGGTGGGTGCGACACGACAATACACCTGCTAAGGCCGAAAACAAACTTTTTGTGTGTGTGTGATTGATTTTTGTGTGTGTTTTTTTCCCTGCATTTTTTCCCCAGTCGCTGTTAAAGCAAAGCCCTCCGGAGGGAGGCCGGCCGTGGTGTCTCTGCGGCTCAGAGGCGTCCCGGGGTCCTTCCGTTTCGCACAGCAGAAGCTCCGCTCCCCTCCATCCCCTCTCCGACTGCCCCGCCGCTGCCGTGCGGCTCCCGCCGTCGGCTCCGCGCTCCTTTGCTGACGGTCAAACATTGACTCAGCCCCCTTTCGGTAGGTGCCTAAGGGGCATTCTCTGTGCAAGAACCCGCCTCACAGCCTTACACTCCCTCCCCGACCCCCCGCGCTCATGGCCATGTCCCTCGTGGAGCTGCACTTGCTGCCCACTCCGAAGCTGACACTGGTGCCCCGCCCGACCTCTGCGCCGGGAGTCTGACGGGTCCCAAGAAGAGTTTCTCAAAACCTGGAAACATCCGGCACCTGACCGGGATGCCCCGGGAGCCCAGGAAGCGTTGTTGTGGGTGCCGTGTCCACAGCGCCAAGGTGGGAGGGAGGCCGCTCCGCTGGGCGCCTTCGAGTGGCTCCCGGGGCACCCCGAGCGCCACTCGCCCTCTCACTGCGGCTGCTCCTCCAAAGCTGCGCCGGGGGCTGCCCTCCGCTCCGGGTCGGGTTTGAAGGGAGGGGCCACTCTGCCAGCGCCAGTCTCGGCGGCCGGACCCGCCGGAGCGGGCTCAAAGGGCGCGGCCTGAGCCGGCGGCGTTGCTTATCCGGAGGCGCCCCAACGTCGCCCTGCGGCCGCGGTGCTCCTCCAGCCGCTGCCTTGCCTATCGCCTCCTTGTCTGGGGTAAGCGACAGCCGAGGGCAGCGAGCTCTTGGTTCCAGGCACCCTTTGCCCGGCAGCAGGAGACCTGCGAGCATCGCTCGCAGCGGCGGCGCGCACCTGGTCGTGGCTTCTGATTCGACTTGTAAATCCCTGTTTATACCACTAACACTCAGGGGGAATGAATTAAACGAGACCGCTCCTGTCCCTTTTCCTAAGGGTTCCCTGCACTCTTCGCCCGCTTAGGAAGCGCGGAGGTCCCCGTGGAGCCCCCGCAGCCCGCGGCGGGCGCGCCGCTGGCTGCCTCAATCGAGAGCTCACAGCGAGCGGTGATGCCGCCCGTCCGGGACGGGCACGCAGCTTCGCTTAAATACCTAAGTTAGGATGTAGAGGCGGCCCCTGCGCCCTCCCTCACCGAGCGCTGCCCTGGCTGCTGCAGGCGACAGTGCCTAACGCTGAAGATGTCACGGAGGTACTCACTGGCATTTTCAAGCATCATGTTGGTTCACGGTTTCACAAATCTAGGTACTAAAAAGTTGTTTGCATTTGGAAGAAATTAAAGGACATTTGAAGCACTGTCTCTTCTGTATCTGTCTTCCATTGACATCTGCTGCGCTGTGTCTTCAACAATAACTTATCCTATACTTTGTGTATGAGTTAATTTGTCTTTCCCCACACATCTTGCAACTTCTTCACGGTTACATAAACTGTTTTTTTTTTTTGTCTTTTTTTTTTTTTTTTTTTTTTTTTTTTTTGTTTAGCATTTCCTTACTCTATCTTTCTGACAAATATATTATCTGTCTTGTCAAATTTCGAATTTGAGTAACTCAAGTCCACTTCAAGCCACAAAAAGCCATAGTCTTGTCTTGTTTGGGTGGGTTTTTCCTTTTTTTTTTTTTTTTTTTTTAATTATCTCAGGATGTAGACAGGATTAACTGCTCCCTAAGGCATAGGGAGCTGGGAGGAGACTCCCCCGGCTGCCTGGAGAAGGCCTCACCAGTCAGGGCCACTCCCACCACACCCAACCAGGAAGCAGGGCAGGGGAAGGAGGTGGTGACAACTCAGAGACCAGATCATTAACATGTTTGTAATGGTCAGAAAGCCCTGAAGTCAGTCTCTGGAATAGGTTCTACACAAACAAGGCCCATAAACAAGGGGCTGTAGCTGAAGTGAGAATCCAGCACTCCTCTCACTGGGGCAAAGGCTATCAGCCCTGAACAGAGCTGAGATTGAGTCCCTGGACAGAGGCTGTGGGTGGAAGTCCTCCCAGGTGAGGCTCATCAGGACCATGATGACCTACAGTCTCTTGAGGACCTGACAGGTGAAATTAATATAACCAACTCTGTAATCATCCAAATTGATAGGGAGAGTAATTCATCAGGAAAACCTTCTTGGGATGGAGGCAGCTTGGGACAGAGAAAAAGCCCCAAGGGGAGGTGAGTGCAAATCACTGTTTCCCACAGGGCTTTTGGATAGCAGGGCTGGGCAGAGAGGCTAGTGCCAGGTCACTCTCTGTTGAAGGAGATAGACCCATCACTTACCTCCTGGGTTGTGCTGGTGACAGGCACTTCTGTCCTGGTGTTTCTAGGTCCCACTCCAGCTCTATACTCTGTTAGTGGCTTGCTAAGGATAGTGCTCAGTTTGGATATTGCTTCCTGTTCTTGTGTTACCTTGGAACATTGAAAATCTAATGTCTTCTGGTGAAAGCCCTGCACAGACCTGGCACAACTCTGCACTACAAGGCCTTGGCAAGCACTGCAGGGCCACTGAAGTGATACCTGCCTTTACTTCTTTACACCTGGCTTCTCCACAGGCACCTCTGCAGGGTCTAAGGAATGTCAGGATGGGGAAAGGGGAAGCAGGGAGACTTTTGAAGAGATAAAACTCCCTTTGTGTCTGACTGACACCGATCTCTCTTCTTCATTGGGTTTAGGAGATGGGTGTTACACTGGATAGCCTGGCTTCCTCTGCACCCTGCTGCCTGCCACTGCCAGACGGGGGCTGAGGCTGCAGCTCCTGCCAGGCAGGTTATTCCTTACCAAGTCTGCGTCTCAGCCAGAGTCCCAAATGGCCCTTCAAGCATCGTCAGCTTCCACACACCAGCACAAGTAGGACAAATGACAGGAAAGGAATATGCAATTATTTTACTGCTATCAAAACTTAAATCAGCCATCTAGCAGCCTGATAATAGGGAAAAATAATGCTTGGGCTTCCTGTGCCTCCTTCAGCCCAGCAGAGATGGTGATGAAAAAAGCTGAGCAGAATGGTCTACCTTACCAGCTCCCAGTTCTTCCTTGTAGCTGAATTCACCTCAGCTCATGAGATGATTAGGCTGGTTTGCCACAGAAAAAAAATTGCCACTTAGGATCTCTCTGTAGACACCTAGGAGAAGTGTAACGTGCCCTTCCCTGCTTGGCTAAGCTTCCAAGTGTGCTGAAAGCCACTTTTACCTGCAGCTCTCATTCTCAGTTCCTGCAGCCCTGCATGCTTGCAATAGACCCCTGAAATCCTACAGACTGTTCTTGCACAAAAACCTCACATCAACCTTGTAAACCCACAACAGCTCCTCAGTAAAGTCCCTTAGGTATAATCCTATGGCTCAACAAGGACCTCAGCAACCTATTACTACTTCTTTGGGTGTCATCTGATTTTGTGTACATAAACTCAGGAATTAGTCATGCTCCCACCAAACAAACAACAACAAAAAAAGGTTGCTCTGTTTTTTATAAGCTGTGTGAGATTTGACTGATGAAAATTTGAATTCTTTCTAGTTCATCCTGAGGGCATCAAAAAGCAGGCAGTGGGCCTGTCTGTTCATCTGCTACTGAGAGGTTTTTGTTTGCTTTTTTCCTTTATCAAGGCATTGTGTCCTTGGGTACTTGTTTGCTATGTATATCTGCTCCATAAAAGAAACATATTTGTTATAAATCACTATGTAAATGAAATAATTCAAAAACCTCATTCTCATGAGGAATAATGCAATGGTTCAGATTGTTTGAAATACTGAAAACATCTTTTAATTGTAGAATTCTATACAAACTTGGGTAGATACATAAATGGCCACAACAAAATGTGTTCTTATTGCCTGAAAATTTTCACAAAAATACAAACATAGATGGCAAGCTTACTGACATCCAATGGGATGAGATATCGTTAAACTTGCAAAATGAATAGACAAGACACTCCTAAGCAGTTTGTATGTGTTTGACTGTCCTTGAAGTTCTTCTGCTTACATACCAACCTCAATGTACAAAGAAGCAATATTAACATTTTTAATGCACATCACATAATAATGTAAAATTAAGCACAAAAAAAGGTGAACAAATTGTAATCCTGAAAATACACTGCATTTTTTTTACCTAGGGCATTGTCTCATTCCAAGGATGATTTCCTGTATAGTTGTGTTTTAAGTAAGACACACATCTTATTTCAGCACAGGACATCAATATCAGATGGAGATACAAGAATAAATGGTAGCAAACATAAGGGAAAGAAATGTAATCACAAGTGGAACTCAAACTCCATGCCAGTGTTCTTGCAGCCCTAAGCAAAGCTATACATAAAAATATGCTGCTACAACCATTATTCTCAAAAAGTTCTTGGCACTTTTCCTCTGATAGTCTTTCTTTTTTTAATGGAGCAAATTACATTTCTGCACCGATATCATAAGGCAAAACTATAAAAGCAATTACAAGGACAAGTTGCCAAAAAACCCCAAGGCAAAGATAAACCCCACCCTCAGACCATCACCCCCCAGCTCTGAATGCTTTGTGAAATAAAATCATCCCTCTTCCTCATCACTGTCTTTCATTGTAATGCCCTGAAGTCCTCCTGCATCCGTGACTGAGACTGTGGCTTCCTCTACAGTCAGCCGGCTGTGCACGGTGTCGTAGGTTTTACTGTTCAGCGTCCCCTCCATCACGCCTTGCAACCTGAAGTCTCGGTAGGTTTTCTGTGGCAAAAGTAAAACATCCTGAATTGGACTCCAGCAAGTCTGAGTACTCTTTCACTATACACTATATACTGGCCATTTCTAGCGTGCCAGCAGCACAGGTTTATTCCTCCTGCAGGTAGGGACTTATCACCTTGATAAAGATTTTGGGGTCTTACTTTTTGGGCTGTGTGAGATTTCTGCAAACTCCAGAGATTCTAATTTGATGGTCATTTCTTTAGGAGATTGTATTTTGTGTTACAGCATAATCTAACTGCTGATTTCTCAGTAACTTCCTTTAATTTATTCAATAAGACATCAGCTGAGAATTTTTGTAAATACTGAGATGTGAATCTGGCCACAGGTAGTTCAGTTCTGTCATTTCACAGAAAATGTAAATACCTGACCCTTTCCCCATAGTATAATTTTATTTGTATTTCTCTATACATTTATATGCCAAAGTGGAAGAAGAATGATTATATATTACATTACAATATAATATAGTCTCTAAAAATGAATACAAGTTATGATCTATACTATACAATATCAGAATTTCTGAGGTGACAACCTAGTTAATTTACATTCTAAGTCTCTTCATTTTGATTCGCATATACTTTTTTTTCATTTCAGAAGATTTTGCTTCCTTGGTATTCATCCTTTCTTCTTTGTTTTTCCATCATGTGAGAATTCTGAGTGGAATTGTTTTATTCATCAATGCTATGTTCAAGTAAGCACATGGAAAAATCATCCACGTAGTTTATTTTTAAATGATAACACATTTGAAATAATCTTTTCTCAATATTACCCATAAATGCTTAAAAAGGACAAGTTGATCTAGGCACTTTCTTATTTTGTGCATGCTATCATTACAAATTCTCAATGTTTCGGATGAGAATATGGGGAAAAGAAAATGGAAGATAATTAAGGGCTATCAGGCCCATTCCTCTGCCTGAGGAGGAGACCATGTACAACCCTTAGAGAAAGAAAAGATTTGATCTTGTTTCACTCAATACTTCAGAGAACTGCAAAAGACCACTCTTAAAATGGGTAACATTCAGATGAGAGATTTTTTTCTGCTACTATGATGATTATTTAGACCTTGTTAGAATCACTACAACTGAGATTTATTTGACTTTCATAGGTCAGCATCAGAGTCAATGGATGCAGCTTATGTTTTGCTCACACACTCTTGCGAGTACCCAGCCTGGTCTTTTTCAAGTGTCACCATTGCATTCCCTTTTTATAACACCGTGCATTCAATTTGCTTTGATGTTGTTAACAGGTCCTACAGCAATTTCCTTCACTTTTTCATTGTATTCTTCCCATTCTCAGACCAGCACTCTGGGGTTCAGACATTGCTCTTCTCTTGACATAGTTTTTTGCAGGATAATAATGTTCACTTCCAAGCTTAATTTTTCATTTCTCCCTAACTTTCTTGGTCCTTGACCTTTCTTTAGTCACATCCCTCTGCACGTGTCTCAGACATCTAATGAAACCCTTATGTCATCATAAGCCTTTAAAGAGAATAAAGGAACAATGTTTCTTCTTCTAGGCTTTCTTTAAAAGGGCACCACTCTTGTTGCATCCAAATCCGAAAGAATTCTAATTCTCTTACTCATCCCATGTCCTTCAAAAATTACCTACTACTTATTTGGGGTTTTATTGGTGGTTTTTAATTTTTAAAATATTTTTAAGAGGTGACAGGAGCAATACTGCTTCCTGTGGTTTTTTTTTTGTTGGTTTTTTGTGTTTTTTTTTTCTTTGTTTTGTTTCATTTGTTTGTTTATTGTTTTTTTCCTAAAGCAAACACAAAAATGCCTTCATTCACTCTATTTTGGAGGAACTGTACCTTCCCATGTCTTTCTGCAGCTGGGCTGCAGCAGAAAAAGTTTCTTATGATACTCTTCTTGAACCATTGTTTTGTATTTCCCAGCAGTCTCTTGTCTGCTGAGTTCATGTTTTACCAGTTTTATCTTCACCCACCAAAATTTTCTGTTTTCCAGAACCAATATGATTGATGTCATCTTCTACAGTCTTTAATATCCACAGAAGGTGCCATGGAATAACACAGCTGGAATTTACATGCAGAGCAAACCAGGTATATGGGCACAGAAAGGCCAAAGTGTTCCCACCTCCAGCAGGAGCCTCTGGCTTTTGAACAACACTGGCTAAGCAGTGTGCCAGGTGGCAGGGGGAAGGCAGGTTGGCAGTGCTGCTCATTCACCTGAAATTCAGTTTTGTAACAGTTTTCCTTTAATCTCCCTGCTGGTATTTCTCTTGTGCAATTTAGCCTGCCCATTCTTAGATCTCATGGGGCACATGTTTTAGATCCTCTAACACCTATCTTCTTCCTCAGAGGATGATAACTACTTTGGAAAGGGACTTTTTACAAGGGCATGGAGTGATAGAACAAGAGGGAATGGATGCAAACTGAGAGTAGGTTTAGATTAGATATTTGTAAAAGTCTTTACTGTGAGGGTGGTGAGGCACTGGAACAGGTTGCCCAGATATGTTGTGGATGCCCCATCCCTGGAAGTCTTCAAGGCCAGGCTGGGTGGAGCTTTGAGCAGCCTGGTCTAGTGAGACGTGTCCCTGCCCATGGCAGAGGGGTGGGAACTAAACAGTATTTAAGAACCCTTCCAGCCCAAACCATTTTATGATTCTGTGATTCACTTGAGAATAGCTTTACACTTTTCACAAGAGTCATGCATTTTAACAAGGAACAGCAAACTGCTTTTGCCATTTGAGCACACAATCAAGTGAAAAGCCAAATCTTGATCCCAGAGAAATCAGTTAAGGTCAAAACCAGCAAAGCTAAGCTTGTGTGTTTCAGGAGCCATAATTATTATGACTGTTTTCTTGCATTTCTCTCTGTTCTGTTCCTTTTTGCTAGTGAATCCTGAAAGCTGCAGTTGCAATTCTGGTGACCATGAATTAAAATGCTTCTGACTTTATAGTTGTGCATGAACTTAATGAGAAATTTTTTTTAAGAAATCAAGATCATCACTGACAACAGGTGTTTCTTATTCCACACTTGTACAGATAACAGGAGTGTCCAAAGTTAAACAAGACAGAATTAAAAGGAAAAAAAATCTGAAATGGTTTTCTGTCTCTTGCCTAAGGGTATCAACGAAGATCTGAAAGGGAGTTAGGGGCAAACTTTCCTTTATGGTAGGTTAACCCATAATTGCCTATTGCAAGGCATGTTACACTCTGCTTGGAAGCATTTGACATTGGCCAATGTAAATGACTGAGGACTGAAGAGATTGGTATTTCTATTGATCATTATCCCTGAGTATGAAAGACTGGAAAATTTTATTTAATACATTGAATACTTCAATTAAGCCCAGTAATGACATGTGCACCAAAAAAAAAAAAAAAAATCGTTCCTATTTTTAAGAGAAGGGGAAAAATGGAGAAGGAACAGTATTGAAATTATTCAGGTAAAACAACAGATCGGTAACAAGACAAAGAATAATTTAATAAGAATAATCATATAGCAATGCTGTACAGCTAGCTGCAAAATTCCTCGGAACTACCTTAATTGTCCTCAAGTCTAGAATTTATAAAAATACAAGTGCACATATAATTAACATTAAGGAGTTGAATAAGATATTTTACTTCTAGAATTTGCTACAACTGTGGGGAAAAAAAATCCCAACCCAAACCCACACATTTTCTAAGTTTTGGGTTGATCATCCATGTTATTACTTTATGACTTTTCTCTATGTATTATGCAGTCTAATGCAAACATATTTTATTTACCTTCACTATCTTGATGAGAGTCTTCAGCTGGTAGATGTGAAGCTGAACATCTAATCTGTCAGCCAACCACATGCATATGACTTTCATGGAGTTGTTATACCATTGCTGAAAAGAAGGATAATAAAAACCAACAACAAACACCACCAAATAACCCTGCAGTATTCATTTAACAGATTTGGTAATGAGAGGTAATGAAACACTTTGAAATGATTGCAGATCAGCACTTGAAGTCAACAATGATATAATTTCCTGTTATGAGAATTGCATAGGTCAGTAGGAAATCACATAACTTGACCTAAACCATTCTTTACATGAATTAGCACCTGCCATTTTATCTTTCAGTTACAACATATTCAAGCAAAATAGCGTTATGCACTTTGTTATCTGTCAGTGAGAATGGATATTAAAGATACAATTACAGGAGAGAATTGACAGCTAAAACAGCCAGGATAGAAACAGGTAGGGTACCTTGAGAAAGAATTTACAGTAACTAGATTTTTCAATCCAGACAGGAAAACAGTACCAGAAACTTGTCTTTTTATTTTCTTTTTCTTTTTAAATCACTTCATCATTAAGTAAAAAACATCCAAAATCCCTGGAAACTGTTTTTAAATATGATCAAGACACCACTCCACCTTTCCCAAAATAACCATATTAAGGTTTTGGTTGACATTAATTACTAATTATAATTACAGCCTACCTTATTTCCTTTTTATGTCTTAGGCATGGGTATGTTTTCACTCAACACTTCACAAATGGATGGGTTAAGAATAAGCCCTCTGCTGTCGGTGTCTGTGTTACTGTAAAAAAATGCTCAGTTCCAAATAGCTACTGTAATAGTTCTTTCACATTAACTGGATTAGAAGAGATTTTACTAAATATAGTTGTAGCATTTTTCCCCCTCCTGTAAAATCACAACCAGATGTCATTTAGTCAAACTGTAAAAAAGAAGGGATTTTTTTTTATTTTTAACAGCGAGAGATTAAAAGAGTTTGTGTCATAGCTGTGTTTCTAGTCTCTTTTCCCACAGGAAAGAGGCTTAAATTCTTTTCTAATATAATTTCCTGTGTCTTTGCAAAATACAGAGATATGCAAAGAGAGGAAATCGTGCATATTTAAAAATGCAGCATATTAGGCAAGGTATATTTTGCAAGAGTAATTCAAAGGAAGTATCTAACATGTCTCATTATCCACCTCTACATGAACAAATAAAGCACTGAAAATATGAAGACAAATTACTTGCTACTGCATGTAACTAAAGAAAGAAATAGAATACTTCCATCAAAAGATAAGCTCTCTGTAAAAAGCTTGAAAGACATACAGTAAGTAACTACAAATATATTTTCCTTACAGGGAACAGTCTCATTACATTATAACTATCAGTTTTAAGAGAAGTCTGAAATTATATATTAATGTAATAATTCTTCTGTTTATTTTTTGAATGTGTTCTATTTTAATTATAAATCACTGAAAATAAATTAATTTTACTTTTTAGAGTTTCTCCTATTAATTTACTATTTATTTTACAGAAGTGAAAAAATGCACCACAAAAAAAGGCTGACAGCTACATATTTCATATAAGTAGTTTGGTTTAGCCACTAAATTGTGGGACTGATTAGGTATCCATAAAATACTGTTTTTAAATCACGGAATGACATTCTTATCCTATTTACATTATTTCACCTCCAACATGCATGCTGGTATTGATTTCCTTTGTAGGTACCTGCAAAATATTTTTAATGTGACAGATTTGTTACTAAGTGGTAAACTACATGACAGGTGTTGTATGTATACAGATGTCTAGAAAATTAAATACAATTGTGCTTATTAACTGGGGAACTCTATTGATCTAAATAAACATAAAAATTCCTACATCAAACATTCTACCCAAATGCAGTAAGATAAGCCAAGAAATTATATTATCACTCAGACCCTACTGTTTTTAATTGTAAACACAATCCTGGTAAAGAGAATTATTTCACTAGGGGAGCTTTTTGAAAACTGATATTCTCCAGTAATGCATCCGTTATGTATTTTGTATCAAGAAGAACGCAGAATGGACTCAATCTTCCTCAGATAAGCAATCTACAGATAGGATTGAAAATTCTGAGACTGTTTTTCTCATGCAACAGTACAGATAGATTACTGACAATAGATTGTTCCATTTTTCTGGCAAAACATTTTAAAGCCCAACCAGGAAGCTTATTTAAGATGGATGCAGTAAAACCTCAACTCTGCATACCTGTGATATTCTTAGATGCACTGAAAACAAAGCTAAGACATTGGAGGAAATTAATTCTCTACTCAACTTTAATGCATTAAAGCTAGTCAGGAAAACATATTATATTGCTTTCATTCATAAACTTTCAGTAAAAATGTTTAATTTGGTGATTGTGAAATTATACTACAGTACTTGCTCTTCTGTCAACATACCTTGTTCAGAAAAAATGACTGCTGTTTTATTAGAAAAAAAAAGTATTTTTATTTCTTTCACAGTATTTTTAATAAAATTCCCTTCAGTATATTTTTAGAATTCTCACAGAGGTACTTGTGGGTAGGATTCTTGTTAATGGTTGGTCTTATATCCACTAGCTTTGAGGACTTAGTATAGGCTGAAGCTGCATAAACATAAATATGCTGGAATCCATAACAAGAAAATAAAGATTTCCCTATAACTTCTTACTGAATCTGTTAAAAAGCAACAGCACTGCAAATTCCTCTCAGAGAATCCAAGGCCACACATTTTGACAACCATGAGCATGTTAGAGACCCAGGGATGGATCTCGTGACTGATAGGAATCTACTGCAAACCCCAAACCTTCAGTGACTGGATAATTGTCCTGAGATTACTCAGTTAAAACAACATCAACAACAACAGCAATCACTTTTAACCAGCTTTAAGAAAAAGTAACTTTCCCATTAGTAACAATGGCAGTGAAAGGACAATGCATCTCTTGCAGATGTTCATTATATGGTACTACTGCCACATTCTTTGCTGTTGTCTATGCAAGAATAAAGCAGTAAGTGCTTATTATACATTTTTTCCAAATCAGCAGATAACAGCAGCCAACCACTTTAACAAAAATGTTTGCCTCGCTATTTCCTCCACTCTCCTTATTCACAGCCCATCCAGCTCCTGTAAGGGCATGCATTACTCACTTCATTTTCCTGAGATACCTCTTTCAAAGTAAAAAATAAGAGAAAAGGAAAGGCTAGGGTTGACTCTGTGAGACCCTTGTATTTATTCACACTTATTGTGCATGACTGTACACTGGTAAATCATATTAGCAGCCCGTCTCCCCATCAAGCTGCTACTTGCTTTCCAGCCCTGGGAAGGTTCAACAAATCAACAGGAGCACGGAAAACAGAACATCAGTCTAATCTAGTGTTTAAGGTGAAGTTTTCAAACCCAATCTAAGAAGATCTTTAGAGCAAGCAACAAGCTGAAGGGCTCAGAAGGTGGTATTGACAATGAAAGAGTGTTGAAATATTGAGAAGCGCAGCACTTGTGCATTTTTAATAACAAGAGGGTCAACAAGGACACAGCTCCCTCAGTGCCAATAGTTGCCACACCAGGGCTATAAACGCTCTCAGTTCATCAGATTTCTTAAACAGTTCATCAGCTTTCTTAAACACCCTAAACCCCCTCAGCAGACCTTTAGTCTTAAATTAACAAACCAAAGCAATGAAAGAGGGTGCAGCTTGAATGGCCAGCATTGATCCCCAACGGGGCTCGGCGCAGCTACAGGCACTGAAAAACTCGTTCCATTGTCAGGAGGAATTGACAAACCTCCTTGCCTAAATAGTCCAGCTCAGACGGGCTGGAGGCACGCAGCTGTAAAGGGCTCCCCTTGCCCCGCTCCCAGCGCTCACAATGCACCAGGCATGAGCTCTTTGTCAGGCCCAGACTCTGCAATTTTCTAACAAGGATTAAAGTTGTTTCTCGGCAGGGCTAGTGAAAAGCGATTTAGCAACATACCGTGCTTTCTTCAGGCAAGTTAAAGAGAAGTAGTTAAGGAATTTCATTATTCTGCTGACCGGTGGAAATACAAAACAAATATAATAAATATTCACCACCTTTCTGGGCGCCTCAGCTACAACATTCGCAGAATGGTTCAATTAAATATAACACTTATTGGCTGAAAGCAAGCACTTCAAATTTATTTTTGAAGATTTATAAAAAGGTGCAGCTGTTTGCCACCTGGAAGGAGGCTCAATACATAGCAATACACAATGGTTTAGTCCTTCTAGGGCTGGTATCCCTAACGCCTAAGCCACAAGACCCCATCGAGCTTCTATATCTTGACTGCTCTTGATAAATGGGCATTATCATTATGCTTTCTCCACTGAGTATGGCAGGGAAACAGCTTTTCTAGGAACTGCATTTTATGTTCTGCAGAAGCCTTTATCGCACTATTGATCAGGAATTTAGTCGCTCAGACCACAACAGGACGTTTCTACTTCCTTCAGCTTTACTTGCCCTACCAGAAACAGTAATAAAAAGTATACTTCTCACTAAAGATGCTGAACACTAAACACAGCATAAGCTTAAATGAGAAAATAATAATGAGCTAATATAAGACAAAACACGAGTTAAAATTTAAGTGCTAAAATGCCTAGTTTTTATTAAAGGTCAATGCTGTTATATTGCTTCAAGTTTATGATAGAACTTTTAGGACATTTAAAAAATGTTGAACAGTAAAAAAATACATAAGTTATTTCTTATAAACATAAACAGCAAAAGCTGAAAAAAGGTCCTGATTTAAGTTGCATAATTTATTTCTCTTTTTACAAAATATCAGTAGTCATACTGATTGCCTTTGTTGAATGTTAAAGATAATGAGGGACACAAATGTCATTCATAGTGTTCTAGAAAATACTGAGAGGTTTACAAATTACAGCTGTATTTTAAAGTTAGGTATAGATGTCATCCATCTAAATGAAGTTTTTTTTCCTCAATAATGATGAGTTCATAACACTTTTTTGAAAGCTAGGAAATCATGGTAACTCTGAAAGCACCTCCCAAGTCAAGGGGGAGTCCTCATGATGGCACCACATTTATTCCTTTTGCATCTTTTTTCCCCCTAGGAACTTCTATTTGAGATAAACTGAAAGAAATTAAAATTAAACTAAGTATGAGTGGAAAATCCATGGAGTTGGTCTTGTTGGAACAGCAGGGTTAGCAGGAAGGACAAACAAATGAAGATTTTTCCCTATACAAAAAAAAAAAAATCATATATTTAAAAGTCCTTGATCTGGAAAATGCCAATGACTAAATCAATATTGTGTCAAATGCAAAAACTCTGTCTCTATTCCCCATTTTGCTACAGTCCCTTCAACATTTTAATTCAAGGACTTGTCCAGAAGTCTTCCCATTGCTGTGTCACTTATTTCTGCTGCAATGCTCCTGTGTTCCCTCATGAGCTCCTCCTTTGCTCTGAGCATCTGACACATTTCTCTTTCACCTCACCAGTATCTTACCCTCCTAATGCTTGGCACCATTTATCCAGGAACCTTCCTGGAAACATCTCAGGCTTTCATTCAGCTTCCGTGTTTTGCTTCCTCCTCTGCGCCTGGAACGCTAAGTCACATTTTGAACTTTATCTTAGGAACGTGCAAAAATGTTGGCAGCCTAAATTGTAGGTATATCTCTCAGGAAAGGAGAGATGTGAAAGGAATCAGACACCACTGTCTGCTTCAGCACTCATACTTCTGATACAAGATTTTGTAAGTTTAGTGATTTGAAATTACAAACTCTGTTTGGGTACTCCCGACTCGCTTTAATTTTTTCCTACCCTCTCCACCCCCCAACCCCTATTTATTTATTTATTATCTGATTTTTATAGATTTAGAGAACTTGCTTCTTGCACTCTACTTGGCGATGCTTCTTTTGGCTTTCTTTTGCCTTTTTTTTTTTTTTTTTTTTTTTGGTGCCATTACTCCAACCTCCTAGGAAGCTCAGAAAGCATTTTGTTTTTCTCAAGAACAAATGCTTTAGTCTCTAGACAGTCTCTTTTCTGCCTGTTTGAATGAGGGATTCCCACTGCCACTCCCAAAGCAATCAGGGGAAAGGAACTCAACAGAAAAAGGAACCCAAACCTTGATGGAAAGACCTTGTTCAGAAAGACTTCTGACAAGTGAACAGTTGTTGGATGGGATATTGTGATGATAAAAGGAAACAAAATTAATTTTCAGAAATCAATAACAAGATGAAAAGAAAAACCATGGCTCATTTAAAAGCATATTAAGCATCTTTGAAATTCTTGATCAAAAAGGATATCATTGTTCTGAAAAACCAAAGAACATCTAGCATATGAAAAGCTTATCTTTTAGAGCAAAAGTAATTTTTTTGTATTTTTGGCTTCTAATTAGAAGATGGCTAGTTGCTATAGAACTGCTGCCAATTCACAAATAAATATACACTTTTAATACAAAATATACAGTACTCATATTCCACTGTATTTCATATTGGTTGTTAAACAGCAATTTAGAATATTTATGCTACTTTGTAATGTTTGTGACCTTCTTTTTTTTTTTTCTGGCTTCTTCACATATGGCAGATAAGCTGGGAAACTGAAGTTTGCAAAATTAGCCACATGTAACTTCCTTCCATATCCGGCCATATGTAATGTTACTGTTCTGATTTTAAACAGTAGGTACTAGCCTGATGCTCATGACTGTGAGAGACTAACAGTATAAACAGTTTCTCTGCTCTGGATATGCACTGCATCTGTGAACAAAACTTCCATAGGTTATTCTGGTGCTAAACTCTGTGGAGCAAACACTGTCAGTCTTGCTACACTGTGTTGTGTTGCAATTTGGGTATATCCACAAACATCCTCCAAGGCACAGAACAGGGAACATCACTTGAGTGACCCTGAAATGAAAACCAGCTTGGATCCTTAAAATAAACAAATTAACATAATGAAAAATGACCAAGTTGTTACTCATTATAACACTTGCCTCTTGCTATCAGGCTCTAGTTTCAAAAGCCCTACAAATGTATTTAGCTGTACAAATGATAAGCAGTCTTCCTAAGTGAATGCCTAACGTTATAGAATCATAGAATGGTTTGAGTTGGAAGGGACATTAGAGATAATTCAGTTCCAACCCTCCTGCCATGGGCAGGGATGCCACCCACCAGACCAAGCGGCTCAAGGTCCCATCCAACCTGACCTTCAACACTTTCAGGGATGGGGCATCTCCAACTTCTCTGGGCAACTTGTTCCAATGCCTCACTACCCTCTGAATAAGTACTTTTTTTCTAACATCTAATCTAAACCTATCCTCTTTCAGTTTAAAACCACTGTCCCTTGTGTTAGTACACACCCCTCTAAAAAGTCTCTCTCCCTCCTTTTTGTAAGACTCCTTATGGTACTGGAAGGCTGCTCTAAAGTCTCCCTGGAGCCCTCTCTTCTCCAGGCTGAACAAACCCAGCTCTCCCAGACTGTCGTCACAGGAGAAGTGCTCCAGCCCTTGAATCATCTTTGTGGCCCTCAGTAAGGCTATAGGTCTGGGTTCACTCTGCCTGTAAGGTATACAATAAAGACACACACCTCTGCTTTAGCCCACTCATACAGAGCTCCCTGGGGACTTCTCACTCCCTGGAGTGAGATATCATCTGAGTGACCACAGGAGACCTCCTGTTGGCTGCACTCCTCCCTTGAAGTAAGAATATTCTTCATCTCAGTACCAAAAGCAAGAATGGCTGAAACTGGGTCAGAATCTGTGCTGTAGCTTTTACACTCACTTTAGTACTTTTTGTCCTAGAATCTTCTACTTAGACTCCCTGTGGAGTGAGGTCAAGTACGTATTTTTATTACAGTATTTAAACCATCCTGAGTTCTCCTGAGCAAATATTTACAGGCAGCTCACTTCTTTCCATCTCATCAATCTTGACTCATCCATTTACTCTTTATGTTGTTGCAGTGCCGTGTGATGGAGCTGGATGTAGCTGTGAAGCTGACAGGGAGATGCACACTGCTGCAGCTACTCCTCTCTTACACCACAGCAACTGGACACTACACTGGGCTTCCCTAATGTGGAGCAGAGGTCCAGCCTCCTACCTCCCTCTTGCTTCTCTCCTCCCCCTTCTCTTTGGATGAAATGTCCTTGGACTGGGCACTTGCCTGGTTTGCTCCTTTCCATCCTGGACCCTGTTGCCATGAACACTCTTTCAGCTATGTAAATTTTACAGCTGTGTTGGGGGGTGGTTTATTTCAGCTGATTTTTCTCTGAAATATTTTTACTTTTTTTCCTTGCTCTTTAAGTGCAGTAAAATGCAAAAGAAAGTCAGTGCAATGTAAATTGAGAAAATATACCTTGAAACACCTGAAAATTATTTAAGGAAAATCATCTCTATATAATTCAACACTTCTGCACATTTAAATCAGTACTAAAGCTTCCATTTCCCATGACTGAACCTCTGAAGAAGCTCTTTCCACTGACAAATCTGTGTCAGAGCACCCTGCAGCATCCTTATCTATTCTGGTTTGTAACATAGCAACCTCTTTCTGTTATGCCTGACTTGTTATAATAAAACCAGATTATTCTTATGGTTTCTGACACTATTTTTCTTGTAATGTGATCAACAATGTGGTTGTGTGCCTATTTGTGAACACTTATGAAGAATTCTGTTTTACTTTCCTTTTTCAACTAAGCTTGACCCAAATGAAATACAAGTAAAAATATCAAACCTGCAAGTAAGGTTTGAGAAGCCACAAGGTTCTCCTGCTGTTTATATGTGTGTGAATTACAGTACATCAAAAAATCAATATTCCCTAGATGGTGCTTGTGCCTGGCACTTCATGGTGAACAAACATTAGGTAAGACAATACAAATGGTACAATCCTTATTGATTTCTCTTGACTGTGTAGAATGTGAAAGCTGCAGCCACAGTTAACACTTACTGACAGCCTCATCTGAAGTTTCAGTGCTATTTTATATTTTTAAAGTTGTCCATGCTCAATTGATTCTATTAAGTTGCTAGACACATTTCAAGCCATCTAGGTAAGAAGAAAAAGTGCAGTGCCTGGAATGAGATGCTGCTGCTTTATGCCTATCAGGATAAAAAGGTTAAAGGACTAAATTGGGCCTGGATGTTGGAAGGAGCTCTCTTTGATTAGTTAGAATTGTTATTCTTTTTAGTGAATGGATATTGTGAGTGATGGATAGATCCATATAACTAATAAATGAATGAACAGTATATACCAGAAATGAATATGAGGAAACTGTACTGGAAGCTGCCAGTATTATAGACCCTCCCCAAACAGTCAAACAAAAATCCCTTGTGGTTCTATTTGATTGAAAAACTTCCCTCAAAGAAAAAAAAATTCAGATGGGCTTTAAAATATTAAGTTTAGGATTTTTTTTCTCATCACTTTTCCTGTTGTGACTTGTAACACCTATTTAAAATTGCCTTTTAAGAGCAATTTATGCATTACTCTTTATATCCTTTCTAAAAAAGTGAGCATATCACACAGGTCAGGGAACTTAGGGGCAGTATAAGGAATTCTGAATATCAGGCTATGAGTTTTAGTGCCTAAAAATAATCTTCTATTTCCCTTTTATACCCAGAGAGCACTTTTAGCAAGATATCAGAGTAACTATTTCATAGTTTCTTACTTCCCAGCTGGAAAAATTTAATATGATTGAATTGGTATGAAAAAGGTGTCAGACATCCATTCCATGAATACTAAATGCAGACTGAACTATAGGATACATAATGTCTTGAGAAAATAATTTTTATATCTTTTTGGGTTGTGTGGTACACAACAAAATAGAAATTCAGGAATGAAGAATGGTATTGAGAATGAAGACGTGAAAGTTTATCATATCAAAACCACATAAAATACAGTCATATTATGTCATTGTGTTTCTCTAGAGAAAACACTATCAGTTGCAGTATAAAACAGCTTACAAAGTGCTGAATATTCTGATCCTGAAGCAGGAAACTCTGAAGCACATGCTTTACTTTAAGTGTCTTGTAGTCGTATTGATTTCAACAGCTTTGCTGCAGCTTTGCTGCAGTCATAGCAGCATAATCAGCACCCTCCAAGAGTGGGCACTCTTTTTGTCAACATAATACAGAAAAAAAAAAATCAAAGAAAACTTCTACACTATATGAGAACAGATGGAGGTTAAATTTTTCAGATTGCAAATGAACTTTTTTTTTTATAGAGATTGCTACCTTGAAAAATTACATAAGTCTATTTGAAAACATCAGGAATAATTTAGTGAACTTTAAAAAGACTCTGAACAGTAAGTTTGCAAGATATTGCTTCCAGAAGCAACAGAAGAGTTTCCTATATTTGAGCATGTCAATATAACTCACTTTTTCAATGACACTGCCTACAGTTTTCTTTAAAATTCTTTTACCAAAAAAGCAACAACTGTTTCAAAATGACAAAAAAATTCTGTTAGATCATGAGACAGCTACAGAGTGATTTTCATATCATGAGCTTTCTATTTCCTCTATTAAATAAGAGACATAATTAAAGATGAGTTAAGACTTTGGTGAAAATCTAAAGAGCATCGGCAAATCTGAGCACTGCTCAGCTTTTCAATTGCTTTTCTACTTCTTGGTTCTTTTAAATGGTTTTCTATGGCAGGAACATTTTTCTTAATTAGTCACAGCTAATTACTGTTCTGGCATAGACAAGTAATCAGAAATGTCAGAGCTGCAAGGCTACATCTCCCTAATCCTTTGATAATAATTTAGCCTCCTGGGAGGGCCTCAAGCTGCGGTAAGTAGTGGCTGACAATAAGGCAAAATTAGGTGGGCAGCAGACCATTAGGATAGAAAAATAAAAAGCACTACCAAATCCTGCTGAGCACCATCAGGCAACTAACTACACTGCCAGATGAGGTGCCTGTTTAAGCCTGTGTTGTTAATTAGCTGATTCTACCAGACCTGCCACATATGTCCAGGTGCATCATGCAAAGATGTGTATTTCTGGGTTTGAGCCAAAGGACAATTTTGCACTGTGATCAAATTTCAAGAATCTGAGAAAGAAGCCCACATATTTCTTGAAGATTACTCTGAGTTATCAAAGAAATAAGAAGATCAACAAGCTACAATCCATTTTTGTTGAGTATTTTTTTAAGTAATTAGGCACGGTCCTCTCATGTTTCTCAGAGGTTAATACAAACACAGCTTTTGATTCAAATGTGGCCTTTAACCAAGTAGACCTTTTGTCAAATCACACACTTGCAAATAATTACATAACAACAAAAGTGAAGATTACTTATTAAAATTAGCGTGACAGGAAGTAATTTGAGAATAAGGAAAAAAATCACAATTGAAATTTTCTAGAAAAACACTGTTGAATGATAAATACTACAAAATAGTGCTTTTGAGGTAGACACAAGGAGTTGGTACTACTGAAAACTTAATTAAGTGTTCCCCTTATCTGTGTAACACCATGATTTGCACATTTTTAACACTTTGTTTTTGTAATAGGTCAGAAAACCTATAGAAATTAGGCAATTGAGTAAAGCATTTGGCAAACAGAATGAATGGCAAACAGAAATTAGTCAGATGAGTACTTCATATCTCCATTTAGCCATTGAGCAAAGCACATATCATAAAAACCTTTGAAGAATAATTAAGACCTCAAATTCAAGTACATCATTGAACTTGAACTGTCCATCCCTGCTACTAATGGAAAATTAAAATAATGGCTGGGATATGGGAACACCACTAGCATTTAATAAATATTCCTGACAAAATACAAGCAGTTTTTCAACAGAACAAGAATATCACATTACATCTGAACCTTTGAAATACAAAAGCCAAAACCAGCTATGTAAATCTGGAGTGCTTAAGCCTTTAAACTGCTTACAAAGACGTTCAGTCTTTCTGTACTCCAAAGACAGTTGTATGAGTTCCCTCCCACAACTCCTACACAGCCTGTTGAATTGCTACCATGCACGAGGCCACAGCCTCCAGGAAGTCCTCCCACATGGGCAGTCCCTGCAAAGCCAGCAGGAATACTGCATCACTTCACACCAGTTTAGCACCCTGAGGAGATGGGCAACATCTGCTCACAGGTGCCATCTTGTACAAGATAACTATTGGCACCACTTTGCCAATGCTCACCTTTCCAGGATGTGCACTCTGGCTATTTTACGTGTTTATGGTACTCTTGGGGAGAGTTTTCCCAGCAACGATAGCCTAAAATACTGGAAACCCTTTCAGTTGTATTAATGGTTGAACACTGATACATTAAAGCTGTTCTCTGACACCATTCTTTATTTCTCAGAGAAGCAATCGCTGATTGCATAAAGATTTAATTGAACATATAGTCTTCATAAAACTGTAATAATACATCTGTTTACACCATAAGTTTTCTACAACCAACACAAATATAATGATCTCAATGGCAAATACACCAAGAAGGAATCTGAAGCAAAAATGTCCGGAATGATTTTTTTAAAATATCCATACTTCACATGCAATTCATAGGTAAAAAAAAAGTGAGAATCTACCCAGGTGGCACTTAGGAGCTAGACATTACTACAGAAAGTAAGTATTGCATTGATGTTTTAACAGAGCTATATGCAAAATTTTAAAAATGCTTTTCCAAGAGGTTTGTCAACAAAATCCAATTTTGTTTAAAGGAAATAGCTTTTAGTTTACAAGTCTGATGTGTTTTAAAATGCTCAGGAGGTCATAATTTATTAGTCTCATCTTAAAAATTCTAGTAGAAACATGAATCTAAGACCAGCCAATGGAAATAACCTTTCATGTTTATGGACACAGCACTTATTAAAGTTAATGGTAAAAGGCCCGCTGATTTTGAAAAGGTAGAACCAGATCCCACGGGAATTTCATAGTTGGGTATTTTTAAAATCTGCTAATTTTGTGATCAGTTAGACAGCACTGTTTTTTGATAGGTAGCACAGATGCTCTTACATTATCCATGAAATGGATTGTCTTTATAAATAAGAGAGGCATTAATAATAATTAGTAATATTCTCTATTTATTCTAGGTTTGTGTAATTATATTCTAAATATTTAATTTCTCCATTCACCAACTTGATTTACTCTTTTCTGAAAACAAGTACTCTAAAAATTATTTACAAAAAAATAAAACTAAAGTAATACACTTTTCCTAAAATATTAACCCAGAGCTAATGCAGAGCTTAATCACATGCAATAGATTATAAACGTTTCAAGTGCTCTTTAAGAAATGTGACGTTAAAAACAAACACTACTCTCCATTCCTCTCGTGCCCTCAACTACAAGCTGTTACTGCATGAGAGTAGGAGATAAATGTCCTGAATCCCTGTGACAGAGGGAATTTGACAAGCAAAATTCTCACCTGATTTTAGGAAGATCATTTCCATACTGCCATGGAAGGCAAAAATTCCCATGTCTTTGATAAACTGACCAAGTGAAAAATCTTTGTGACTTCAAATCTGGTGACCAGTTTTGAGAACAGGAACGCTGCATACTGACCTGGGAGAGACCACTGCTACCAGGAGCACCTGGACATATTACTCTGCTTGCTGTACATACTCTTTCTGGAGGAGGTAATAATGAAATGTATCCTGAAGCTGAGATTTTCAGTAGAAAGGAAGGAAAAAAAGTCCACCTTGGTTCTCCTGCATGATCAGCAGATGTAGTGAAGCACAAGATTTAAATAATTTAAAAATGGTGCAGAAAAACCTACCAGCTCAGTCTTTTTTCAAATTTACCAGAGATTTGAACCACTTTCATATTTAAGGGATCATATCACAAGCTGAAGTTCCATTCTCCTTATTTTCATATTTTTGTATAGCAGGGCACTGCTTTTATAGGCTTACCAAACACTGCCATAAAACACCACATATTTTTTTATCTTCTCTTCAGTTTGAAACTTCTCAGGTAGATTAAAAATGTTACGACTCCTAGCTTTAACATATCGTGACTCATTGGCAGGCATTTGTACTTGTATCAACAGTATTCTTAAATTTAAATAATCTTTGTTATGCACATAACTTGTCTGACAGACATGCTGTTCACTTGGTCACCATAATAGCTATTAGCATATAGTAGCTCTGGATCAAATAAGTGATATCTTTGCAATTATACATTTTTGTAGGGTTAAAATAAGTGCCTCAGGCCTGATCTTCTCTATATATATAACTAAGAACTCTAGCACACAGAAAAGTCAGTTTTTTTGTTATTCTGGACAAGGCATTTCCCTGGCTGAATCATAGGAAAGTACTTTTCCTCTTTCACTATGCTGATGATTACTTAGCTGATACTAATTCAATGTGTTTTAAGAGGAAAGCAACTGTGATCTACTGCCCTGGCCAGGCCAATGGCTTTACATAAAAAAGTGAATATATTTTATTCTTTCTACTGAAATATAACTCGATAGATGTGAATTTATGAAAAGAGTGCCTAGGTTTTCCTAAAGCAAGAATTTAAAATAACTGTTCAAAAATAAGTTCCAGAATCTTGCTCAGTCAAAATGTTCTAAATTTGAATTAATGTCAGGAAAGGCAAATTAACAGAGTGAGATGACTTTATTGTACATTTCTGCATGCTATGCACTTCCCTATTTGTTAATGGTTTTTTAGTGCTGCATCTGTCCAATCAATAGGATGTCTCAGTGTGATGCGACACAGAAATGTGATCCCAGCATGTAGAAAGAAAAGTAGACACAAATAGATATCTGATAGAAAAAATACACATTATGTATATATGTTTTCTTTTCTTACAGATACAAGCACTGGTCACAGCAGCATACAATGTATACTACTGAATAAAAGGAGACAGAAAAGGGTTTGCAAACTCAAAGGCAAGGGTTGTATCAGAACTTGTGTCCATATAGGAGATGTTTTCTTGTGCTGAAAAGCTTAATTGCTGAAATGAAATTCAGGAGAGGTCTTGAACCCATGTTAGAGCCCTACCGAAGCCCTGCCCCTGTGTTAGTGCTAAGCTAAAATCCCGCCAGGAACTGTGCTGGTGACTGAACGGTGTGGAGGATCCCTTGACAAGTTCTCAGGCCTTGCCCCTGACCTTGGCCAGTGCCCCACATTGACAGTCTGAAATTCAGTCCCATCCCACTACATCAAAAAAGTCAATGTACTCTCTCCAGTGAGAGTTGGACTTGGCCTTAGGCAGATATTTTTATTAACATTCAGGAAATGACAACATAAGCAAAAATAACTCCAAAGAAAAACAAAAAAATAGAAACTTGAAAATGAAACATATGCTTGCAGATTCATTGCAAAAGCAAACTGAAGCAGAAGTTGCTAATACGGTTTTAGTACTTTGTGAAGGTGCCAGCTGGATGGATGATAATTTTTCTACCCCTGCAGGGCATCAAAGCTTTTATAAAATCATTCTTTTCACACATATTAGCACTTAGCTTATTAAAACAGATGATACTTTTTTTTTTTTGTTTGTTTTATAAAGATGCCTGGGAGTGTCTGGAAATATAAAATCTGAGAGTTAAGTCTTATTTTGACCACCCAGCCTAACAAACAACAAACACTGACATGACATACCATGGCTGAGAGTCTATGTTATGGGACCTTCTGTGACTGCCACAACTGTAGTGTCACAGTAAAGGCTGTGAATTGCTGTTATGAAAACATTTGCTGTAACTTGCATAATTAAATTAAACTGCCAGCAAAGCTTTCTAAAATACTTAGGAGATGACACAAATAAATATATTACAAAGTCTATATTACATTCCAGAATTAGTTTTGTAATAAATTCCATTTCACAGTGCTAGAGATGACTTCTTTTCCTGTTCAAATTCCTATGTAATTGTGACAGAGATAACTGTCATGTAAACTGATCCCAGCTTATAGTAAAATGGGTTTTATTTTACTTATATTTTACAAATGTAGTGCTTTAAATTTATACAGAAGGTACTATTTCAGGGGCCTACAGCTTTTCCTTCAGCTAATTAAGGACATACTAGACATAAATTAGTAGTCAGAACTTGAATTAACTGAAATGTGATCATTTCTAACAAAATTATGAGGAATCAGGGCAAAAGAATGAATGTAAGAAGTTATTATCATAGCTGAGGAAAATTATTGCATGCACCTTGAGGATGAGGATTACTCTGAACTTGCAGAAGTCAGATTAGAAATCTGGAAATGAGTTAGAAAATTCCATAAACGTTTATAAAAATCAACTTTAAGAAATTAGAAGTCTGAAACTGGAAATCCATAAAACAAAATTCTAAAAGTCATTCCACAGAAGTACCACCCAAACCCACCGAAGTACCTGGCATCTGTATACTTTTTCTGTATACAAGCAGGCAGTGGTATGTAGAAGTTCTTAATTTAGTGAAATTTGGTCTGCAATTGAATCCACAGACTATACCAATCCAAACCTCCTTTCCATTAACAAACTAAAAATCAAAAGATGGAATATAACTGGTCTACTCACAGTGGAAACACTACTATTTAAAATAATAACATTCTACCAATTTTATTTGTCTTCTAGCACTTAAAAGTTTCACGTGGAAAATATCTAGAGAAATGCCACACTTGACAACTGAAGCTTGTAAATAATGAACAAAAGAAAAAATTATCAACAGAGAAGAGTATCTAAACAGCTTCTTGAACACCATCAAAGTCCAGCTTATCCCTTCTGATGTAGCAGTGATACCAGCAAACTTTGCAAGGCTAGTTACTTACATCAAATAACTTCTCTATGTACATTTCCTCATTGACCTTTTCTCGAAGGATATCCTGGTTTTGCCGAACAAACATAATGTAGGTGTCTGCTAGATCCATTCCTGGTTTCTGTGAAGAAAACAAGTGAGGGGAGAAAGTAATAGGAATGGAAAGACAAACCCCTCAACAACTGAGACTTAAAAGAAATTAAGCATAATGAAAAAAAAAGTTACAATAGTCATACATGTACAAACTGTATTAACAAAACCTGCTGTGAATTCTGGGTTAGTTAACATGTCCAGGTTTCACTATCAATGTTGTTCTACATGTTTTAATTTATGGAAGCTCTGAGTCATAAATCTACATTGCCATATACAGTTGAATCAAGTCTTGGCTCTGGTAACATCAATGCCAAAATCAGGCATTTCCCCCTGTTTTTGATAGCGAGGCTTTCCATAGATAGCCACTCCAGCCCGAGTGTGGAGATACAAATCCTGCTATCACATTCAGAAAATACTTAAAAAAGCAATCAGTTCCTTTTCCACTGCCTAAGATTTCTTCTAATTTACTTCCAGTGTACATCTGAATTTTCTGTTTGATGTTAGCTGCAACTAACTGCAATTCAAACTAAGCCCAAGCACATCCCTGGGAGCAATGGCATGAAAAGGCAGTTTTGAGTGTAGTGCTGTACACTTATATTTTGTAAACTGTTGCACTGGTGCACTCAGCCCAGAGGATGGCTAGGGAAGGAGGAAGGACCAAAATTTTTCCCTTCCCATATGTTCTGTATGAATAGCAGAGCAGGCATAATCTTTATACCACACCCCCTAGGACATATTGTGTGTATGTGCTACTACAGCTGTATAGGCACAGTGGTGGCTGAAACTGCTCTCTCCTCTGAATCACTCCAGAATCCAGCTGTGATTTCTGCATCTCTGTAGTCATGAAAAATTGTTCCACAATAACACTCCTAACAGCCTGCAACTTGCCCTTTACTGGCAGCATATGCAGAACTGCTAAGGAGTTAACTTTTTTCTAACAGGAACCAAGAATACACACAGGCACTATGGGAAGTCTTCCTCTATGTGAGCAAGCTTGTAAAAGTATTGCTTATTCCCAAACAATAGTTTATAATGTTCCTGGCATGCAAAAGAATGCTAATTTTATAATACTTCATAGTGTTAGTTTTATAGTATTATAGTATATGGTATAGTATAATAGTTTTTACATTTATAGAGGATCCATACAGAATAATTAATAGGTCTAAGGAAGGAGGACATAAACAGTTATACCCAGCCCCTGAATTCCCAAGCAGAAGACATGTCTATTTCTCAGAAACTGTTATTGTCTGAAAATAGGATATGAACAACACTGTAAAATATTTAGCATATATTTAAAGCCTGTCTGCATGAACATGCTCATAAAGTTAAAATATTAACCTACCATTCCATATTAAAGCTTCCTTTCTAGTCTGCAAGTGAATATTTAAGTTTTTCTTATTTCTTATTATCCTTTATGAAATATTTTGTAATTTTTATGAACAGGTCTGAGTACAAGAGGGAAGGAGAGGTGCAACAAGTCCATACTAAAACTTGTCCAGAAACTGCTGTCATCCTACTACAGTAACAGGATGACAGCATTCTTTCCTCAAAGCTGCAGTGAGTGAAACCTCCTGGCTTATGACGTTCAACCCTTTTTACCCTGAATCTACCACCAACATATAGAGGAATATGTTAAAAAAAAAGTTTTGATTTTTCATTTATACATGTACATATATGGCAGTTTCATTTTTTAAAAGTAACCATTAAATGTGGAATGATGGCTACTTGTAGCATACTTGATGCATACTTGTAGCATCTCCAAAACTCAGAGTGAAAAACTGAAATATCTCCTACATTTGGATTGGTCATTCCAGAGGCAATGAAAGCTCATTGCAAACTCATCCCATCTATATATGCTTAGATGAAACTATTAAGAGAAAAGCAGGACCACTGATATTTATATCTGCATGACACACCTAAATCCTAAGCATACATTAAAAAATCTAAGACTTCAATAGACAAAACATTTTCTGTTGCAAAACCCGATTGACAGAAATCAATAGAGCTCCTTCATAAAAATGTACCTTCACTTACATGTGATAGAAATGCTTAAGACAAATCACAAAGTGAAGCAGATTTAAAACAGAAAACTCCATATTTTACCTTAGCATACTCATTTGTGATGGCACAAGAGACTACAACCAGTGTTGAAACCTTATGAACTTTCTAAAACTTGATACAAAATTTATAGGAATTGGACCAGAGTTAACTTGGAGGAATAATGGAAAAGTATCTTGAAATATTTTTTAAATATTTGAGTATTTTGAAATCTCCAGAGATGGGTGAAGGAGATATTCTAGTAAATGAAAGGCTGATTACAGTTCTTGAAGATTTCATTCAAGTGTATATTCAAGTGGAAGATTCATTAATCTTCCACTGAATTCTAAAAACTAGCGGTTCTGCAATTAATACAATATTTTCTTTTACTAAGTTGAATAAAAAATGTTCATCTTCCAGACAGCCAAAGCAAGGAAAGTAACATTTCCCATCAGCATTAACTCCCTTATCTTTGAGATGTTTACCTAGTCTTGAATATGTGACATATGGGAATTTCACACCTAGTGAATATATTTTCATGTAGCTTGTGGCACAGGAGTGTAATCATTAAAAGAATATACACAAGTAAGAGTAACTGCAACAGCTGGTGACATTTACCAATTAGAATTACAGTTCTTTTAAACACTTCATCCTTCTTAATGTGTGCAGGATAATTATCTTTGAAATTGCTGTGGAAAAAAAATTAATTTTCCTTTTAAAGTGTCTGACTACAGTAGAAGTAAGTCTGAGTAAGGCAGATTATCAATGCTATCAAGTATGCCTGTTTTAAACCTCACCAAAATCACTGAAGGTTAAACATCTTTGCTCATGGTGGGCAAAGTACACATTAAACACTGAATGAACCAACAGTACATAAAATTTTTTGTTGTGTCTTCATATTGCATGAATTGAATTTATTTGTTTTCTTCAAACATGGGGAAAAATAAAACTATTATAAGAATCAAAATAGATTTAATGCTGTATATTTAATGTTTCAACTTTTTAATAGGGATTATGGAATATTTGGAAACCTCTGATAACACTATTCACTATTGATCTGTTTTAAATTATTAAGCATTAAGAAAAAACCCAAGTTAATACAGAATTAAACAAACAAACAACAACTAAGAAGTTTCATGTACCTTAGAAAAAAAACAAATAGAAACATATATATTTTAAATAACTGTCACAGGGGGCATTTAATTGAAAAGACTAAAGCATTCCAGTCTCCACATCCATACTCAATAATAAAAAAAAAATCTCAGAATCTCTGGCAGAACATCTGCTGAAGTTAACGAGAGTTATTTGCACATCTTTTGGAAAAAAATTTAACCTGGTATGTTATCCAGGTAAGTATAAAAAAAAATATTGTCTGAAAGTTTCCCCAAGAAAAAAGGTGTTTTTTTTAATGATAGATAGAAAGTTATTGTAAGTTTGTTTTATTCAGAACAGCAGACAAGCTGTTTTGCCTATCTGAAAATGAAAGAGAACCAGACAAAGAGATGAATAGAGAAACTGGAAACACAAAGACATCAAATAAAATACCAGGAAATTAAGAGTTGTAAATAGGGTTACTTTGTCGCTGGTTACACAAGTAACTGAATACACTGGCGAGTGAATGAGTTTAAACAAGGGTGTAGGCTTCAGCACATTCTTTTTTAGGGTTAATCACTAGTTAACCTGGCAAGATGAACATGCTGTTTGGGGGAAAAAAAATTAAAGATCCTTGTTAATTATATACTGCAAGTGCTCTTACTTCCTGCTGCTGCACCTAATCCCACAGGTGCAGGTTGTCTCCTACTATTCACTGGTAGGTGGGTCCTGACTGCCAGCCACTTTTTCACAGCAATAAATTCAGATAAAGAAGCAACAGCCTTATTTTCCCCATTTGAACAGGAAAACAGTATCATAGTGTCTATTGAACAGGGAGGCAAATGTTAAAATACATTGTTTCTAAGATGTTGTGGAAGCTGTTTTATGATTGAGGTGCGTGGCTCCCACTGGCAATATTTGCCTGAAGCACCCAATGAAAAGTAATACTGCATTGCCTTGATTTCCAGGGATTCAAATATTTTGCTGCTGAAAGATTGCAGTGTGTTTAATGCTGCCACTAATATTAGGTATTTTCCTACAGGAGAGGTACACCTAAGTTTCTGAACAGCATTTTGCAATGCAACAGTTTGGCAGTTATCTCAGTGAAAATCATGTACATTTTTAATACTTGAGTTATGTTTATTCTCACTTTGGCATTTGTCACGGAACATTTCTTAGTATCAGAGAGTGATACTAAATGAATTAAATGAACTTATATTACCAAAAAACAAGAAACCAGCCTCAACCCACTACACTGATTTTACAGAGTTGCTTTCCTGCCAAGGCATTAATGTTTCAAAGATAAGAACAGATGCTAGAAACTAACTATACAATAACAAAATCCATCAGTTTTTTGTGTTTGCTCTCCTCTCCACCTCCTTCCCCTCCCCTGCATCCTGGAGGGAGTCATTTTAAATACAGCATGGTGGTAACAATGCAATGAAAAGGAGAGATGAGCTGGAGGGGGCTATTGTGAGGAACACAGGATCTCAGTGTTCAGGGTCCACCACAAAACGAAAGAGCATTTTGGAAAATTTCACTGCTTGAAAGTTCTTCTCTAAATACTGCAAAGCTCATTGGGCTATGGAATTACAAAATTAAAATATCATTAAAATACTTTTGGAATAAAAACTACTTGTATCCATGGCTAGATCATCACCATAATTTCTTAGAAAATTAAATACATAAGCCAGGGAGGAAGGTGTACCATTTGTGTAATCAGTCTATTATAAAGGTAACATTTTAATTTCACATGGTTATAGAAGAAATTGTTTTGTTTAAATGAAAAAATGCAATGCATTTTCTCTGTCTTGGAAACATCTTCTTTAAAAGAAACAGCAACTTTGGCAAAGAGGAAATGTGTCTACTTTGAAAAGTCTAATGGAAATTTTAAACTGATTCTGCAAGCATTTACACAAACACCTTTTCATGTACATATAGTTTCATTGCATTCATGGGGAAACATAGCCATGCAAATGTCTGCACCAGGATTTTGATTCTTAGTGCAAAAGGTATTGAAACCACTAAAGCCCCTATGACAAAATTTGGTATTAAAATATGCTTTTTTCTCCATAAAGTTATATTTTACTATGCTACATTAGCTTTCCTACTGATTAGTAG
Organism: Chloebia gouldiae; assembly: GCA_003676055.1. Taxonomy (NCBI): domain Eukaryota; kingdom Metazoa; phylum Chordata; class Aves; order Passeriformes; family Passeridae; genus Chloebia; species Chloebia gouldiae. The sequence continues at coordinate 6,714,428 of QUSF01000009.1, read as the reverse complement.
TCATCCGTCTGATTGCCAGTATTTCAAAAATACTGCTGACTTAAAACAGATGCTGCAGGGCTTTCCCTCCAATTCTACAATAGCTTGTTTTCACAGATTGGAAAACAGAAGGGCCAGTTCTCAGGTCTGGGTATACAGAGGAGGAGGAAGCCAGGAGAAGCCCCGAGCGCAAGGATAATACCCCTTCTGTGGTCTTTTTAAAAAAATAGAATTCTAAAAGAAAATCCAGCTTAAAAATGACTAGCATTGTACGGCCACACCTGAATAAACACTTATTTCCCTCAAAACGTTTTTTTGCTTCTTAAAATCAGCTAAATGAGGCCATGCAGTACAAGTGCGATATCTGAAAATGAAGGTATCTGCCTGGTAGGAGGCAGAGTTCCTTCTTTGGCCTCTACAAGACCCCATAAGTCAAATGCTGGCACATGTGTGAGGCCCCTTTTCATACCTTTGATCCCCACATAAAGGCAAGAGTGGAGCGAGAGGGCTGGCATTGTGCGAGCTGTGCACTGCTGTCAGCCCTGGCTCCTTCAAATGGCCTCTCTGCACTTGCTATGACAGGTGGCCCATACGAAGAGAGGGAGGATTAGGTTCCTTCTGTGCCCTCTAAGTAACTGGCATAGATTACTGGCTCCTACAAAGGGATTTAAACATACCTTTCTGAACAAAAAGCAGTATATACATGAGCATGTAACTGGATGCTCAATTTGTATGAGTAATTGGTCTGGTTGTATTTGTCAATGCAGCAAATGTGTGTAGAAATGACCAGCCAAAGACACAATTATTTGTATGCAAAACTGACTTACATGATGAGAAATTGAACACAATGAAATAATCTACATGATTAAGGAATAGTAATCATTTGAGATTAACAACATACTTTTTAAACCTCATTTTTACTGCATTCTTTCCGTATTCTCATTAATTAACTGGCTTTGTGAACGGAATATTAAAAAAAGGGAAAAATGTTACTTATATATCTCCTATGGATTGCTTGGACTTTAGGTGAAACTAACTAAGGATTATAACGGATTTAGATGAGTTCTGTATTCAAATCAGCTTCTGCATTCCCAGTTAGGAAAACACAGAATTAAAAAGAGAACCAATGTCATCCGTCATGCACTACTTGTGACATTTATGTTGTTTTCCTGAAAACATTTGGTGTCTTCCACCTGCACAGCAGCCACCTTTTTTGTTCCACTGCAGAGCCTTGTACACTGCAACAATTACCAATAAGGTGAGTGCAACAGCAACTAGATTTTTTTTTATTATTATTTTTAGGAAACCACAAGACATTGTTATTCTTCCTAGTCTGGATAATTTTGCACTACTGCTACTATTTCTGTTGGGGTTTCAACTACCAAAATACGTAGTGTCCATACAGCCCTCTGTGCATAGCTGGGGAAAGCAATGAGAGCTCCTCATATGCCCCACTGTGTATGTCCCACTTCTCCACTTCTTAAAGGGCATTTTGAAAAATTGAGGCTTATGTTGCATGTTTTCCTAAACAGTTAAAAAAACCCACAAACCCACTTTTTTTTTCGTCTTCACTGGATGTAATTAATCATAATTCTTTAGCAAGAGCAATGAATAGAGAGGTAGACAACAAGGCTAGGTAGCATTTTTATTAACCTATCTGCCAAATGAACCACAAGTCTGTGTCTATCTTTCCCACCCTGGTCCTGAGAAATTGAGGGATACTGTCTCGGGAGTGTCCAACTATTTATGGTCTAAACACTCTTTCAATATTAATAGAATTAACCTTTTCTTCAAAATGACTAAAAATAATCTGGGAATGTCTTCCTTCCTTTTGAATAGTTTACTATTTTTATTTACTTTTATTTAACTTTTTTATCCCCTTTACCTCTTGTCCTCCATCTAAATAATTTTGCTCAGTACTACCTTCATTTTCTTCTAACATCTTTTTTGCCTATTTAGATTCTTTTTATTTCACTACAAACCAGCATATTTTTCACTGTTTGCCAAATCCTGGTAGTCAAAGATGAAAAACTGTCAAATCCACACACTCAAACAACCCCCTCAAACCCCCTGTCCTCCCCAGCCCCCCTGCCTTCTCCCCAGGATGCACCAAGTGATCTCAGTCAGATGGAGGTGGGGCACAGGGGCAGAATGCCATTGTCTAACACATGCAAGTCTGCACAAATTTGCAACTACATCAAAAAAAAAAAAAGGCCAACTGTGGTCTATTTAAGTAACTTTCACACATGCAGCTATATGGTAAGGAAGGAAAAGAGGAAATTTTACAACATATTAGGTCAAAATAAAACCATGAGGCATTTAATTAGCTTCAGTGAAGGCTTGCTAGGTCACCGTCACGCTACCAAGAGCTCAATGTACATTCCTCCCTGCGTGCTGCCCCTCTCTCCACTTCTCACTGCAGCTGTGAGTTCAGGTGATGACCTTGTGATGTGACAACTTTCAGCCTCCTCTTACAGCTGGAATTTTTTGCTTTGGCATCTGGTGATTTTAGGCCCTATTCAGACTGGACAGCTGCTGTCATTTGTGACAGTAAGGGCTCTTGGCCTCAACTTCATCTTCACAACAAAAGAATGTAAAGAAGCAAAAACAACCCCCAGCCTATGAAAATCTTTCAATCCAGGTAAAAAGACCTCCAGAGTTTGAAAATCTGGTGAGATCCACAGCTTCCCTGAAGCACAGTTTACATTTGTAGTTTACAGCTGTGGAAATATAGTCCAGTTTAAATGCTCTGCTGTGCGAAAGGTGTATGAGAGAGCTGGAAAGGGAAGGCATTGTAATAATGCAAGGATCTTGACAGCCTGTCAATAATCTGGTCCTTTCTTCAAGCCAAGCACCACCATTCAGTGGATGTGAGAAGGGCAGTGGGGCTCCAGCAAACATCTCCTGCTCGCCTCCCTCTTTCTCTGGAACAGTGAGCGCATCCCCACGTGGCCTGATTTACAATATTCTACAGAGCTTGTGGCAAAGTTATTTTTCAGTCTCATTTTTACTGTGAACTTCAACATTAGTGTATCCAGGCCAACGGTAAAAGACTTTGATGTCTCCTCCTCATAGATAAGTAATTTGGAGAGTTTTCCATATTATCTGAAAGAAGCCAATGAATTTCTAGTTTGTCCGCTAATTTTTAATTTAAGCCTTTGGGTCTTAGGTGCCTCAACAAGGATCTTTTGTGGCAGCTACACAGCACAATATACTAACAAAAGGTAAACTAAATTAACTGGATTTTATATGAGGTCATTCCTTTGAGTGAAAAACAGCCTACTTTTTTCTTTTTTATAAAACAAAAGAGCGCTTACAAATGTTAAAAACAACCCAGGCAAAAAATAAGAAGAAAGTCTGAAAACATCATGTGAAAACAACAGAAATGTTGCAATTTATCTTATGAATAAAACAAATATAAAGACAGCAAAATAACAAATTCCAGAAACAGAGATTTTTCCTTTTATTTAACAATGCACGGATTGAAAAAAAAAAATAATTTAAGCTTGCATTTTTCAGGATAGAACTCCTGAAGGTTTTGCTGGCCACCACATAGTTTAGCATATCTAGCATTCATCCATATTTTAATCTAATATTTTTAATTTACATAATAATTGTCACTTATGTAATAACTGTAGTCTTTTTTTGCTGTGCTTGGAAAACAAGATTTTTTTTTAGAACTGCATTAAAAAGGGATGAGAATGCAGACTAATGAGAGAACAAGTGATATTGACAGTGAAAATGACAATATTACATAACTTTGCTTATTTAAAGAAAATATATTCTACTCTCATGCTCTAAGAAAAATATGTTAACAGCTGAATTTTGCCTTTATGTATACAGAGCTCCAAAAGTTTCTCCTTTATTTTTACTTAAAGCAAACAAAAATTGCACAACCAATGGTAAATCAAATAGAGACTAAGCAAGCAAGGGGTTAAATAAGCAGACCTGAGTCCTGAAGTAAGAAATCAAAAAATAATGGATATTCAAGTATGATGCTTTTACTTGTTGATTATACTACACATTTGAACAATTTATCCCCACAAAAGGATATCTAAGTTACAATCCTCACTCTTTCACAACTGAAAAAGTGCATTGAGAATAACCTTTCCACAGTTTGCTTTGAGAGTTACATATTGCACAAGGGAATCGAAACATCCTCTCAGGGTTGTAGTGGCTGTTTAAATACTCTATGTAAAGCTGTAATGAATCTCTGTAGGAAAGCAAAATGTCAACAATAAAAAATGTGAGCTAAAGCCCCCCCCAAATTTCTGCATTATTACGAACAGTAGAGTAAATAAATCTAAAAGGGTTATACTTACCGGAACATCAACGTATTTGGCAGCTGCTTTTACCTTTAGAAAATTAAGCATAAAAGACACAGTAAGTACTTATTACTAAAAATTGCACACATTTTCAGAATTATGCACAGAAAGAAGAACAGAACCTTTGAGAATCCAAACACTTACAGTGAATGAAACTAATGATGAGAAGAAAGTACCTTCATCATATCTTGACAATTTAGACAGCACACCTTCTAACACTGAAACAACCTGGAGAAAAAGCACAGAGAAAAATCTAAATGCACAGTGTGAAAATAAATATTTGGAATGACAGTGTGGATTTTTCTTCCTCATATTTGTCTTAATCACCAGGGCAACATGAACTGTAAATCTGATCACTTTCTCCACATCACCAAGTGCTGAAATCAAAGATAACCTTCTTTTTGCAGCTTCACTTATTGATTAAACAGATGGAAACTGCTGAACTACTGCAGAAATAGAAACCCAATCCAAAGTGTCTCCTGAGGCAGGCCTGCTTCCAACATAACACTGCTGCCTCTAGAACGTACCTGAATATCACAGTGTGTGCAGCCAGCATGTGTTTTGGGTAGAAATCACATGTTATTTTCTAGGACCACAGTTTCAAAGATGATGGAGCACAATTGCTAAAAGTGGTGATTGTGATACCATGTTTCTTTTATTTTTGCTGTTAAACAGAAAACCAGCTCTGATTTCACCTCAAAGTGTAATAGCACTGGTTTTCTGTCAGCAGCATGAGCTGTTGAGCTGCTACTCCATGGCCAAGAAGAAGGCAAGAAAATGTATGCCCAAAGTCTCTAGTATGATGTTATTTCTCTCCCCTGGACTTCCACCTGCTGTTGTCTGAGTAGTGTGACTCCTGAGTAAGAGGTATGAATAGGTGTTTTTGACAAAATTTTGTTCTGACAAAAAAAAAAATCTATCTTATTAGTTGCATTAATGACAACTTTAATGTTTAAACTCCCCCAAATTCACCTTAAAGCAAACAAATTCCCTTTTCAAATCCCTCGGTGATGTTTTGTTGCTCAAGAAATTCACAGTATATAACATAAAATATCTGTCAGCCATGCCATTGTGTTCATGCACATTTATTTTACACATATAAATTGCTTTCCAGTTTATATAAAGATTGTTTTAAAAGTCATTCCTTGCTCCCAAAACAGTCATTCCCACAACCAAGAGTATCATTTTATGAGTGTGAGGACAGAACAAAATTCCATCTGGCATGCTGTTAATGGGGCCTGTAACAGTGTCACAACAGTGTCACTTCCAGAGGAATTGAGATCATCACTTTACAATAAGCCCTGCTCTTAACAGTTCAAGGAGCAGGAGGAAGTGCAAACCTACATTTGTCATTTATCAATCTAACCTGTCATATTTACAGTGATTAATTAAGACACCAGTACATAGGTGCCAATCAAAGACTAAATCCACATCACAAGAGAGAGTGGCAGTTGTTTCTGCACCCGCTTTATTAGACCAAATACCAGCTTTCTGCTTTGAAGCTGCATGCCTGTGAGAAGCTGCTGTTCATACTTTAACTCATTTTAGCTGATTGACAAAGATTCTCTCTGCAATAAAGTGTTCAACTTTATCGTGCAAAGACTGGCTAAGGAAAAGGCTGATTTCGTAAACAACATGGTGTCCACAGGGCCAACATACAAATCCAATACAAGTGGGACACAAAATAACAGAGCAAAACATTTCAGCATCAAGGATGTCTGTTTAAACAAAAGGCTTAGTTATGTAGCTGGAGACTTGTTTTCTTAGATATCAGTGTACAGACTTGTGAAACTCTGAAAGTATTTCTGCACATACCTCTATGAATTGGTTACCCTGAGACACACTGTGCTTTGTTTCACTGTTTTGTAATATTCCTGTGATTTCTTGGATGCTTTAGACTGATGTGTCTCGTGTAAAACTGCCCAGTACAGTTCTTAACAAGTAGAACCTCACTGAAGGAAAAGTGTTATTTTCAGTTTTGTAAGTGACTTGCAGCTAAAAACAATGATTGAAACACTTATTCCACTGAGACTCAAAGGAGGTAATAAAGAGGTAAAAGCTGGAAAATAGTGAAAATATATTAGATGCAAAAGATGAATGTATATGGGTATCATGCACATTGATGTGCATTTTTTCTGGCCAAAACCAAGAGCTAAACCTCAGCCTTCCTTTATACCCTCAGAAGCTTTCTGCTTTGAAACAGAAGCAATCAGGATGTCACTGGTATTTCATATCCCACATGAGGAGACACTGGTTTAGCTTCCAGTGATCAGCCAATGACATGGAATATTTGCTTCCTGTTTTGAGATTTCAGCTCCTGGTACTACTGTGATAACTAATAATGCAAATCCCTCTGCAGTCACAGCAGTTGTCTCTAGAATTTCTTGTACATACATCCAGAAGGAATATGACTATGTTTTTCCTTTTTTATAACCTCAGATATTAAGGAAAAAAATTAAAAAGTTTAACCTTTAATAGCACGATTTTTTCTGATCAAATTCCCTTTTCTTCCTCTTCCTTTTCAATAACACTGAAGTAATAAACTGGAAGATTACTTGGGAGCGATGATAGGCAACTTGAAACTGTTAAGTTGAACTGCTTATAATTATGTTTACATCAAAACTTCACTTAAGACCAAAAATGTAGGCTTCTACACATTTATCACTAAATGGACATATTTATTTTAAACTTCTGTAATGATTCTACAAAGCCTTCCTCTTCAACTAGGTGCCAATCCAAAAGGCAGATTCCCATCCCCCATCCCCCTCAGCAAGATGTGACAAGCAAAAATAAAGGCATGCTGAAAATATGACCAGAGTCTTACTTTTTGTCAGTAACTCACAAATTGTAAATATATGGCTTATTCATCCTACTTTGAAAACCAGATATTTCTGGGTAGTTTTCAACGTACAGATAACAAAACTTCTTATAAAATCTTTTCTGTCATTATTTTCTGTGCCCTTCTAACTATTCAGGATGGAAACTTTTTTTATATAAGTCACTTAAGACTTTTACAGGAATAGAGGTGCTACAGAAAGACAAGACATTGTTTAAGTTTTCTTCACTTATTCTCCAAGTCCTTATATCATTGTCAAAACACATTTTATTTTTAAATATGAAGGCCCAAAAATCAATTTCATGAAACAACAACTTATAAAATATTTTAATTAAATTTTTTGTGGACCAAAATCTCATTAAAAAGTTAAACTCTGGATAATGTCCACTTCTAAATACAAAATTTAAATATTAAATACTAGGAAGAAATTTCTCATGAAGGAGATAAAAAAAAAAAACACATGGTATTATGCAAGACAATATTGATTTAGTCCTACCAGTTCTCCTAGCTGCTAGCAATTCCTATGTACAACAGAAACACAGAAGACATACTTATCTCAATAACAGGCTGCACAGAACTTGTTTACTCAATTGTTATAAAATTTAATTTTGTAAATTCAGTATTATTTGCACAAATAGTATTTACAAATCATGTTATCCCCTACAATTTTCCTTGCTTCCATATAGGAAAACTCTGTGAATATATCTCCAAAGTTAAATCATTTTCTGCTGTATCAGAAATTAAAATGTAAATAGTTTTACCTTTGAAACAAGAAGTGAAATAATTTCTTTAACAGTTTCTTCAATCAAGTCATCTATTTTTGAATGGTATTGTTGCTGTAATTCAAAAGAAAAAAAAGCATTAGCATGTATGTGAACACACACTTTTGTCGTAAGTCATAAATGGTGCAAAGCTGATAACCCTGCCAGATCAGATTTACTTAAAATTATCATTTTGAACATCAGAAGAACAAACCCTTGAAAATGATCCACCCAATCAACAGTTTCTTACATTCTGTGTTGAAAATTTTCCCATGTACACTGTTGAGTTAAGCAGCTAATGGGGTTATTATTTAGATGAATTGAGTTCTTATACTTATTCAGGCGAAGGAATGTGAAGGATAGTTTTTGTCTTCTCCTATATAATTAAGGTGGCCATGTATTTTTTTCTAAAGGGTTGGTTTAGCTGGAGAAGCAAAAAGACTAGAATAAGATTTAATTAATACAGCATTTCATGTCTGACAACTCTCATTCATAAGTTATTTTAAATGTCCTCTAGAAATAAAATGAGCTCCAATTGTTCATCCTGAAAGAGCCTTTCTGCTAGCACAGTGAGCTTCAGTTTATACAAATCTTACAATATGCTCAAGCAAGGGCAAAATTAAAATTTCATCAACAAAGCAGAATAGATGGTAGCAAATTAATAGGCCATAGAAGGCATAATAAAAACAGACTTCATTCTCCATAGACTTTTTCTTTTGATTTTTCATAAAGAAGGTGCCTTTAAGCAAATGCTTTTAAAATAAATCCGAAAGACTTTTTAGATAATCCTACTGAGCTCCCTTCTGAAATTAACGGGAACTAGGGATCCTATTCTGTCAAGGAGGCACATCAATTTAAATAGTAATTCTTCCTTTAGAAACATTTATCTGACAGCAAAGATTGTCCCCAATAGCCACTTCACAGAAAATGTGACTTGTAAAGACTAACCCTATCTTCCTAGTTCAAGGCTACTTGGAACAGCTAACAGCATAATGCTTGGAGCAAAAGTACTGAGGTCAGTGTAAACATCAGCCTAACTTAGCAGCTGCCAGCTGAATAATTTTCAGAGTTCTAAGTGTTTAAAGGCATTTTTCATCCATTTCAGAGCTGCCATACAGATCAAAACATTAATTCTGATCTGCTGAATATTTTTAGGAATGATTTTCTAAAAAGCACTGATATTGAACTTGAGTTAAATTAAGAGAGAATAAAAATATGAGATGTGTTTGCCCACATATATGTGTCTGCTACAGGTTCTAACACCAAACATCAATTTTTGCTTTAAATTTTTTTTCATGTTTAAGAACATTTGAAAGATGTAAATACACAACTCATACAAACAGTTGCGGTCACACTGGAGCAGTAAAAGAGTATATTAAAAATACATCAAAGAACTTTCTACATTTTCATATTTATTACAGTCCAACCATGTTAGTATCTTGATCAATAAAATATTGTCTTGATCTGCTAAAGGGTCTAATCACCCCAAACAATGTGTGATGTCTGTAGCTTACAAGTATTCAGGAGGCAATGCTTTCTTACTGTCTGGAAACCATAAACAATTATTTTCCCACTGATGAATGTCAAAACTATATATACTCCTGTGATCCATAAAAAATCAGTAGTCCCTCCCAGAAAGTGTCTGAAACTTTATCTCCAAAGTACAGTAAGTGATTTATGCATACATGATCAGTTCCTATTTTTTGTGATTTTTTTCCTCGTATTTTTTTCTTTTCTTTTTTCTTATTCTTTTTTTCTCACCACAAAGCAAATATAATTTTGTAGAAATGGTGTACAAACAGTAATTTTACTTCTGATCAAGGCAAAAAAAAAAAAGAATCAAACTTTTCAAAAACCACAAGATTCCAAACCCATGAAATTTCTTTAGAAATAATTTTTAAATTACATTAATCTGATTTTTTTTTCATTATTTATTTTGAAAACCATGAGATCATAAATGCTCTAATCCCCTCCTCTTCAGTGCTAATCTCCACTAAAACAGTCACCCTCAGCAAAAACAAAACTTTAGACCCTCGTGGACAATGATTTGACTCTGGGCTTTACAAAGATGGCAGAACTTTGGCTCCTAGTGGACTGGCTGACAGTGCAGGAGGCACAATCCGGAGCAGGCAAGAAGGATGGCACATCTGGAGAGGGGGTTATGCCATCTGCCTGCAGGGCACTGGAGAGGATCTGGTACTGCCTGTCCCCAGAGCTGCGTGTGTGTGTGTGTGCAGGTGACTGCCTGTACACACAATAAAGGTGGAGTGGCAGCATCAGCTCAGAGCAAGAGTTGATAGTTGTGGTTTGCTTCTGATGAGCCTCACTGAGAGATGAAAGAATCCAAAACATTGTGACCTGGTAAGGCAGGATGATGAGTCTGAGAAGCAGAAAAGTGAAGACCTCATCTGGAATAGCCCTGGGGGATGAACAAGGAAAGAACTGGGAAGCTGATAATCAGTCTGCTGCATAGACTGTGAAGAAATTCTGAGGGCCTGGCTAAAAAATTAACATGAAAAGCAACATTGCCATTTAAAATAAAAAGTGGCTGTTAATATTAAATGAAAAAATGCAAATTAAAAAACAATAAAAAGGCACTTACCCATTGACTAGCAAACTGGGTCATGTCACGGAAAACCAAAAGGAAAAATAAAGACGACAGGGTGGAACAGGAAAATGATGAATGTCTCATTGAATTAGGAAAAAAAAAGACAATTACATTGAATATGCTTACTTGAAAAGATTAGTCAATGAAATGAAGAACTGCAAAAATCAACTGAAAAACATATGTCCAAATAGTGTAATTGTGAAGGTGGCTAAAGCAGATATACGTTTTTTGTTACCAAATTCTGAAAAATGTTTTTACTGTCTCTCCAAACCCAAATCAAACTAATTACAAACCAAATTATATGCTAATGCATTAGCACAAAAAGAACAGTTTAAATTTTTTGCTGGTGGTCTCACCAATTTACATAGCATACTCTTTTTATTTCACAGATTATTCCTGCTGAGAGTGACAACACGGGAGTGACGGAAGTTAGTGAAGTTTACATTTTCTTCAAAAGCACATCAGTGCTCCACTGTGAAGTATCTACAGTCCTGGCAGCAGACTACTGCCAAAACAAACCCCATCCTTGGAGACCAAATTAAAAAAACCCATTAAATTCCCTGATTATTTCTTTCCTCTGTTTTCAGCATACTCCTAGGCATGAAAGCTGTGTCTATAATCCATTTAAAACCAAACCTTAATAAATTAAAACCTGTCTGTAAAGGACAATATTTTGGCTTTATTTTACAATTACAAAGGAGTCCTGAAGTGGGCTCTTTTTCTGTTGGAGCCCGAGAGAAATTCCTGGAGGGGCTGTGAGTCAAGAAATCCTCTGAATGTTCAACAAACTCACAGGTCAAAGCAAACAAATTACAGAAACACTCTGTGTGCTCTCTGGTGGAAGATGAGGGGTTGTGTCTTGCATGATGCTACTAGGGATCAGCTGATGCACACTTCTGTACCAACAGAGCTGTGTGATGCATCTCAGTTTGTCTGAAATTAATCTAAGGACAGTCTACAGTATATTTCAGACCAACCAAACACAGGAATTAAACATACAAAATTCCACTTACCTCTTGGCCCCCATCCAGTATGCAGAGTTTAGCTGTCTGTTTCTTGGCATCAACTAACACGTTAAACATTGTGCACAGGTAAGCAGGTATACGAAAGTCTGTGGATTTGTTTGTCTTTTGCAGCTTCAGTTCAAATGCAATTCTTGTTCTGTTTATTAAAACACAATTTGTAATATGAGTATCTCTGATAATCCTGAAGAACCACAGTAAACATGCATAAATCTTACTGAACATGTTGTCTTAACAATATACATATGCATGAGAACATTTTAGAATTAAAATTCTGTAAATTCAGAATATCAACCCTTCAGTAAATAATTGCTCTGATGGTAATCTCAAGGTTCTGCACTTCATTAGTGAATTCAGTTGAACAGTAAAAGTATTATCTTCTTGCTTTCTAGATAACAATATGTTTCTTTGTGTTTAATATAAAGCAGTGAAAATACCACTTATTTTCCAACTTTTCTATGCTAAATGCTGTTTATTGTATAAAATGCTTGCTTCTAAGAATATAATCAGAAATTCCTCTTCTAGCTTTAATGGAAAGAGAATTTTAATAAAGAAAATGAGTTTAATATTAATAAAATATTAATATTTATATTGAAAATTAAGACATTTTAGGAGATGCATAATATAAACTCCCTATTTACACTCACAACAGTGTAAATAAGGAGCAATGTTACTGAAATAAACTGTCATTCAACACACTTAAAGTGTTTTATTTCCACCCTGATTTTTAAATGTGGGTACCAGAAATTCACACAATATTTTAGAAGATGAGAATAGAAGAATCCTAATTCAATTTTAAAAATTCTTAAGATCATATTAATATCACAAGAAGGGTTACAAAAGAAGAATTTCATAAATTTTTTCTGTGTTGCTACTCTAATGTTTATTATCTGACATCCAGTATCTTTGACCATACAAAAATATAATTAGTGTATTAAGACTGGTATATTAGATATTAAGTTTAAAATATTAAGGTATTTTATAATCATGTTAACGAGACAGTAAAGTTTTTTTCTTTTTCCAGCTCAAAGTCGATATAATCCACATATCAGTAGCACTGAATGTCTTTTCTACTCTGTTTTTTTAGACTGAAATTATACTAATAGTCTTCCAGTCCTTTAAGATTTCACAATTTTTCTAAGATTTCTTAGATAACTGTAACTGACTGAGCTTCTATACCAAATTCTTTAGAACAGATGGATTGCTTTGATTTTAGTGTTTCATACCTTTCTTGTTAGAGCTTTAACTTTTATTCCATTCCCTGTATCATTCCACTTTCATAATAAAATAGAAATGTTCTTTTAAATATTTCTGTTTTTTTAATAATGATTTAATCACTCTAGCTGTAGGAACAGGCTCATATCCTTAGGTTCTACTCATAGCCTGAACCTCTAGGCTTATAGCCCGAGGTTCTACTTTTTCCTATTATGTTCAGAGAAAATAATGCAATACTATGCCATCTGTAAAGATTCTCAGCTTGTTTAGCCTTTTTAATCAATATTTTATTGATATGTATGTAATATTGTAATATTACATAATATAGTAATATGTAAAATGTAATATTTACATTTTGTTATTAACACAAATTATCTACAAAATTTATTTTCTCCCATTCTATTGTCCTTTTTTAAAAATCTGTATTTTTATATGTCCAGATTAAGCTTTCTGAAGCACCTAATTGTAGACCTCTGTAAATTTTCTAGACATACAGATATTTCTTCTAAACTCAGTGATATTTACTGAAAGCTATGGCAGAGGTCTTTTCAGATCAACTATAATTAATTTAAAAGAATATACCAATAGTACTAAGATACGGCTCAAGGAAAAACAGCACTACATTTTCCGTAATTTTCAGAAGTTTAGCATTATAGAACTTAATTTCAGTTGGATTACTATCAGCCAGCTTTCTTATGTTTATTGTACAAATGCAGAAATATTGCCAGCATGAGCCCTCCTGTGTCAGTTTTCAAATCTCTCCCAATTTTTAAGTGATCATTGCAACTGTACCTTTTAACGCAGGCTTCTATCATGTCAGTGGCCATGAGTTTAAGTCTCTGCTCTAAATGGTGGGCAAATTCTGGTTCTGGCCAGTGAAGATCAAAAACAAACATCTGCAGAGCATCCAGCTTCCAGAAAAGATCTTCTGATGTGGCTGATCCATTGCTATAAGAAACAAAACAAAACAAAGCCCCCAAAAACAGAAGATAAATGTATGGATGTCTATCCCAGTTGCCACATAATTAAGATTTCTTTATCACACCACCTTCCTCCTTCATTTCTGAGTATCTTTTAGCACAGTTGCTTTTATTTAAAAAATGTGAAAATGATAGTGGGAAACTTAAAATATATCCCCTTAGGGTGAAAAAAGTGAACGATTTCTCATTTGTTGGCTGAGAACTATGACTGGATAGGGAGGTAGATGGGATATTGGGGAGCGTGGAAGATAAAATAGCTCAAGTTTCAGATCAAGATAGGAAAAATATAGGGATATTTTCAATATAGTGAAGATTTTGTGCAAGTATTTTCTTGCCTTCATAACTCTGGTAGATAAGTCTACCAGAGAAATGAGGATGCTAGTATTAATACTGTAAAAGACATAACCAGAAAATAGCCCCTTGATAAATACTCATGAATTCTAACTGGAGGAATAGCATCAGATCTGGGTGAGGAAAAAAAAAGAGAAGAGAACTATTTAAAGAAATCTGTGTACAAACAAAACCAGCAGATTAATATGGCTCGATGCTGTCACAGATTGCCCATAATGTTTTAAAGTTCTTCCACTCTGATTTGATTGGTGAATTTAAATACAATTACTTGTGATAAAAGCAACAATTTAAACTAAGCAGTAAGTTCATTTACACTTCCACTGTCAATACAGATTAATTACATTTTCATGGTGTGCTATATAGCAACGCCTGAGTTACCATTTAAGATTAGTGTATACTATGCATCATTGAATTCCAGGATGTGAGTGACACAAGCAACCAAAACTCAGTCTGACAGTCCCAGTTCAGATCCAAACAGTTTAAATACATCTCTACTGTAATTTTGCTTCTTCTGCCTTATGACTAAAGAAGAGAATTATCAAAGTGTTAAGTGACCTCAGCTCCCATGAAAGGAATCAATGAGCACTGACTGTGCCCAGGACAGAGCAGGGTCAGATTTGGAGTGAAACAACCAGAGAGGACCTCTAATATCTGCCCACCCAGTGCACCCCTCAGAGAGTGGCAGCAGCACTGGGTCCCAGCGGGGTGGCCGAGGCAGCGGGCAGTGAGGTGAATCAAAGCACAGCTCAGGGATGCAGCAGGAGCACCGCTTCAGTCTCACACTGGAATCCCTCAGCTCCCAGACCCACCCACGTGCCCCTTGCTCCTCTGCTGCCACAGCCAGAGTTGTCATCTGCAATGCTGCCTTGGTGCCCAGGGCAGCTCCAGACCAGGCCAGGGGACCTGGCAGCAAAAGCTCTGCCTAAGGGAAAGGCTGCCTCTGAGTACCAGCTCTGCCTCTGGTTTTAATGGTGCAGGTTTTGATCTCATCATGGAGCATAGCACGATATTCCACAGTCCCAACACACTTTTTAGTTTAGGCTTTTAAGGTATTATACATATTTTCCCCAATTATGTTACACAGTAACTTAATTTTGTATTGTATTGTGGTCCTGAAAGAAAATAGCAGAAACAGGAAAAAGGCCCATGGGACTGCTAAGGTTACAACTTGCACAGGGTTCTACCTGCTGAGGGACCACTTTCATACATCCCTAAGTTTAATTAAGGAACAGAAAGAGAAAAACAACCAAAGCTTCTGGAAAATTTATAATCCTGTTAGACTGTTTTTTAAGTAATATGACAAGTAAATATTGAACATATCATTGCATCTGCCGTGTACGCTGGCAGTGAGTGAAGCTGTAGATGCTTTGTTTAGACCTTATCTGATTCAAAAGTGACTAAATCAAGTTTTGAGATGATTGGAGTGAAAGAGTAGGACAAATCAGATGGGGACAGAAATGGTACAATCTCAGTATTGATATAACTGTTGATAAAAACACATATTTTCTAGAAAAGAAACCAAACTTTCTCAAGAAACAAAACTAAGAATTTCCATCATCAGATCATAAAATTTAACCTTTTTTATTCTCCCATAGTTGTTTATTTTTTACCTGATGGAATTCCAAAGGAAATTCTTTAGCAGTCAGGAGGACTAATGAATTTATATTAACATAAATGTATTCTTATGCACATTTACTACTTTGTTTACTACTACATTATAGTAGCCACTTAATTTTGTTTAATTGGACTACCAAATAAAGTTTCACAATTATAGTAAATGTAATAACAGGCACAGTTCATGGAAGAATTCATTCTCTGAGAAACACTAATTTATTTGTTCTCTTTTAATATAATTTTGAGTTTTCATCCTTCCATTTTTTATTCAGTATTGTCCAATGACATTTGAATTTGACTAACATATTGTACTAATAGGATGAAGAAAATAAAGTGCTACAACAGAAATGGTTTGTTCCTGGATCACACATCCTAACACAAATGTCTAATTTGTTTGCTAAAAGCTTCAAAAGAAGAGCTAAACTCAGATTTTATGTCTTCCTGGCACAGGGTAATTCCTGCATTCAAATCAAGATTGAAACTGTATCCATAATTTGAGAACCTTTTTTATTTTTTTTTTTTTGTGAAGGGACAGGACACATCCTTAGCTACTGAAAAGTTTTTATTTGAATGTGCATGGTAAAGCTACTTCAGCCTAAAAAAAGGAATAATATTGCTCTACCAGGAAACTGAACTGACATTCTTTCTTTAAAAACAATAATAGTTACCCATAGTTTTAAAATTAAGCACAAACTCTACTGCTTTGCTGGCCAAAACTTAACTTTTCAGCTACTGTCTAGTTGTTCATTCTTATTAATCACGTCATAGCAGTAACAGAAGATTGCCAGGGATTAAAAGAGGCAAATATTATGCACATCCTATTATATTAAAATTTATTTTAATGGGATTTTAACTTTGCAATTGGTCACACTTTGACTGGGAGAGTGAACCAGGTATCTCCAGAGGTCCCTTTTAAATTATTTTATGGCTTTATGCCTTGCATTGTACTGAACACAGCACAAAAATAAGATCCAAGACATAATGTTTCTCCAAGAACCTGCAGCATATCAAATCTAGGAATTGCATGCAGCCTTAATTCACTTATCCACTGATAGCTGAAAGAGGCAGTTTCCCACTGGGCTTGCCAGGTACCTAAGCAGTAGCAATTAGTCAAACAGTACATTAATAAAGTACACTGGTTGCAAGATACTCCCACACATGAGTTCAGAGTAGATGTAGAATGAATAATTTCTTGCCTACATATGAAACTCCATAGGGCGGCTTGAGATATGAAAATGTAAGTATTTAATATCTAAGAATATTATCAATCGACCCAAAGATTCAAAAGCAGATGGTTTCATTTCTTCTACAATCTACCATGCACAGGGATGGTCATTTTACAAACTACTGCAATTGTTTTTTTTTTTTGAGGTTACTAATGACATACTACCCACTAGTGTTTTGTGAGGACCACTTACAGAACATGGCAAAAGCACTAAATCCACTGTGAGCCCCCAACTTGTGAATTCCAGCTTTTCATTCTTTATGCTGCCTCAAAATACATGTTCAGGGCTCAGAAAGTCAATTGAGAATTTCTTCAACAGAACAGGATTTTCAATAATTTCAGTGTCAGTTGCACTCAGCCCCATCTCTCTACTTTTCACCAGCAGGGGAAGCAGAAGGATGGAGCAGAACCTTTGCAAGCATCAGTTAGTGTAAAGTCCCTCAAAGACATTGGGGACAGAGCTACCCCATGACTTCTCTTAGCTCAAGACTGAGGCAACCTACAGATCAAGCAATCAAAACAAGTTTCTTAAGTCTTCTTTCTTTCTGCATATTAGTATTTTCGGAAGGAAATATATCTGCCCCACAATGTAAATCTGTCTTCCAGAATGCTCAATAGGACCTAGCTATGTAAAATTCCTTATTCATAGAAAGCAGATCAGCCAGATTGCACCATGCCATCAGTCCCGTGGCCATACTTCTAAATATCCATCCATAGAAATGCAGGCCATGGCCTCCTACCACTTTACTGGAGGTAAGCTCTATGACAGGAATGCATGTGGCACTGCAGACACAACTCCTCAGAACAGAGATGAAAGTTGGCCTCCTGACTCCCTCAGCACTCACAAACACACAGAGAGGTCCAGCACAGGAGCTCAGACATATTCACACCAACTCCCTCTATAGCACTATTGGAGCACTGTGACTTTCCCAGCCTTGTCTCTCTCATCACTCATTATAGCTGAGCCATAGCAGGAAGAATATAGATGACACATTTCCTTTGATGTTGCTTTTTCTGGGTGGAAGACAAGACAGGACTATTCTCCTATAAACACATATCCTATTCCAGGTTTCCCCAGCCCTAAATTTTCCTGAAGCTGATATTTTAGACTGGCACCAGATAGTAACAGACAACCTCAGGTGTGTATCTACAATATTTCTGGTTAGTGGTACTACATTATGTCTGCACTGAAAAGAATAATCTATAAATTAAACCATAAACAATTAAAATTACCCACATATCTAACTTAAAAGCCAGGTCCAGAAGATGCAAAACAAAATTAAAATATGAAGAGCCATTTAAAATAGTATATTTGAATTAATGAATAAGTAAGGAAAAACGCATTGCGGCTGATTGAATGCTTTTACAGAATATCCAAACATTTTTGCTCTTTAAGATTATCTTCAGCCAAATACAAGAGTAATTCACAGTGCTCTGCATGTCTAGCCAATGTGTCCTCTGAGTTATCTTCTCCAGAGACCAATCAAGAAAAACAGACTACTACTCATAACAGTTTCCCCTTTTCATATTGCACTTTCCAATGCCCAAAAAGAAGCGGAAAAAAGGTAATGATCTTCCTAAATACGGTTTTAAGTAGCATGTATTTATTGCTCCAAAACAAATGATCAAGGACAAAAAAAGAAACAATTAATTAAAAACTATAAACAGTCTTTTCTAGTAATGGTCAAGAGAATTGTAGCAATTTTAAAGTGAAAATGGAGAAAATCTATTTTCATCAATAAAGCAAACAAATGGATGCCCAACTGTGAATATATTTTCACTTCTTTATCTTCAACAAAATTCTTCGGTAAGCACATAATAGCTCTATTGAATATGAATATACTTAAACATGAGCTTGAGAACATGGACACAAACCTTAATAAAGTTTGGAGACTAATAATTCTTTTTCTATACAGAGAGAAGAGACACAGGACTTCAGCA
This sequence comes from Chloebia gouldiae, assembly GCA_003676055.1. Classification (NCBI taxonomy): domain Eukaryota; kingdom Metazoa; phylum Chordata; class Aves; order Passeriformes; family Passeridae; genus Chloebia; species Chloebia gouldiae. The sequence continues at coordinate 6,695,571 of QUSF01000009.1, read as the reverse complement.
AACCTTTAACACAGTTGGCTCATAGACCACTCATTCTCATTCTTTTTGACTTCAGATTCTTCATTGTGTAATTCAAATGGATAATGATTAATAGGCCAAAATCATCACTTTCAAAGAGAAGGAGGAAAGTCCTGCAGAACCCTGTGATATACAAAGTCATCCTCTTGCCAAAGCATCAGTTTTGTGGCCAGGAGGAGGGAGCACAATGAACTGGGAAAGAAAGACTTGGGGGAAGCAGTGGAGAGAAGGACTCCACTTGCACTCCTGAATCAGATGACTCTGCTGACTATGTGTATAATTCAGTGTACCCCTCTAGTCCATCTAAACTGGGGTGTTCATCACACTGAAAGGGAAAACTGTCAGGAAGCTCTGGAAGTATTGGAGCAGAGGTATTTTGTTATTCCTTGTTGAAGAACTTAACTAGCAAGTGTGTTCTTCCTGAAAAAGATGAGATGGGAGAAGAGGGAGAAAAATAAAACCTTCCTCTTTCTATTACATAATGGTGAAAGTGACCCACTTCCTCTGCCAGAAACTGAGCCACAATTACCAGGAGGAAAAAGGATTCTCCTTAGCATGAGAGGAGGGACAAGTGACTTGCAGTGTTTTTGCCTTTTTTTTTTTTTACCCAAATACATGACCATTATGACAATTTACTTGGCTTTATCAGAATGCAGATAAAATGATTCTTAAAATATTGCCTGAATACCAAAGTACTATAAAGGTAACTTAATGCTGCCTGCAATCGAGACTCTCAATTCACACACATTTTATAAATATAACCTCAAAGCTCTATGTTTTGGGGAAAGAACATTAAAAGGTACCTCCATCAGAGCCAGCATCATGGCAGATCTCCTAGAATGCTGTGTGGGGTGGCTGAAAGGGGGTGATGGCCTTACAAAGGTCACAACCACAGTAAGAGACAATGCTCACCCCCCCCTTCTCTTGAAAAGCAGCAATTGATAGCTACTTCTGGCAAGTGTTTACAGCATGTCAACCTCACTGCTCACCAAGTGCTATGAACACCTCCCTGGTTGGTTTAGGATTTTGGGCATATTGTGTCGTATATACCATGAAACTAAATACAAGAACATGTGCAAGGGAGCTGAGCCCATGGCTGAATTTTACTGTTTGCACATGTTTTGACAATAGTCTAGATATATCGCTGCACAAACCCCTTCATTTAGAAAAGATCTACTACTATAATGCTCCAACTAGAATCTGTATTAATTATAAATTCAGTATTCAAAATACATGAAATTTCATCTATACAATTTATTTTTACTGGATGGGGCTGCTAGAAAGCAGACTACAAGAGCACATCCAAGATTAGCAACTCTTAACTCTGAAAGCTATTCTTTGGGAAAAAAAAGTGACCTTTGAAAACCTGGGGATAACAGAAAGGAATTTGGGTTCCAGAAGGCCAATTAGTTTGTATTCAAAGCTGAAATGACTTGCATAAGCACATCAGGAGAAGCCTAGCATTACTATAGTAAATACAAAAGGTACCAAAGCCAAGGATTAAGAGGAATTCTGTCACTTTTTAGGGGAATTAACAGCAGAACAACAATGATAATACTCCCTTTTTACAAGGAGTCACATGAAAAAGACAAAGGATAATGGGTTCAAGTTACTTCTGGGGAGTTTATGATTAGGAAGTAGAGGAAATTTTTCACAATGAAGACAGTCAGCCATTGAAATAATCTCCTCCAGAGGAAATGGTGGATTCTCCAACATTGCACATTTTTAAAATTTTTCTGAACAGGGCACTAGGCACTAGACCATCCTAGACCATGGTTTTGAATGAGATGATCCTTGAGCTCCCTTTTAACATGGTATTCTGTGATTGTATTAACTCTTGCAGAAATAGATCTAATGCTAATTAGGAGTCTGTCACGAAACTTGAAAAGAGACCTGTCTTGAAATGGTATTATCAACGTATGTGTTTTGAATGTGTGTTTTTTGAAGTCTTTCACATTCATGCTTTCCTAATGTAACTTTTGCTAAAATAAGGTTCTTGAGCCTTTCTGTGACATGTATGAATGTATGCTCAGACAGAAATCAGACCTATAACTATGGGATTATTTCCACAAACCACTGAAATGTTGGGGGAAAATCACAAAGAATTTTTTTTTCAAGTAGACAAAGAAAGGGATGTACTTCTACCCTTGGTACTTATTAACATTTTACTATTTTTATGTAACATGGTTATTTAATCTGATGACAATATTTACAATCAACGACCTTCCAATCCAATATAAAATGAGTTAATCAAACCCATGCAAAAAAATATAATGGGCTGCCTCATTTTACAAAACCACAATCTAGAATCAATCATCTAGAATGTTCCCCACTGCTTATTAATTCAAAAGAGTCATTAGGTTGTTTAGAATATTAAATATCATTCCTGCTATGGCAGATCTTTGCAAAGTTGATTTTCTAAGTTATCAGGTTTAAGACTGCTATATTTCAATGCACTAGAAAGCAAACTCACTAACAGTCCATGCTTGGCTCACTCCCAAGAAACAACAATTTCCAACTAAGAGAGGATAAACACCATGCAATCCAAATACAGCTGCACAGAACACTAGCAAGGCCATGCAGAGCTGACATACAGTCAGAAAGTTATTGAAGAATACACACGTGGAGTCATACAAAGAAGTCATCCAGGTTGGTGTAGTAAAGCTAGGTATTTGTGGAAGATTAAGAGGCAAACTTGGAACTTTTGGAAGAGCTACATTAGGAAGACTGTTGGTGATGCTCCTGTGAAGAAATAAACAATGTAGGAATACAATAAAAATTCGAATATTTAGAGGATAACAGGGGAGAACCCCTCATTAGACAGAAAACTATAAGCAGGTGCTTTGTTCAGATTTTGTAAAAGCACTTACTTGACAGGTTGCCATGACTCTTGTTCAAGACCTCTGTGAATGGACTGAGCAATTGATGATTCCATGAGATCAATGTAGCGGACGACCATGGGAACAAAAATTTCTTGCAAGTGCTTGTGAAACTTTCCATTGCACAAAAGTGCTTTAAAAAACAAATGAGAGACAAAAATGTCAGACCTTTTGTTACAGGAAGAAGTACATCTTCAAATGTTTTAGTACACAAAGGCATTATAAGAATAAGATATAGCTTTGTATGAAATACAGTTCAGAAAAGATAAATGAAGTGTTCCATAAGGCCAATGTAGTACATTTCAAACTGTCAGTGTAATGGAAAGTAGTTACATACTGAAATTCTTTACTGAACCAGAACATTTTTGCATCTTATTAAAAGTAATAATATGCTTAACTGAATCTAAACATTAGCAATTTTGTTCATTACTTCTACACCAAGACAGGACAAAAATACCTGAACAACTTAAAAAAAGTATTTGAATGCCATTCATAAAGAGTAGAATATTGCCTACTTCACAGATGGACCTTACTACATGAAAGACTGAATACACATGCAAACTGAACATGCTAAAAATCTGAAAATTAGTTTGCCATCACTCCTGCTTGTCCCTGTATTTGCTGAAGTGCTCTTTCAGCAAATGCTAACTCTTAGCACACTAATGTCCCGTCCCACCAAGATAATAAATGTTTCATGTTTTGAATATGTCTGCAGTCACCCTTTAATCTAGCACTGTTATAAGACCTATACCTATGAGGGTATTCCCATGTGCATATGGAAATCATAGAAGTTCAGCCACTGAGAAAAATTTCATGACCTTGGTAACCTTTTTCTCTTGTCCATGTTCTGTAGTTTTAAATTCTTTTGTGGGTTTCTCCCCCCCACCTATTCCAGCATACAAGCTTCTTGTATAATTGGATGGGCACCAAAACCACATTTCGAGGAGGCTTCCTCCTCTTCGTTGGATCACAGGGCTCACTGTGGACACCATCCTTTAAAATGACAATCCCTTTTTTTCTACTACCAATGCCACTCCATGTAATTTCTTTAACTTCCAGAAACAACTCTGCCTTCCATTCCTGAATGATGTCCAGCCCAAACTGAACATGGGAGAGACGGAGACTACAGGGAAAATGTGCCGTCAAGTTTCTGTCCCCTATTGCTGCTTGTACTGCAAGGAAGTGCCCTTGCTGCTGAATGTCTGGACACTGTGTTACTTTTTAACTTCAATAAAATGATCTGAAAGCAAAAAACTATTTTCTTGAAAACATCCTTGTAGAGTAATAGGAAATATTGCATCAATCACCTTCACCTGAGGAAACAATACTATGTGATCAGCTCTCTCTGGTTTTATGCCTTTCTTGCTAAGAATTTTTAAACTTTCAGCTAATTTCCATTTTAGACACAGGCATGGAAATATCAGATACATGAAGTTTTATAAAAACAGGCAGCTAGGTAGCAGGCAGAGATTATTAGGGTTTCCACTGAGAAAAAGGCAGAGGTATAGGATCATCTCTTTATTAAACACTTGAGAATCCACCCTTGAGAGTATCTGTGAGTCCATTACAAACATGATCCATTATTTACACTGCTCCTCAAAATAATTGTTAACTAGTTAGTTCTGGCTTATTATGTATATGTCAGGAATTCAAAACAATGTTATTTTTTCCTATTTATTTTTGTTTTATATATCTTAAAACTACAGCACCTTTTACCAGCAATAAAAATGACTGAGGAGGATATGGATATTAATACAAAGGTTGCACAGTAAACAGATGATGAGCACTGCCTTTGAGAAAGAAAAGGTTGCTGGTATCCATTGGTATATTAGACTGAGTTTTCAAGGCAACTTTGAGCTGAAAAATAACAAGAATACAACTGTGCCAATTAAATCAATCTTGCTGCTTTATAGTGAACCACTGTAGAAGTGAAGAACTGCAATTAATCAGGCAATCACAGTTACTTGAAGGGATAAGCTTGTAGTTTAGTGTTTTCTGAGCACACCACAGAAATGCTCTGCTACAAGCAGTGCTCTGGGAATTACAGTAATGAAACCTCATGGGCAGGAAGGTGACTTGTTATTTCGAAGCCAGTATGAAATTTTAAGAAGTCACAGGCAATAAAGGTGTTTAACTTCAAAAGATGAATCACTTTCCTAACATTATGACACCAGTCTTTACAGGGAAGTGAAATATTCCAAAATTATGCCAAGACTTACACTTCACTTCCAGGGAATTCCCTCTGTTTGTCAGTACACACTGACATGAGAACTGTCTTGGATCAAGAGCTCCATGAGCATTCTGTTTTCCCAGGGTTCAGGACTTGGCAGCTCTGATTTACCCATCTGGAGATCTCCATCAAGGATCAATGCAGGGCAGGGAAAGAACTCAGAGCACAGAGATAAGTGATGTAGCTGAGTATCATCAGACTCGTGGCACTCTACCCTATGATTAAAATTGACCTTGCCAAAAGATACCACCTGTGCATCAAAGCAGATGGAAAACAAGAGATCCTTCAGGAAATGCCACGCTTCATATCCCTCAACTACCACTTGTCTTCAAACAATGTAGCTTAATTCTCCATTGTCTTTTAAATATTGACACCCCACACCTTCTTCATATGAGCCATGCATATTCACACAAACAACAATAAAATGAAAGCCTATGCCAGAGCAAGATAACACATAGGCAATATTAAAGGAAAACACACTAGGGGAACAGAAACAGAACCCTGAACTTGATATTCTTGAAATACTGAAGTAGAAGAAAAAAATTATTACATTTTTTCCATATTAGGAAATATATTAAAATATAACAAGAAACTATCAAAGATGAATCTAAAGTCTAGTGATTCAGCACTGAAATGAGCTTTCATCTCTAACAATAGGAAATGAATCTACTGTGCCTGTGTACCATAGAAGCAGTGAGGCTTCTATTGCTTTTACTAATACAGGCACATCTTAGGAGTTTTCCTGGAGTCAGCATGTCATACTGTCCTCAAGAGCTTCTGCAGAATCAAAGGCAGAGAAGCATGACACAGATTAACATGAGTCTCCTTTCCCTTGACAAAACTAGCACTCTGTCAGAAAGTCTGTAATGATCCTGTGCTACATAGGATTCTATGGAAAAGATAACTTTAATTTTCTGGTATTTTTAAAAATCCAAAATAAGAAAAGAGTATATTCGAAGAAGGAAATACCCTTGAGGGTCCAGATTATATTTCTAGCAATTGAAATTCAACCATGAGAAGAAAGTTTATATTCCTGTTCATTTTCTGTTTATATTCTGCCTCCACAGAGAATTTCTTAATCAGCTAGTTAAATGGCAGTAAAAATTGCAAGTGTCCCAATTTATATGGAAATTATCTTGTATTTTTACATATATGTTTTAAAACTGAAATTTAGAGGTTTGCTTTGTGAAAGCAAGGTTAAAATTTATTTAATCTTTACAAAATAGAGTGACAAACAGGTTATTGCACAATTTACCTTTGTGTAAAAGTCCCATTAGGAAATATGATTATTGCATATTCTGGAAAGGAATAATGCAGCTTGAGTTAACTCTCAGTATCAGTAACCAAGACATGTAGCTCTTATCTGAAGGCAGGTTATGATTTCAAAGCAGTTCCTAATAGGCTGAGTCCCTAATCTGAGAAAAGATACCCTCTACAATGAATGAGAAGTGCAAGGTTTGAGGTATTGGGGTGGGTATACAGTTTGCTCTGATTACCTTGAATCCAAGTCGTTTTTTAACTCTACCCTCTAGTTTAAGATAGGGTACAATGTTATACATAAATTCTAGTCCAAAAGTAGTACACAGGCTGTAACAAAGCAAGGAGGTGATGATTCTGTCTTTGGTGGTGTTTGTCACTCTGCTACTAGCAACAATAGTGGAAAAAAGTGTATCAGAGAATTCCTGTTTAAGTCAATAACCATAATCATGGCAATGTATTTCAAAAGGCTAATACTCAACATGCTGTTTTTTCTAAATCATCTTCATCACACTCTCTGCCCGTTGGGCAGACTGTGGCAGAGTTAGAGCAGATGCACAGACATTCTACTGAGTAACACTTGAAGGAGAATGAAGATTATGAGTCACCTTTATAATACTCCTGGTTTTGACTGGTTCATGCCAAGGTAGTAATGCAGTAGTGCCGAGCAATAGCACAGGACAAAGTGTCAGCAAGTGACACTTGCAGAGAAAACTTGGTGAGGAAATGATCAGCATATTGAATATAGAGTTGGAAAACTTCTGTAAGAAGCAAAATATGTAGACACTTCATCTAACTAGGCCTATGCCACTAAAAGATATCTCTCTCACCACATTAAATGAAGAGGAATTAATATGTCTGTCTTTTGGGCACTAAAAACCAGATTAATCTAAATAATTAAACAACTACAGAATGCAAATAGCCCTCTAAAGCAGGCCCCTTCAAACATAATTTATATAGGCTCTGTGGACAAAAAGTAACACGTTCATTACAGAAAATAAGACACAATCCTGGGACAACTATGTTCTTCTTCCCTTTACGAACATTTAATTCTGTAAAATTTTGCTGTCCTAGAGAGATGCAGAGTACTACTATCACTGTACAATCTGCAAAGCTTTACAGAGTCAGACATAATTGTGTGTGGACAATAGCAACTCTGAAGATCATTAAAATGTATATTATAAAAGCAGCTATAATATTTTTTTTCAAATATTTACAAATTGAAAAAACACAAGAAATTTATCTTTAATCTATTATTCATCTCCACAGTGAATGTAATTTTTAAATCACTTTTTGTATTTAGCAGAGATGTTAGATGTTAGCAGTTAGATGCTCTCATGAGAGCTGTTCTCTCATGAGAACAGCTGAAATATTTTACAAGATGGGAAGATCATCCTCCTCCCTCCATTTTTTAAAGTTTTTCAGTTAGACTAAATGGGAATGCAATTACTTATGTACTCTTCCTTGTGGAATAAGGTCAGAAAAAATGGAGAGTCTTAAGGTGACACAAAATGGAGTCCTTAATGAAAGAAATTAGAAGCTTCAGTCGGGACTTCACCATTCTCCCCTGTCTCCATAATAAAATAATACACCATATTGGAAAATGCATTTTTTTTCTCATTGTTAATTGAATATTGACTTTGAAGATTTCACCTTGAATCTTGTACAATGTTTTTTTACACTGTGTAAAATAGCACATTCACTACTATTTGAATATCAATTTGCATGATTTCAGAGATATTTTATTATACTTTAGTGACATAGTTATAAAAATAGTTTCACATGCAAGTTTTCTTTAATGCTGTAAATGTAAGATTGTTTCTTTATTGTTAGGAGTTATCTCATGTCAGGTCTATGTGAAAACTGATTCATGCACCAAAGATTTAGAGCTCATTTAATGCTCTCAAGATAGAATAACATGCAGGTGTCAGTCCTCCAAATTTCAGTGAAGATTAACCTAATATGCAATATGGTGACCTAACTGTTCTTCATTTGAAAGAAGTCTGAAAAGTAATCTCTGATATAGCCAGAGAGTGAGAATAACCCAGTGGGATTTCCACCTCTTCATTTCCTAATGAGTTTTTTGATAATGAGAGGTGACTTTGCCAGTCACTGTGGGCTCTATTATGGCTAATTTACTCCACTTCACTCTCCTTGTTAATTATTAACACTAGCCTTTTTATCCTCATGAGACCACATTCCAGTTTTTCCCTTTTTAGATTTTTTTTCTAAATATATCTTTATGGAGGTGAGAGTTTTCAGGAAAAGATTTTCACTTAGGGTAAAGTCAGAATTATTTATTTTACCTTGGAAAACTGTAAAATTGCTTATATAAGCATGGGAAGCTCTTCCTAATGCTTTTAATGCAATTATAAGGTGAAAAGGTTGGTAATTAAACAATAAGCACTGAGGTATGTTCCATTTGGGAATCACTTCTTGGCAGAATGGTCACTTGCCACTTGCTAACATGTCCACTGATTAATAGGTGACTATTTTCCATGGTTTCTTTCCAGCAGTTCTGGAAAAACTGTGTAATTTTCCAGATGGCTTTCACCTGCCAGAAACTGTCATTTAATATATCTGTTACCATTAGGGAATTACTGAAATTGGTATACAGGTGTGATATTTCATACAACAGTTTCATGTCCTTCAGTTAAAGTTTTACAATATGTGTAATAGTTGCTTTAACATGGAAGTTTTCACAAATTGTCTTTCTTAAGCATATTCTAGTAATCTAGAATTATTATCCATTTAATCTTTTAAGGAAAGAAAAATCAGCAGCCTATTAGCTATCTCTTGCATATGAGGACAATTCTTTTTTGTTTCTAACAGGTTGGAACCAAGCTCAAAGGAACACAAATGACACAAGAATAAAGTTAAAACTGGTGTAACAAATCCTTCTCGTAAGACTACTTTACCTACCCAGTTTTCAGAAACCAAAGAATTGTTTAAAGTGCATGTAACATCACAACTAGAGATATGCTTCCTAAACTGAAAATATATGATGGTAGGGAAATAGGCTGAATATCCCATCTGAATATAGGCTTCAGATTTTTAAAATCATCTGGATTTTAGATGATTGGACACCACTTAAAGTAGTGCACAATCCACCTTTTAGGAGCCCAGCTCTTCTGAGATGTGCAACAAGACTGAAAAATTCCTGTACCCTTTTCAGCAAGCTTCTCAATTGCCATCATGGCAATTTTAGTAAGTTTCTGAAGTTGCAGTTTGTCCAATAAAGGATCCAAACAGAACATTTGTTGTGTGTATTGTATTCCATTCATCCTAACATTACTATACCTTTATAGACATAACTAGTATGAAAGTAGTTTAGAAGGCTTAGAAGGAAATATAAACTACAACTTTATTTAAGCAATACAGAACCAGTGCAAACTATCAATACTTCTACTACTTGTACATAATTGATTCAAAACTAAGCAATTTGTGAATACCAAGTGGTCAATGCACTGCCAGAATAAGGACTGAAATGGTGCAAGGATAGAGAGAAACTGCTCAGCTTGCAGGAAATGGAACACCAGGACATGTATCATTAAAACAGGCATTGCCACTTTTATTTTGAGCATTATCCTGTTTAGAAACACATTCCTAAGGTGTGGGTACATTGAAAAATCTTATGCAAACAGTATGTTAAAAAAAATTAAGATCTTACTGTCATTTCTGAGGGCATTATTCAACAGCTGGAAAAGTGGGAAGCTGTCCCAGGAGTCTTGTGGCTGTGCCTCAAGTGCTGAATCCATATCAACAGAATATAGAGACAAAAATTTCTCTGCATGCTCAGCCAACAATTCTGGCCACCAAGCAAATGCCTGCAAACATGAAAAAATAGAATTACTAAACACAAGCCAAAGCCAAGAGATGTGTTCTGTCTATGGTAGAATACATCTGAGCATGTCTTGTCATGTCACCTCTCATTTGGGAAGAATGGGCTAACTGAAAAATGTGAAAATATTTTTCAAAACTTTGCATCAAGAAAACTAAGAAATGAAACAGATTATTGTGAGAAAGGTGGTATGATCAGAATAAAAATAGAACACAAAAAAAATCAAAAAAGAGAGTATAAATGCCTTTTTTTTCCAGAGAGCAAAGAAAAGCATGAAAGCCTTACTCTTGAAAAAACGACTGCATACATTTATTTTGATTTCATTAAATTCTAAAGCAGATGAATTCATTTTTAAAAGAAATTTTTATGAAATCATTTTTTATTCATTTGGTAATCAAAAAGGATGGTTTATTGTGAATTTTTATTACTTGAAATCTGACGGGGTACTTTAACAGTTAGAGTGTGATTTTAAATCCTATTTTTGCCTTAAAGATGTCAGATTCTTCTGAGGAAGACATCCAATTTTTCTTGTGCAAATGCTATCAATCTTAAGAAGTTCACTACCATCTATACTCATTTTCAGTAACTTAACATGCTGGAACAGTTTTCTGTCAAAAATTTGTATTCGTAGGCAATTCTTAATGAAGAGAAGAAATCTATGAAAAATATCATCAGGAAGTAAAGCCAGCTCTTCATTAAAGACATATAACTATTGTACCTTTTTACCATCACATCAACCTAGGTTTTTAAATGTCAGCATTGGAGCTGAGCATTGGATTGGGGGAGCTTTGTGATCCTGGAGTTAAAGACAAAGGTGAAGGAATTTATAAAAAGGATGAACATCAAGTCCTGCTGAGAGTGTTTTGCTCAGGGTTTATAAGAACATATGATAGTGAGAAATGCCAACACATGAAACACAGGAAGATGTCATTGCTTTCATACTTATGCCACTCATTTTGAATGTATAATTTAGAATATTTTTGAGTTTCCAGCATGGAACATATCTAGCTTGATCTATACAAGAGCTGAGTTCCCCCAGCTTCAAATAATTCAGAGAAATCTTCACTTGATTTTATGAAATATAGGCCCTGGGTGGTGCAGATTCATGTAGTCAGGTCTGAAAGGCTTCAAATAAAAGACAACTTCTGTAAAGTGGTCTACAAATACGTTTTTGCATCATGGATTTTCTGATGACTGCCTGTAGTTCTCTCTGGCATGGGGCAAATGCAGAAATGATGAATTGGCAAAAGGTTTTAAAGAAATGCTGAGCATCTCCTCCTATTACTATAAAGTATTTTGTGTGTTCCAATGGTAGGACTGAAGGACGACAACTGGCACCAAAGTAAGGAGGAGAGATGATGCTTCCAAAACTTTGGCAAGAGTTTGAAATTGAACCTTTCCGTTTCATCAAACTGGAAGAAATTTCTTATTAATGAACCTGTTTAAGTAGGAGTTCATTAAAGGAACAGACTCCTTACTCTAGAAAATAACTACATGAAAATAAAAAAAATGTATATAAGCACCGGCAGGGGACCCTTCTAAGCAAGCACAACTCTTTTCAGAAAATATTGCCAAAATTTCAAAACAAAGCAAAACCAAAACTAAAAAATATTTGAGCACATTTTCTCTTCATTTTCTTCCTTCTTGTAAATGACACTCTGAACCCAGACAGAAATTCTTCTGACTCTCTCTCAAGAGCTATGCATCATTACTTGGGCAGCAAGAGAGAAGAATAGAAAAAAAAAGTTAAAGCTAAATGTAACAGGACAGTTGCTATGGATAATGATAATCTAAAAGCAATTAGCAATTGGTGACATACACTCTAGGAGAATAGAAACATTGCCTGGATTAAAGAAAGAATGGAGTTCTTAGATTCTAGAAGGCACATAAATGTGGCTATGCAACACCAGAAACATCAAAACAGTTTATGCTACGTGTTCGATGCACAGTTCCATGCTATGAGCAGAGCAAAACAATGCTTAGTTCATCAGGAATCACATACCTCTCTTCCCTTTGGGAATCCCCGAAATTTGTAAATGTTATGAATTAAAAAAAAAAAGAAAAAAAAAATCTAGTATTACAAAATGTGATATATTATTTTACAGATTACTGATCCTTTTTGTCAACTGCAGCATCAAACACTGAACATTTGCATAACATTATGATGTGAAGTCTCCATACTTAATATTCAGTTTTGAGTAGGGAATGTATAATTTGGCAATCTTTTTCTCAGATATATTTTAATACTGAAATTCTGTATGCCCTATAAATTTCAGTGAAATTGAACATGTATTACATGAATGAAGGAAGGGGAAAATAACCTTAGCATTATCTTTTTTCTTTTCAAGGTACCTTAGATTAGATTGCGAACTTTTGCTGAATAAATTTTTCTGAAGGCACATGCAATAGACTTATCCTTCTGAAAAACACCACATCTCTGACTGCAAATAAGTAGTATAGAATACAATCTTTGAACAGAGATGCTTAATCATTTATGATGATTTGATCTGGGCTTTATTTCTCTGTTCTTTTCCACATAAGGCAAATTTTCTTACAGTCATGCAGGTCCTCAAAAGACAAAGACCACAATATATACATTTTATTGAGTAATCATTATACTGTAACACAGTGGCAACAGTAGTGTAGAACAGGACCTCCAGGGAATTAATTTCAAATCATCAAAACAGCTGTTTCTTCAGTATATGATAAAACATCTATAACAAGTTCACACATGACAGATGTAAGCTAAAACCCAGATTCCATAGCGTGATATAAAACCAGATGTTTTGAATGATCATATTTTATAACTATATATACTAAATAATGTTTATCCCTTTGTATATTTTCCAAAAAATTTATTGAGTTTTTTGAGAACATTTCAAAAACAATTTTCTGAACCTTAGAAAACAGTATTTATTAATTAAATTTCAATAATATATACAGGTGTATCTGGCCAGGTTAAGTTTTGTAATTCCTTGACATAAGAGGTGCTAGAATTATAGCTATTAAGGTTTTTGTATCATGAAGCAAAAGATGTGAAAATAAGAACCATAATATTGTTTTATTTCATTTCTTCTACCTTACAATGCCATTTTTAAAAGCACAAGTTTAAGAGCATACTTTTCCAATCAAAAGAAGAGTAATAGAAATGTGATTATTATACCTATCATTATTTTTGTATCTATAATCTAGAACTATACAGTATGATGAAAACCAGCATTCAGTTATATTTTCTTTCTATTTTGATCAGGTGAAAAGTTGGAAAGAAAAACTGTGTAAGGCTATGAATGTTTTCCATACCATTTCAGCACCTCCAGCACAAAGATGCTTTCTCTTTTTTATGCTCTTTAATCTTCATTTCTAATCCTACAGTTCATTCAGGTGAATTGAAGTAGAGTTTTATTTCACTTCACTCTCCATAAGCTTCAAGTCCCTTATTCCTCTGTAAATGTGAACTGCCTTAAACATATGTCAGAAAGGAAAACTAAAATGTTTCTTGACAGACTTGCTTCGCATCAGAGGAGCGAAAATCTACGAACAAACCATTCTCTACAGCAAATGCAATTACAGCCTCACCTCTGAATGATGCTCTTCATTTTGCTGCAATACTTCGATACAGAGTTCTGCAAGGTGAAGAACCTCTTCCAGTTTTCTTGCAGGTGTTGCTTGATTCATGGTCTCTATATGAATATAAAACATAAAATTGTTTTAGTTACCTATATGATTTACAGTAAGAGAAAATTATGTCAGAAACTAATGGGAATGCTGCAAACTGACAAATTTATAAAGTAAAAGAAATTTCAAGTGTTAAGGATAATGATTTAATAGACATAAACAGAGCTGAATGTCCAGATTACTAAAAAGAGAAAATAATTCACAAGAGCATCAGTGGTCACTGTAAACATCATGTGATTTAATATGTGAGAAATAACACGTGCATCTGTGTATTAGATGCTCAACTTTTAGTAGGGAAGTTTTTTTTCTCTTCAAGGACATATATACAAAGACAGCAGAGAGTGGAGACCTTTTTTGTTATTGTCAGTACAATGTCTTCTCACCAGCTGACTCATTACCGTCATCAGCAAAATTCATACCTTTTGCAGTGGTCAAAACTTCCAAATTTCTTATCAAAATAAGATATTCCATTTTAGGTATATTTAAAAATAAGAAAAATGCAAACCACAATAATTCATATAACTAATTTCTAATAAATAATAATTCAAATAACTAATTTTCTACTTGCTATTCATCACTAAAGGTGAATCTGAATTCTTTTCAGTACCATAGTGAAAAGCAGCATTATGAAATAAGGATCTTATAACAGAATTAACACAAGCCTACTAAAAATTTCACCTAAAAGAAGCACAAATGCAAAAGTTACAAATGACAAGAGGCTCACACATTCTACCCAGAAGACTTCAAAAAGGAAAGAAACAACAAAGGTAAATCAAATGCAACTGAAGTCCTTAGAGGGAAATTAAACAACAGTTAGTTTGCAATTGAAAAAATCATTGCACTAGATTACAGGAAAAATCACAGGAGATAAGGGAAGAGTCCAACAGAATTTTTTTGCAAACATTTTAATCAGTAAAAGTAACTTGTCCAACTACATAATCTGCATTTTTAGGGATAACTTCAGCATAGAACTTGTTTACTTAAAAAAGCTCTTGTTGCTAATCATAAATGTATGGCCACATTAACCAGGTTTGCAGAGAACTTTCAAAGCTGATAACAAGGTCAGTGAGGGTTTCAGGAATTCTATTTTCTCTTTTTTTTTTGTCCAAGTTTATGGATCACATGGATAGCAAATCATGTGAATACAAATCTTGATATGCAGAAAATTCTCTGACATTTCTTTTCCGCTTTGCATTCATCATTAAATAGACCATTATCAGATTAATTAAACAATTCTCATAATCTCCTTGGTGTTACTAAGAATATCAATCTGCATGCAATCAATAGTTTAACATGCAACATTTCTAGCAAGTCAAAGCAACATTCCAGACATTTTGAATGGAGGTGACCTTGTCCAGTTCTCCAGCACTAGCACATTAATGCATATTACAGCAATGAAATATATATCTTTGATGAAATTTTTGAATAACCAGTAGATTAGAAGCTCCAGCAAACATCTACTTCCAAGTGACTAATACCCCACATTGTTTTCATGCAAAAAAACAAGCACAAAAACTAGTTATTGAAGAACTACAAACAATTATTTCAAATCTTATTAGAAGAGACCATATGACCTGATATGTTGAAGTACTTCTTCTAAAACCAGAATTTAGCTCAAGAAAGAGTTAGTGTAGGAACATGGTTCAAGCACAAAGTACACACAAGGCCATTCATAATTCATAATGCCAAGATCACTGTTTTCAATACTGCACTGTATTGCCTTTACAATTCTTATACTGTAGAATGATCATACAATTCTTATACTGTAGAATGAATATAACAACAAACATACTGAATCAAGAGAGATTAGCAAGGATCAGCCAAGTGCCTATTATTTATATTTTATATGTTAAAGACTACTATTGGATTCAGACTAAACCAGTGGTTTCTACACTTACCCTGGACTGAAACTGCTCTTTCTCCTAGTGGCCATTGTCCTCCCCTCCCTGATCACATAGTAAGTACATACAGATAATATACATCACTAGCAGTGTCACTGATGTTAATGAGTCTTAGGAATAAAGCACTGATATTAATAGAGAACATGACTGGAACATCTGATTTCAGCAAAAACAACTCATTTTATTATACACTCAGCCTGATCTTCATTACCTCACCACTAACCCAGTAAACAAAATAATTGCATTCATAATTGCATACATTCCTAATGAAACTAAATAAGCTGTAAAATATTCAGAAATTATATCCTAGAAAGGCTCCTCTACATTATTAAGAAAGTAATTCTAATAATTATGTTGAATCTCATGTTGCATTTTTGCTCTGGAATAAATTCACTTATTCCACACTTGCAATTAGTTCAAGATGGCCTAAAAATGGTTGTTGAACAGATATCATTATCACTAGGGAGAGCAGGAGAAAAAAGATTTATCACCTAACTGTGAGATTATCTTACTCCACTACTGTGATAAGATCACAGTAAAGAGAAATACGGTCTCGGGCAAGTACCAATTACACTGAACAAGGCATTAAGGAAATACAGTTCTGGTCATGTGCGCTGAAGTGATGGATTTTGATCAGAAAATAAAGGAAAGGAGGTTTTTTTTTGTTTTGTTTGTCTGAAAGCCATCATAAGCCTAATAAAATGAAGGATGAAAGTGAGGATCAGAAATGTTCACACACAGGCAATGTAGGAATACAGTGCTCCCGAAGAAGAAACACTTGGGAAGGAAAGGAGCTACCTTTGATCAGGGATGATGCTGGCAGAAGAATAGATCAGTCATGACAAATTATTTAACTTGGCATTTTAAAGTTTTCAGTCATTGTGGGACTAATTTTCAGGAACAGTTTTTTTTCAATAGGATTAGCATGTTTAGGAGAAAAAAGAGTATGAAAACTGTAAATACACCTTTAAGTTGAGTACAGCAGGTTTTCAATTGATGTTTCATAGCAGGGATGACTAAAAATGTGAGCTATACTAGACTGAATCAATTCCAATTTCATGTTTCCCTAAAACTCACCATATTATTTACTAGTTTACACTGAAACTATTTATTACTAGCTAAAAATATGCAAATTACCCTTAATGTTTCTAGCTTTTCACAATATTTTAAAAATCATTATTTTCTTAGAAGATTTGTTCACAAGAAAAGGTGGCAGAGAATTGAACTCAGTCTGTATCCTTGGACAAATCTCTCTAATATTTTTGTTTACTTATTCACAGAATAAATAAGTATGTTATTTCTTTTGTATGATACAGACTTCCACAGATTTCACTTAAGCTTCATATAAAGCCTCCTTTTCCATACGTAAGTTACCACACCAGCTAGCCATTTTTCTCTGTATCTAAATACCTTTCAAATTCTAGGGAATACGTCTGATGGATATCGAACAGTTACATGTGTATATACACAAGGGGCTATGAAGTAATTTGAGAAATAAAGAATGAAATATTAATTTTTTTTTAGCCAAGCAAGTAGTGTATATGAAATATGAGTAGCAATAAATTCTTATTTGGAAGTTTTAGAACCTCCAAAACACCTGAGCCAAATACTGTGCTTGTCTTTGTAAGCATAAAAGAATTACAGGAATGGAAATCAGTGCTGTCAGTTTTCATTATATTCGTGATGTCTTTCTTCCCACAATTACTAAAGGTTGTTAAGATGTGTTTACACTGTTCAAACGAACAAGTTGCAGCAGCAATTGAGTCAGTAAATATGCTGTTTGACATCTTTTAGAAAATAAACAGAAAAAGCCATCAATCATCTGTTTCCAGCTTCACATCCTGCCAAAATGAAAAACAAACCAGGCTTTGCAAATAATGGATGCTTTCTCAAGTATGCATTACCACTGAGTCACACAGGTACCGAGCAATATTGTTAAATGAGCTAAGTTAACTGAGCGAAGCGCTACTGAAATGAAAAAGTGACTGCTTCATGAACCAACGAAGCCTCGGGCCACAGGGGACTGTCAGATCATCCAGTCTCACCTCCTGCATCACACAGGTCAGGGAACTTCTCCCCAGTCCTCCTTTCCAGACAATCAGGATGTCTAAAACCTAACAACAGTGTGTCTAAAACCTACCTTAAGCTTTCTTTCCACAAGAGAGTTGAAGACATCCTTGAAGACAAATGCGCAATCCACCTCTCTCATTTTCTCCCCAGCATGTAAGCTGTTAAACATGTGTGATTAATTTCTCATTGACATTTGCTGCGCACAGGAATCTGCTCATTAAGGAGGCATTTTTTTCTTGGTTATGAATACAATGTAACTAGGAGACTCCTGACTCTGGCCTGCCAGTCTCCCCCTCAGTGACACAGCATATATCCCTGACTGGATTTTCCTGCCTCTTATTTCATCCTTCCCCCTTTTCTTCAAACAAGCATGTCCAGAACCAGTGTCTCAGGAAAGCCAGCCTGTCTCCAGACAGAGGTATTGGAAAAAAGGCAAGTATGCTGAGAAGCTCCCAAGTTCACAGCCTCAATGGGCTTACAGTAAGGCGGGACACAAAGTAATTGATAATACAGACACATCATAATTTGAGCATTATGGAGCCAGCTCTGCTCCAGCAGGGCGCATTCATTTGGTTTTTTTAACACATGAAACCTGCAAGATTGCTTGAAGCTAGTATATTACTAAACCTGAACTGACTCTGAAGAGTTAACCCAAAACTGCTATAATCGACCAACAGATAATTTAGATTTCACTGTGCTAAATTTTGGTGCAACTTCTCACAGAGTTAATTCTGCATGAAAAAGTAAGGAGATAGATCTGGAAAGACATTCTGTATTTTTAACACAAAAAAAAAAATCCAACCTTATACAAAAAGTGGATTTTAGCTTTAATTATGAAGCTGAAACCAGTCTTTCCATAATTGCTTTTAACGATTTCAGTAGTATTTCCAATTCTAGGGGAAAAAAATTAGAATTAATTACCATTATTAGCTATGTAGAGAAAGATTATGAGATTTGTAAAATGTTAGAATTCCCATCTCCTACTCCATGACCTACCATTTTATTAAGTGTGTCATGCTAAATTATTTTCTTGTTTTTAAAATTTAGTGTAGTATTCAATGGAATTACCTTCATGAGGCAATCACATGTTTTTGTTTTGTTTTTTAAAGGAAATCTTGGCTCATTGAAAAGCATAAAAATAACAAAATCAAAAAGGTAAAAGCAGAAGAAAAATCTCATCTTTGTGCCAGCTGATCATCAAAGCATTTAATATAAGATTTTTTTGCATTCCGATTTTGGCAACACAGATACAAGCAGTTGGTATTCTCCTTCTTTTTCTCACTTCTAGTTTCACTTCAAAGGGGAAAAGAACTAATATTGTCAGCACTTCCTGAAACTGTAGCCAACTGGATAGATTAATAACTCACCTATCAGATGGAGAGAAAACTTGCACTTGAAAATGCAGACTTAGTAAAAAGTATTTTTAAAAAAACAGGATATTTTCAGATTCTAAATTTTGGAACCTTACTGAAAAATGACAACAAGAAATCTAATGCTGTCAGGCAAGGGGAAGGAAAAAGAGATGTTGAAAATTATTAACTAAGAATTTGAAGAAATTAGTAATTGAGGACATAAAATGAACAGAAAAAAAAAAAAATGTAACACAGATTTGCAAAGGTAGGTTGAATTAGACTTGGGCACTTCTAGATAGGATGTTTTTGTATAAAAGAAATTCAGCAGATTTATCTATTCTGACTATAATGTAGCTTTTGATAGTGTGCCTCATGGGAAAACTACCAGTTAGGCTGAAGAAAATGAGGATTAAAAAAGAAACTGTGTGGGGTATAAAGATGACTCAAGTGAAAGGGAATAAGCAATGCCGAGATTGTGCACAAAAAGGATTCTTGAGAGTTTCCCTGAAGATTCATCTTAGCTTCCTAAATATTTTCACAGAGACTTTAGAATAAATACTAGAAGCACAATGACAATGTGTAAAACATGGGAAGTAGAAAGATGCAGTAACAAGAATTCGATAATTCCAAAGAATGGGAGAGAGAAATATATCAAAATACCTTCAAGAGTTAAAGAAAAACATATTAAAGTCCTTTAAGAGGGGATAATACATTTTGACACATGAACAACAATAAACATTTCCTATAAACTGGAAATATGTCAGCTCAAAATTATCAAAACTCTAAGACTGGGTTGAATAAACTTTTCGCAGAAGGGTTGTGTGACACAAGCATGACACAGATATCAGAACCCCGTGTTCCTTGACTATATTAGATAGAACATTTTTGGTATAACAGTACTGCTTGTACTGTGCATGGGGATTACTTTGCACAGTTCTTGTCACCAATGTTCAAGAAGATATTCAAACTTTAATAGAGAAAGACTCCTGAAATTATAAAAATGAAGACCAGGCAGCTACTCTGAGACAAGGTGATGAAAGCCTAGTTTGCATGAGTACTAAACTCTTGTCTAAAAATGCATCGTAGGGCATGGAGGAACTGGAGATAATGAAATGCTTATGAAGGATGGAACTGTCCCTCCCTCATTTGGGATACAGGACAAGGTTGGCATCCTTAAGTTTGGGAACTAATTTAACTGTAAGGTGATGATACACCTGTACAGCAAATAGCACTCAAAATGACCTTCCAGTGGGTGAAGCAGGGGACTGAAAAGGGAAGCTCAGTGACAAAGACTGACTCAGCCCCACTGTTAAAGGAGGATATAGGTACATTTCCAAAGGAGTATCAGGATGCAGACCTAACAATCTGGGGATTCTTTTACAGGTCCAAAACTGAAATCAGGGATGTTTGCTCATATCCTCATTTCCATTTAGTTGCACGACAGACCAAGAAGGTGCTGTGCTGCTGTGCAACCCACTTCTGTTTGTTCAGTGAAATGAACATGCACAGAGAGCTTTAATCAAGTCCTCTCCACGTACAATGACTCTCTCCACTTGCCTTCTCAGCTTCAATAATGTTTGTAGTGTTCTTCTTTTTAAGCCAGACAGATCCTTCTGAGCCTTGAGGGCATTTACATACGACCCTTCCTTTAGAAACTTGTATGTATGTAATGAGTATGCTAATGATTGATGTCTTAAAACTCACCAAACTTCCGAGTTTCTCCTGACCTTCTCTTATATGGAGTTAACATTTATTCAGCCTTTAGCAGTCTTTCTGATAGAAACAAATTTTGACATGACAACTGATTTGTCTTTGAACAATTGTATACTCCAGAGTAACTATTTGCTCCAATTTTAATGGAATTTATTCTTATTCCTTTTATTCAAATGATTTGGCAGAAGGAGCCCAATATACTGAGTTACTACAGAATTTTAGAAATAGTGAGTTAAAAGACTACAATCTGTCTATTGCCTCAGAAATTAATATCCATGGACAATGACAAATACTGCCCTATTTGCTTTACAGACATATACCACTTTAATCCTCCTTTTATATTTGCACAGCAAGGTAATGCCCCTGTGCTGAAAAATGTATTTATGTGTAAGTTTCTGTCTTTTCTCAGTCAGTAACAGCAGCAATAGCAGAATTAATTAGTCCTCAGCCATTCAGTTTTCTAATAAATTTAAGAGGGAAAAACATTAAATTATGAGAAGGAATAAATAATGCATTTTATTACTCTGTGCATATGGATGTATATAAAATAAAGTAAAAAATAAGAAGTCTGTGTAATGAAGGCGGTCTTTTTTGAGGGAGAGAAAACAGGTGATGGAGCCATGCAAATTTCTATAGGCTCTTCACAGGAAGTATGCAAAATGCACATGAAGAATATTTGTCTCTGGCCTCAGAATCTGGCAGGTCCATTTTTTGTTCAGCTTTATTTATAGGAAGAGTTAACATAAGTTAAATACTGAATAAGATAGGAATACATGACATACAAGAAACAATTTAAAAAGTGCTTTCAGGTAGTGAAATCTCAAAGGCAGCATATGCTGAAATGAAAATGGGTCATACATAAAACAAGATTTTCATGTGTTGATGTAGTGATTCATATCCTAAAATTATAAACCCTTGCTGAAAACTACCAGCACATTACATGAGAGTTCTTAGATATAGTTCAAAATTATAATAGTAGGTTTCCTGCTATTCTCTTCATAATAGTAATTACACTGACTGAGCAGATTAGCTACTCCATGAGAAATTCAGCTGTACATGTACTAAGGAATGACATGCTGAACCCTGTATTAATTGCCATGGCAAATGTAATTTTTGTTAAAAAAATCTGTGCTATATTCATAACAGTATAACAATGAGGGATGCTCAATAAAATGTCATCCTGACTGTAAACAAATATTGTTGATGGTAGTGCTGCTTATGCCACCATGTTTGACATTAAGAACGTAACCACTGTCTTTGGGAAACATTCAGAGACTTGTTCAGCTGAGACTGTGAAAATGAGAGCACTTGGGGAATAGACCTGGGAACCTGGCAACCACACTGCCAAAAAACAATCTGCATATTCACCTCTGTATTACCTAACAAGGACACTCTCAAATTCAAGATTCATTATCAGTATATAGTGCACAAGTTAAAGTGTAAATAACAGTTATCTAGAAATAATTTTTCTCATTTTCCACAAAAGTACAATATATGGTATTAGGGCTAAGCATATTGTACATCAAGTTCATTAGGAAATCTGTAGAAGTCCAGCTAGAGATAACAACAGGAGCAAGATATGGCCCTAAAATGTCATTGTATTGGGATTCATTTCAGTGGCTTTGTCTTTAGCATCAGAGAAATATGTTCAATGTTTCACAAAATTCCACCAGATACAATCTACCTACTCCTTTCAATAAAATGATTTTTTTCTGAGTTTCTGATTAATTTTCAGTTGCATTTTTAGTGAGAACTGGTATTTAATTAAGCAACTAAATTATAAATGTAGCCTATAAACCTCTAGCTTCAGCTAACTCAGACAGTGAACTTACTCACTATATGTGATAGGCTTTCCTCTCATCCATTCTCTAATCTCGTCATTTGCCAGGTCACTTAAGGGACAACTTCACTATCTTGTGTTAAGAAGGGCTATGGTTTCTTTCAAAGCATGGAGAAACCTAATGTAAAATGATTAAAATCAGGTACAGTAATTTATTTATTTATGTACCTGTAACTATATCATCTGTGCTTAATGGTTTTGGGTTTCCCACAAAAAGAGCCTGAGGAAAACTAAGATTACCAAGTGTGTGGCACAAGGAAGATTTGTACTTGAGGTGATACACATTGTATAAAAGTGCACAGGCGAGTTTTGGAGCGCAAAGGTGAAAAGAAAAAAAATCTCTAAAATTTCCCAAATGATTTTAGATTAATTTTAATTAATTGTTTATGAATTTCTAATTTCAAGAGATATTTTCTTTAATACCTAGAGGTGTAAAAATATTAAACTATTAAAATATTAAATAATATTAATATTATTTGTGCTATCTAGCTTTAGGTATTTAATGTAGAAGGGAAACTGTTTTTAAGGTGTTTTGTATTTGAAGCTGCGAGATTGGCCTTGCACAGAGAAATTGTTGAAGGACTTTCAGAGCACTTGGAGTCCCCTGCCTAAGGGACCTCTCCTGTTGATGGGAGGGGTCAGCAAATCATCTGAGCAATGTGGGCTCCCATCAAGTCACCCTAACAGACTGTGGCACGAATATCCATCCCACCAGTGCACTGCCTACCCTCTTTTTTAAAAATTCCAAAAGATCTCCTATTTACAGGGCATTAAAGCTTTTAAACAAAAAACAGTGGGAATCTTGGAAATCAGTGGATTTTTTTTACTTCAATTATGGACACAGTAGTTAAAAAAAGTAGTCTTAATAATTTGCTAGTAATTTTTAAGCCCCTCATCAGCAAGGAGCTCCTCTTTGAACTACCTTCATCCAACTTTGTTATCATCACACCAGTATGTCTTCCCAGATGGAAAATTAGTTCATCATGAGAGTACTACCAGCTCAATGCCCCTTCCCAAAACTGTGGTTGATATTGTTTGTGAAACCCCACAAAGCACCACAAACATCTTTCTTTGGGTATGTACGTCAGGTAAGAGAGAGCCGTGCACAGCTCTATTTTACAGTATAGATATGCACAATCCCTCATACTGCTATGCATCAGTTCTACTCAGCTGCAAATACTACTTCAGCTGTGCTCTTTGTATAATGATTTTCAAATAGTGGGATTTAAGAACTCAAAACCTCCTTCCTGTACTATTGGAGAATGCACACCGTATCATAATGGAATCAGGAACACAAAGAACTACCATCCATGTAACCCTCAGCTATACCTAGAAAAAGAAATGTATCACTAAACAAAGCCATATCAGAGAAATATAAAATAAGTTTTACAAGATTAGTTTTCCTAGCAATATCTTCACTAATAAATCGAGCAGTCCTTTTATGAAATGGATACAATTTCTGCATCCATTATATTTCTCTAAATACACAAACTGGTTTTGAATTTAACAAAATTAAACTTTGCTGAATCATTTATTTATACCCCTTTCACAGAAAATACAACTTCATCATATTCCAAAACAGAAAACTGCTGCACCTAAAAGGATGTACCTATTTATTAGCTAAACTGCTAATAAATAGGTACATCATAATTAAGTATCAGTGTAAATACATGGATTAAACTACAACAAAATTAATTTTAATATTCACAAATGTTCTGGTCAGTATCTTGGTATAGTTCAAATCAAGATAAATAATAACAACAGGCACAACACAAGACATCTGTAATACATGCAGACATGCACACAAATAATAATCACCTGAGTCCTTTTCCACTGTTGCTAACAAAGAAAAAAAAGGGAAAGAAAAACATAATTACAGAAATAAAACTGACATAATTAGAGAAGAATAAATACCACATAATGAGACAATAGCTTCTTATATCTTGAGTACATCACACAAGTGATGGGTTTATTCATGTGAGGGAGAAATGGTGCATATTTCTGAGTAATATATTTGCATTTACTAGCCCTATATAGTCTCTGTTTCAAGCTCAGGCACTGAACTTACATCCATATTGTGCATGGGAGTTCATAATCATATATGAGAATATTATTTGTATTAGAACCTTCTCTGTATCTCTACTTTTTAGGTATTTGCTATTGGTGTATATAACTGACATTATCTTGTAATATTTACAATATCTTGACTGACGTTCACAATATATGACAATATATGACGTTCACTAAAGAAATAGTCAAAGGAGAAAAATCTCCAAAAGATGGGCTAGCCACATTTGAGGACATCAGTAGTATTATAAAGATAAGGATTCTATGCTTTCTGTATGCAATTTGAGGAGTAAGCATTCAATGCAAACACTAACATAAATTACTTTCAAGAGAAGAATGTACCTTCAGTGCACAGATACAATAATGCTCCTATAAATCTAAAGAAGCAGAATAAGACCTATTGCTGGAAAATACTACATTTATATTGGTACAAAAGTAGGATGTTTGTAATGACCAGAGTATCAAGAGATACCAATACAGGTCTCATTGCCATTGAAATCCAGTGCACTGAATTTTCTGATGGTATGATGCTGGACTCCTTCACTTTCCACAGTACTTTATTCTCAGAACAGTACTTCACCTATTTCTCTTTTTATATGCAATGATGTGTTGTGCTTTGAGTTTACAACTACTAAGTAGTATAAAACTACTTAAATAAATCTAGTTTCATTCCAACCAAAAGGTAATAAATTGCAAGTCGAAATATGGGAGTCAGTTTCATGTGCTCTTCCAACTTACTCAGTGTTAACAGCATGAATAGCTCAAAGTGCAAACTTTGCTACTTCAGGGGAAGTTCCACAATTCTCTAGGATACAGTAAAAAATCTTGGGGAAAATTTTATTTACATTATGGTAAAAAACTTTCCAATCCATTTTATTGTCAGTGTGTTCAGATATCTTTTACAAGCCTTTTTTCATATTATAAAAATGTTTCTATTTTTATACTCATTGTTTCAACAGGTTTGATACACGACAAATACTGAACATTAACATTTCGCTTTATGAATTCAGAAATATAAAAGTAAGGAAAACATTATTTTTTTCCTTTTCATTTTCCAGAATAGATTAAATATCCATCCTTTTTTTTCTTAAACACAACATGATATCATAATTAATTATGATAAACTGGTTACTAGGATGGTTTCGTGTTGTTACTTCCATGATATAATACTGGTTGCTATAGTGATGAGATGGATCTTTTGTTAATCACTTGTGAGATCAGTTAACTCATGTTTTTCAGAGAATTTGAGCAGATATAAAAATGGGAAAAAAGTTGGCTTTATCATATTGCTAAATATTTGAGTCTTCTTCAATTTGCTCCTAAGCTAGCTCTGTTTCTTATGGTGTATTGCTAGAAATATATGCTATTAAAAATTAATATGCATAAAATCTGTATTTAAAAAAAACCCAGAATTAATTCTACAATATTTTCCTGGGATTAACTCTAGCTCCAAAAATCCAGTGCACACAGCTTTCTGTTCTTGAATACATTTGGAAAGGAGTATCTCTAGCTTTTTGTACTTTATGGAGAATAAAAGTCTGTCTTGACAAGGCATTTGACTGTTAAGACTTCCTTTTTGTGCTACATAAGGTTTACAAACAGTAAATGACATTGTGCATCCTGGACATTTTTTAAAGCAAAATTATAGTTAATTTCATGATATACTTTATCGAACATACCAAACTTTCAGAAAAACTCCTGATTACCTTCAAACTTAGTATTTTGTCCTCTTAATTCATTCAATCAGGATGTAATTAAGGTTTTAATAATCAGATTATTATTATACAACTGATAACAGAGCAGCAAAAATAAATAGCATTTATCTATTTGTCTGCCTTATAAATATTTCAGAAAAGAATATATCCACAGTTTTCAAATTTCAAGGCAGTGACACTGCTGTTAAGGAAAGAATTTCCTGTAAGTAGTTTAATCACTAGAAATAGCTAGAGAAATAAAAAATAACCCATAAACAATCTCTTAAATTTATGAAGAACTCAAAAGTAAGAACAAAGGGGAAGTTAAATTAGGAAATCCTAGTCTTTTATTCAAACAGGGTCCCAGGAGGCATATTAAAGCAATGAATAGGAAAAAGCTCCACAGTTCACCAGCTGAGATTTTAATGAGACATTTCCCCTTGCTGTGGAAGGGGTTTGTTCTGGAAAGGGAAAAGGCTGCTCATGGAATATGCAGTTA
The DNA here is from genome assembly GCA_003676055.1 of Chloebia gouldiae. Taxonomy (NCBI): domain Eukaryota; kingdom Metazoa; phylum Chordata; class Aves; order Passeriformes; family Passeridae; genus Chloebia; species Chloebia gouldiae. The sequence continues at coordinate 6,668,535 of QUSF01000009.1, read as the reverse complement.
ATAGGCATTGTTGGCTTTTACAGCCACTTTGGCAGTTGATTGCTGTACTAACCTTCTATTTTGGCATATTCTGTAAGTCGAGTGTAATTGATCAAGGCAGCCTTCTCCAGACATTTTCTAACCACTTTCTTCACCTCTTCTGCTGGTATAGGAGTGGCAATATCTTTCATTAAAACCTGTGTCAGAGACAATTATACCACTTCATTACAATTATTACCCAAACCCCACAGGAAAAGGATAAAAGTATCCTGAAGTTACTACAGATGCGATAATGATTAAAGGCAGAAGTCAAAAAGGAACTATTTCAGCTGGTGGATCTTCGTCTTTGAAGGTTTCTGTTCAGGCCTGATTTGACTGCCAGTACAGTATTGATCCCTCCTGTCTGCCAACTTGCAACATGCCAGTCAGTCTTTGGGTGACATCGAGACCAGCAGAACAAGAGCATTCCATGGCTGGCCTGGATCACAGCTACCACTAAAGATGTCATTGTGGAAATTGGCTTGGTTCTCACCTGTGGAAAAGCTTCCACCATTGCAGAACCATGGACTCTTCAACAGGGTAACGTTATTCAAATTCAACATGTCCTTGCTGTGAAAAAAATGTTGTCTATATAGTGGGCAGGGAAAACATTGAACTTCCAGCAGATCATTTTATTGTGGACAAGTAGAACAGTCCATATAAATGTTTTCAAAACATGTGAGTTGTTACCTCATCTATTGCCCCTATTGAGGTAAGCCAAGAATCCATACCCCTTTATATGAATGCAGCATAATTACTATGTTAAAAAAGTGTTGATAATTCACTTGCATTTTTATTTTAATTCTGCACTCCATTAACTTTCAACAGGTAAGTGTAAACAAAACTCAATATGTTTTTATCACATTTTCATGTAAATAATAAAATTTCAGATAACTCAAAACCTTAAAAAAATGCTTTTCAAGTGGATTCCTGGACAAGCTACATCCTTATATATCTACAAGTTACTGTTAAAAGGAGGGAGCAAGAGATGCAGTCTAGGAAAGGACGTGGTAGAAAAGAAACAGTGAAGCTATTAGGAAGACATTGCTGTGAAGCAGACTTCTAGAATACCTGCACACAAATATGACTTCTGTATCTGTACTTATGTGCTTTTTTAATCAATAATTTCTGGTTTTCAACAAGTGAATTCACAGTATTCAAAATCTTTTGTTCTTGGTCTTATTTTCTTTCAAATTTTACAAAGACAGGTAAAATAAGATGGTTCTAATCTATTCTGCATTCATAAAGGTAGGAAAACACATTTATTCCCAGTCAAGACTGACAGTGGTCCTGCTTGAACACCAGTTAGAGCACCATTACCATTTGCAACAGTAGGAAAGGGGACAGGAAATGGATATTTCAAAAAGTACAAAGCAGCACTACACTACACAGCACTACAATCACTGAGATGGTAAGTGAAATAAAACATACACCTAGACTCCCTAGGTGTTTTGTGAACATGGCAGAGGTTTTCTAAGACAGAAAGTTTATACACGAAGTGTTCTGCACTGTAGATTAACTAATATTTGCCAGGACCAAACCTCTCAGATTTTGGCAAAGCAACACAGCCTGGGAGCTAAACTTTTTTGGAATTCATACCTTCATCAGACTCCTGCTGGTACAATTCCTTTGGAATCTCTGCTGGAATTTAAAATCCTTTTTCCACAGAGATGACTGAGATGCTTTTATCATTATGAGGTATTCTCCTTTCCAGTGAGTACAAGAGGATTTACTGGGCAGGAGCTTACGTTTATAGGTGCCCATGTCAGATTTGCTGTGTATAGCGTTTGCTTCTCAAATTGACTCAGATAAGGCATTTATGGAGTATTATTTGAATTATAGAGAAGGTTTTTAATATTACATATGAGTATAGACAGTAACAGCAGCACAGAAGGCAAAAACAGCAGGAAATGGGGGGCTGTAGAGTAGTCTTGTACCACTTTAGGGGTAATGCTGGATAAGTGTTAAATATGAAAAGAACCGAGTCACTGACTATAATTCAGTGGCTTGAAGTGAAAGTCCTGCAGAAAACAGTTGTTTGCCTCTGTGGAAGACAATGAAAGAAAAACAAAACCAACCATCATTCCAGTCAGCAGTTCAATACCTGAGCAGACATGAATCTGCTTTCAGCAGCTGAATGCAAAAGAAAAATGCAGGCACAGCAGAACTTAAAATATGTTCTCAAACTTACCCTTTCAAGTAATGAAAGTGTGGCTTTTAAAGCTCCTTCGGGACGTCCAAAAGGGAAACAGTATCTTAAAAAGTAAAAATAATTAAAAAAAAAAGGAGAAAGAAAAAAAATAAGAGGAACATAAAATTATCAGAATTATAGAATCTGCTTTATTGATTTACTTTAAGATGTATCTGCATACAACTTGCATTATGTTAGCAGAAGACCCTCATAACTGAAGTACTAATAAAAGCAGAAAGCCTCTTCACTAGTCTGCTATGGAGTACATACATTTAGCAGCAGTATCAGCCTACCAGCATTTTAGGCCTAAGTGCAGAAAAAACACAAAAGGCAGAAACCATCACTTCCAAATTATCAGCTATGAAGGATATTTAAAGGTCTCTGATGACTTTAATTGCTATCTTCCTGGAAAGAGGTACTATTTCTCATGTAGCCAAGACTGCTACTGGACCTATGAAGAGCATTCTGTATACTGTATTTTATATTAAAATTGGATTAAGACAAGGATAAAATATCAGATATTTTAATTTCTGGAGATATGAATGCTGGCAGATATTCTGTGTTTTTTCTATTATATTAAAATACCTTGGAAAAGCACTTATCTTAAATTTTATCAGCTACAACTCAAACCATACCCAGTCCTAAAATAATGTAAATTAAAAAGTGATTGCATTCATAGCTTTATTTGTTATTTTTGTCTGCTGAATGATGCAATATAGCAGGTCAATGAGAATACAATGCTCAGGCAATTGTAACCTCTCTTAATCCTGTCTATAAAATCTTACTGGGATATCCCCAATTGGAAAAAGGATTTTTTGCTTTGCTGAGATTATTTTTTCTTATTATTACTCACTGAGAATGGTAGCCTTCTATTCTAATGTTTTCCACTAGTCAAATATTTTCTAATGATAAAAGGATTCAGACCAGTGAATTTTAGATCTACATTTTAGTCAGCCAAAATAAAGCTTTATAAATGAGGTCAAAACAGGATTTCCTGCAGCAAGAATTCCAGTATTTACTTTTATCTCTGTTAAGACTCCAGAGATAAAATTCACACAGCCAGGTAAGAGGTTAAAGTCCAAGACTTTCATGATAGCTTTCTCAGAAATATTGTCTCTTCCACATTTGATGCCCGAGAGGCTGGCAGAGATCAGAAGTTTCAGTGGGTAGGCAAGGTGAAAGGGAGGAAAGGTGTAAGTACCTTAAGAACTACTTTAGATGACAGCCACTGGCATAGGATGGGCTGACTGCATGTGAATCATAATGGAACCAGGCTGATAGCAGTGAAAATGAAAATAACAAAGGCCATAGGGAAATATTAAAACTGGAAGGTGCAGGTCAGCTGGCAGGCAAGGGAGAGCATCTTTTTCAGATGGGTGTGACCTAGTCACTTAAGTGGACACAGTAAATGTTCAGAGCAGCTCTGAGAAGGCAGGAAGAGACATGCACTCTTCAATTAAACTGTCCATAACAGCTGACCAGTGCACACAACATTAAGCAACGGAGAGAGGGCAAAGCTTAGAATAAATATCAACATATTGCAGAGAAAAAAAAATGGTGATGGTCCTTGAAAGTCTGTACCACTGATCCCTAGTTAGAACAATTAGTGTGATTACAAAATGTTAAGTGAGATTAGAGGAGGTGCAACTTCAAGATTTCAACTCTAGACATATACATTTGACTGATATCTCATTAGGACAAGGTATAATGAAAATATTTTGGGATACAGGTTTGAATTTCTTCCTTGAACTGCTAATTTAAGATCCACAAAAAACATATTCTGGATTCATTCTCAAATGTGAAGAGAACATAGTTTGAGAGGTCCAGAGCAGAAGAGGTGCTCTGTAGTAATAATCATAAGACAATAAAATTTAATAATGTAGCAAAAGAGAACAGGCCAAAATATTCAGTACATGTACATTTAGTACATGTGTATACAATTTTAAGAATGGAATCTATGAAAGAAATTAAGAACTTGAAAAAGCAACAGATACATTCAAAAAAAGCAAGAAACCTACAAGAAGCCTGAGGTAAAATTCAAAAAAGTAGGAGCCAAATGCATGCCACAATTAAGAAACCAAAGTGGTAATAAACAATCTGACACCCTCTCTGTGATTCCATGAGGAAGATAAAGAGGTTACCATAGAGTATGTGGCATTTAAAAATAACAAAACTTATCTGAACATGGAGGGCATGAAAGTCTCTGAAATCTCTAGGAAATGTAACAAATAAACAGCATGGATGCTCCAACTGACAGTAGAAAGGACAGTGGAAACAAGAAACCAGCCTGGGAGATGGTGGGGCTACCTGATGACAGGAAATACAGGGCATTCAAGGACGGTAAGGCTAAAGAGAGAAAATCAGTAAATACTCCACATAAATCCTCTCTGTTTATGTATTTTTCCAAATATTATGCATTTCACAGTTATCATTACAATTTTGAAGAACTGAAATATGGAGTTGTTTTAATACCATGTTTTCATAAGAAAGCAATCTGACAGCCAAGGTTATTCTTTGTGAATCGACAGTGGTGATCCTTATACATGTCTTGAGTCAATGTTTTATTTAAAATATTATTTCCAATGCTTTGTCAGGATGTTCTAAATTGTGACTTTATGTGCTTTATAAAATCAGATTCTAAGGCACTATCTTTTTTCCTTCTTCCAGTATTATGCCATTATCCTCCTTTAAATCCAGATATTTCACCTATTATTTCATTTTACTTTTAATATTTGTTCACAGTAAGAAATAGTAATCACTCCTCACCTGACAGAGCCCAGTTTCTCTGTATTGATTAAATAGGATTTTAAGGCAAACCATAGAGTCCTCTGAAGGATGAAGTAATTCATGTTTGAATGACACATTTAATTTCTCTCAAGGCAGCATTTCTAATGCTGTTTAAACTTTCTTGAAATCCACCAAGACTGAGGCAGAAAGGTTTTTGTGGTCACTACTGCAGCCCAAGTTCATCAATATAACTCATGTGAGCAGACATGATGGGGATTTTTATTTGTTCCAACTCAAACGATCATTTAGACTTTACTAGACATTTAGACTTAAACTTTAGACTAGTTTTCTAATGAGTCTCATGCATGTGAAGGCCTGAAGGTAGGGAGCACTCTGTATCATTTCTCTTGCAAGAGCTCCTTGTTCCCAAGGAAGGGAGGAAAGAGGAAAGGAAAGGAAAGACCATTGTTTTTCCCTGAAAGGAATACTCTCCAAGAAGAACCTTAGATCTCTTTAGTTTAATAGGGATATGAAGTCCCAAGTGAAGGCAACTATGTCCTCTATGCTCAAAAATATCCCCAATGTCCTATGATGCCACTGAATACCAGATATTTACCTCATCAAACCAGAGAGGCATTCAACAAACTCATAGTTAACCTTGCCAAATCAAAGTTCTGTTTCACAAAGAACTATTTAAACTGTGGAACTGGCTGTTGTGATGAGATACAGAGACAAAAAAAAATTATATAAATACATTCTAGAAGGATTAGATTGACACAATAGCAGCAGATAGGTTGGCTCAGTGCGACAAATAACAGGCTTGGTGGTCTATCTACAATTTTTATAATAATGTCATAAACCATAAATTGCTACAAAATAGCAGGAAATCCCATGTTTCCTCCGCGTCTTGTACACCTTCTCTAAACTCTTTCTGCTGGCTTTGACAGTCCTTAATATGACAAACTCCTTATTGAGCATGATGATCCTTAACTTCAGAAAGATAAGTATATCATGAAACCAAGAAAATTACATTAAACATGAAGAAAAGTTTTAGCTGCCATCTATTAAAGATGTTCTCTACTCATATGATTTTCTTGATCTATAGTAATCCAAAAATAGTTATGGCACAGTCACCTTAATTCAGACTATTTTCTTGGTTTAACTTATATAAAGCTTGAACTTTGAAAAAGCAACAAAATCAAGGCCTGTACATAATCTTTTCTATCATATTATCAGCTTACATATTACACAAGTAAATTTAAAGTACAACCACTTGTGTAAATAAATTATTCCATATTTAAGCTATTTCTTTGCAAGCAGATTCCACTCGTTCAAGACCAAAATAAAACACCATTAGAAAATTCTTCCAGAAAAAAATGTAGCATTCATTGAATAAATTATACACTCACCTGAAATGGCTTATTTGGTTTTCCAAAAGGGAGGAAAGTCTGTCCTTAATTTCCTCAAACCTTTCCTTCTCTTCCACAGATACTGTTCCAATTCCATCTGGCCTGTAATATTAAATGTTCAATAATCATTGATATCTCTTCCTGCTGATTTGTCTTTGGACAATGATCTTTATTTCTAAAGTTTTCATTTAACATGAGTGTTAACTCCCCTTTCCTCTTTCTCATTGCCTCAAAGGATAAGCAGTTATTTGTAAATATAGTTAAAGAACAGGCTGCAACTGGACAAAGAATTTAACTTTTGAGTTGAACTTTTGAATTCAAGTCCTAAGTTTCTCCATCATCTCAATATGAACATGTTAGCATATAATTCTCTTAAACACTTTGAAAAGACAATATATTTTCTCACGAAAATTAGTGCTATTGTCACAGTAGAGAGGTCTACTCAAATCTTGTTAAATTTCATCTCCTTGAATCTTCTGTTTATTTTCCTAGAGGCACAATATAGCTAAAAGTGATTTTAAGGTAAAGGTGGGAGGGAAACTACAGTGAGAAAAGCCACAGCAGGCAACACCTAGGAATCCTGCATAGTGCAGATAGAGTTTGATTCCCTATCCTATACTGACAAATAATATAATGTAACCAAGACTTCCATATAGGTGCAGCATTAAAGATGCAACTAAAAGTATTTTAAAAACAAAAGCACTGGCATTTTTGAAATATCAAATTTAAGTCACAATATTAAAAAATGAGATTATATTTAGTATATTAAACATACGCTTTGTCTAAAGTCTTAGCCTAAAAGTGTTAGTAATGTATTTATATTAAAATTATTACAAAAGTAAAAAAATAAAATTAAATACACAATTCCCAAATATTATTTTTGCCATGCAGTCACAACTTCCTCACACACAGCACACTTTAAAAAGAAGCGTCTGAAATGTTCCTGTTACTTTCTTAACTTCTAACTCTAAGGCCTCACCTGAGTTTCTGAACCTGAACCTATGTGGCTGTGCCCTGTATCTTCTCCAGAACCTCCAAAATGACCTTAGTGTCTCTATTACTGAGAAAATTGTAGTAAAATGAGATAAAGAAACACAACATTCTTTTTTTTTGGAACATTCTAGATGTTTCAAGAATCATTCTAGCATTCTATGAACATCTTTTTCCTAAATTGTTTCTTTAACTTTCTGCACTATACTTAAATCTACTTAAACCTGCTACCTGGTCATGACATAAACAATTCTCTGACCGTTTAAATCACTTATATTTGTGATCTGTCAAATCAAGGTGGAAAGAACGCCTGATTTCCTTAAATTATTGTGAAGACAACAATAAAAAATCAGATATGTTGGGGATGGGAGTAGTGAGGCACATCAATACACCATTGTATAAATTTGATGTGAAAGAGCAAAAAACTTACTTTCTCTCTTTTGATGGATGCCAGGATACTTTACCTCAGCCTTCTGACAAATAGAATGAGCTCAAATTTAAGTAAATTGCACTGTCTGATTTCATTGTCAGGAGAGATTGCACTCTGGACTGATAAAGTAAATAGTTCTGTCATATTAAGCCTCGCTGAGGCATGTCATATACATGTCAGGAAAGACCTAGGGGTCCAGCTAACAGTAAGTGAAAAAGGTGAGCCAGTAGGATGTCATATCTGTCATCCTGCACTAAGGCTGGGATCACTACGTACCAGGGACCTGTCACTTCACTGAGTTTGTTTTCATGAGGAACCTTGTTGACAACAACTAAAATTTTCAGAACTGCTAAGTATATATTTGCATAGAAGCAAATGTCCCAGAAGGAGTATACAAAAAGGTTTTGTAAAATGACCACCAATAGCACTGAAAAAATCATCTCTTAAAAACATGCTTTTAGAACATAGCACGAAGTCTAAACCACAATTTTGTTTTTTCTTCTAAACTTTATTGCAACAATAATATAAAATTGCAGCACAGTCCTGAGACATATCATGCTGGTGATAATTTTTCTACTTTAGGGAATATATATCTACTACTGATTAGAAAACAATCCATGGAAAAAAGAAACCGTTTCTGAGATAAGCTATAATATTAAAAATAGATAAATAGATACTTCAATACTTCCACTCATTTAATCTTCTGGATATCTTTCCTTTATTTACTCTGACGACTGAATAAAATAAATAGCACTATTTTGATCTGGTTACTTTGATTTATGATTACTGTGCCTGCAAGGAAAATCAGACTCACACAGTCATTTAATTTTCAAAGGTTTAGGCCATCCATAAACTATGCCAGAACTATTTTGCAATTAAAAGCAACAACAAATGTGTCTTTCCTACTGTCTCAAATGCTTGATTTTTTTCAATTCAAAACCAGTACTAAGCTTTGATATTACAGCCTGGGAACTCTCTTACAAGAACTCAGCCAAGAAAAGTGATGTACTGTCTTAAGAAGAGTCTTCACTTTAGCATCATCTTCTGAAGAAGGTAATGGAGAGTGAATTTTCCTTTCCCTCCACACTCTTTTTCCTCCTTATTGTTCACAACATTTTTTAGAATTAGAGAACTAGGTAAAACAGTGAACACTCAAAACCTGAGTAGCCTTCTCTCTCTCACTTATATTAGTTTACCATTTTTTGAGAACTCTGTCAATTGGATTTGGATTGGCTTGTCTTATCTGCTTAGATCACAGTCTAACTGGCACAGATATAATGTTGTCTCTGGTCACAAGTCAAATTGTTCAATTCACTCAGACTTAAATATCAGAAGAGATTTGAAATAAATATCTCATGAACTAGAACTAGTAAATTCAAGTGGAAAGCAGCTGTTTAACCATTAACCACTTAAATAATAAACCAAAAGTAAACGTTGACCAGAATTTTAAAATTTATTTTTACTGCAAAAATCTTGCAAGATTGTTGTCCTGACAGCAGTTACTCTAGAGAAGCTGACTGATTGGGCAGTAGATTTTGGTTATCCTGTTGCAATGGACTGTTTTTCCTCACATTATATAATCCTTTAAGGCTTGGAGTATCATCTAGAATGATTTTGATCTCTAGAGGTCTTAAAACCTACAATAATTTGCAGAGGTCCCTTGATGAATTGTAGGATTAAGATTATTGCAAAGACCTACAGCAGGTAAAATAAAACTGTATTCCAGTTCCAACAGGAATTATATATGGACATTGAATTGACTGTGGATTGTTTCCAGCCCTCAACTTTGGAAACAGCTTCTCCTAGTGGCCTCTCGAAGAGAGAACTGTTACCTTAAGCAAGGCTGCTTTATTAAGTCAGCCTTGGAAATACTAACTGAACATGCCTGACCTTCTTCCTCTGTAACATCATTGATACTGGTGCTTTTTTTGCATCTTTACATATTTTAAAAAATATAAAAGTATTTTCAATGTGCTTTCCTCATTAAAAACATAGATCACCACTTTGGTGTGTCATGAAAAAAAAAAGAGTATGAGGAGAGTAATGTACAGATTGACATTCTAACATACACACACAAGTATGAGCAGTAAGGCTGACCAAAAAGAATTGGCCATCTTGCCAGAGCAAGACGGCAAATTATTATGAAAAACAAAATTAAAAAACCTAATACTTCAGCTAAGGTCTTTTAACACATTTATGTAATAAACTACATTTCATCAAGAACTTCTGGAGAATGGGAGATCAGAATCAAAATGGGAGAATAAAAATCAGAAAAAGTCTCCAAGGAGCCAAGGGAAATACAGGCCAGTAAGTATTACATGCATCCCAGGAAATTAGAGGGATCGATAAGGATATTTAAGGATAAAAGTAAGGAAATCTGGGTAAATGTTACCTATTGTCAAGTCTGTATAGCTTTGAAGCCATAAGACAGAGAAATCCTACCTTCTGACCTTGGAGTTCTCTAAAAGGATTGAAAACATGTGGATGAGTGTGACCTGAGTCATATGAAATACCTGGATTTCCACAGCTCTTTTGACAGTCCCTAATCAAAGGCTTTCAAGGCAATTAAACAGTGTCTAAGTTCCTACATTTACGTTTAAAATTAGAGAGGTGAGTAGCTGCTGTGAAGACATGTTATCAGTAAAGTTCTGCAGAGGTTTGTGCTGAGACATGAGCTATTCTACAGTATTTATAAATGACCAGGCTAACAGCTGAGAACTGAGGTGACAGGAAATGTAATTTTAATGATAGTTATATAGCATAGTGTGGAATTCTAGAAACACCCCATGAAATCAGGTACCAATACAACAGAAAACAATGACAAACAAATATAAATGTAAAAGTTATTCAGAATAAAGTTCTGATAAATTTCTGATAAATTAATTCTGATAAAAGTTATTCAGAATGGAGATCCTGGTTTTATGATGGATAATTCCATGAAACTGTCACTGTTCAGTACCAGTCAAAGGAGCAAATCAACACTGGGAAACATTAGAAAAGGATAGGCAACTAGCAGAAAACTTCCATCCAATGCAATCACTGTATTGTTCACTTCCAGTTCTTAAATCTTAAATAGCAAAGAGACAGAACAGGATTTTTCTTTTCTCTCCTTTAATTTTCCAATAGCAGCAGAGCATGAAATGAGATGTGTAGGAGTCAAGTTCAAAGCAATAGTTCTTCAAGCAAGAGGAGGCTGAGTTGTGGAACTTGCTGCCAGAGGTGTTGAGGGTGAAAAGGGCTTACAGTGGTTCAGGGGTGCAAAGGACAAGTATCTGAAATAAAGACTCACTCCAGGTTACCAAACAGGGCATATTCTGAGCTGCAAAGAACTGGGAGTCAGAAAGAGGAAATATTGCACATGCTTGCTCTTCTTTGACTTCAGCCAGGTCTATGCTGGAGACAGATGACTGACTGGCTTAGAAGAACCCTGACTCAATATGACTGTTCTTCTATGGAAACACCTGTGCTGAAGCTTTTACAATAAAGACAAAACCCCCAACCTATTCATCTACAGTTAAATACTGATTTTTGTAGCCTTACTTTCACATTCACTTCTCTTATCTGAACTTCCATTTCATCAGGTATCTTTCTGAATAAGAAAAGTAATAACAAGGGAATATGCTTGAATTTTGAATTTTTCAATTCAGTCTATAACTCAGCAGGTGGAAAGAAGTCACTTCACACTTCATGTGATACCCACCAGCATTCATTTCAGAAAAGAGGGACTAAATAGAAGTCACAGCATGAAAAGTAGACAAGAGTGAACATGATGGGGAAGAAAACAATAGCTCCTACCTGGACTGTTTAGACTGAAATGTCATCATTCAGGAATGTCCTATAGTTTCCTATTCTGCCCATTTCACTTTCACCAGCAATAAGTTTATGCATAAGTGCAGAACAAATATTTTACTTGTGAACTAACTATATTGATGAGGACTATATAGAGTATTTCATAGGAATGACCATGGAATATTCCAAAAGGAAATCTGGTGATGAGAAGACAAAGGAGATGGTACAGTAAATCCACATAGCACCAGAAGTACAGACAATGAAAACTGATTTTTTTACAGAAGAAAATAAAATAGTTGACTCAAAACAAAGGATGTATATTTGTTTAAACACAGTGCAGCTTTTTTTTTAGTGAAATTTTTTCCTTGTTGGCTATTTAGGAAGAAAACGGCTTAAGACTATAATCTACAAAAGCAGAAATACCTTTTCTACATAAGCAGTTGTAATGGACTAACAAAAGGGAAAGGTAAAGGACAAATAAGCTTTGAATTACTCAGTCTAGGACTCAGCACATTGTGTTTGACCCTGAGTAAACATTTCTGTTCCTAAATCAACAACACTGGCATAAGACACACAAAGTACAAGTATGCTTGATGAATCTAGCAGAAGTTGTTGTCTAGATCTTCATCTCAGTAAAGAAAAAAAAAGAAGCTGGGGACTGCTCTGTATTCCTGAGATCAGGAGACAAGGTCTGCTGCATACAGTCTACACTGGAGCTCAGTTCAGGTCTCCTCTGTGCTCCAAATGTTCCTGAAGCTCTACGACAACAAAACTTCTACATGTTTATTCCAAGTGTTTTGAAACAAGCCCACGGTACTGTGTTAAAATCAGCAAGATTACAGCCTGCAGCATGAAACATGTTTCACATACTACAGTGCAGCAAAACAGCGCAGAGGACAGCTTAAGATTCAGAAACATGTTGGATAAATTTTGAATACACATGAAGGGTGGAAAAAGCCAAAGCTGATTCAGATTGATTTTTTTCTCACCAGAAATTAAGGTGAGAGAAACTTGTATCTGATTGTTTGACTGATGTCACTAGATTGCCTGTTATTTTAAAATTTATACATAAAAGAAATGGACAATATGAACTACAGATACGGCTGCATTTCCACATGCTCCTCCACCACCTGACTTCAAGATCAATTTTGATGATCTTTCTCAGGCTTGGGGAGGGTCTAAGATCCCTCTGTGAAGCAAAGGTGACATATAAATTAAATACATCATGGCCAGAGTATAAAGCCCTTTGTTCTGCGGTCTTTCTGAGTCCCAGACTGACTTACAAAACAAAAATGTGTAACGCCAGGGACCAGCCTAGAACTTTGGCCTGTCGTGCATTGTCTGTGAAATTCTCTTTTACCTTTTACTATTTCTTAGTGCTGTGGTAAATGAATGAGTGGGTATATTATGTGCCCGTATATCTGTGTCTGTCATTCTGAGTGAGTGTGTCTGACTCTGTCCTTGACTTACTTTTTTTCTTTCTTCATGTTTCTTTTTTCTTCCTTTTTACAATATCTCAGTTCTAGTCAGACCCTCTCTGTTCAACACTTCTTTTATTTCTAAAACACTCATAATGCTATTCAGAGAATATCTGTACTGTAGGAATAGACAGAATACAGAGTGCTTACCACTGTGTAAATGATGTGCTCTCTGAGATATTTTCATGCACTGCGTGCACGGTTGTCCTTCACTCAAATTATGAAATAAAAAGAAATGTATCTACCTTTCTTTTGAATTTTTGAAGTAAGTTTGAGCAATTATCACATATGTTTGTCTTCTTAGGTTGAATCCAATAATAAAAAGGAGAGAAACAACAATGACTTAGACTCAATAGGAAATACGAATGTGTCAGGTTCTTGAGGAACTGATGAAGAAGCATGCTTTTACAGAGAATAGGTTACCAAATAAAAGCCAGAAATCTCCTAACTTACTGGTATGAATGTTAAGATTCTTGACAGCATTTCAAGCACATTCAAAAACATTTCAATTTTGGATATTATTATCATGTATTACATATTGTTAGTCTACCACTATGAAATTGCTCAGGTCACATATCCCCAGCTCCAGATGAGGCTTTGTTTGAGCCAGTGAAGGAAACAATATCCTTCCTAAGGATTACCTCTTCTTCTCTGCCTTGAGGACAAGTAAAGCAGCCTCTGTGGCTGACTGGTAGCAAAGCAACATAAGCATACATCTTGGACAGAAAATCTCTCTTCCAATCCTAATCAAGATTCAGTTTGGGGACTTCCTGAGAGAAATTTCATTTTGGGATTGTGATGTTTTTCCCTAGTGGCAGGATTGGATCAGTTGGGAGGATCTATTGGGTTTCTCCTTGCTATTTTTGGACTTCTTAAATATATCCCATACAGCAGTCTACAACTCTAGTGCACAAAATAGACATAAATGCATGTTCTCCTATAATTTGATAGATTGCCTGCCCCACTTCCCACTCAAATACAAGAAAGACAGGGAGCAAGTTTATTGAATTGCCACTGTGATGGTCAGACACCAGAGCACGTGTTCTGACGTGAAGCTGAGCGAGTTGGGCTCCAGCTCAGCCTGGAGAACAGGAGATCTTGAGGTGGACTGAACGACAGCCTTCTGGGTGTACCGAGTGGTAGACAACAGGCAATAGCTACAACTACACTGAAATTAGACAGGTTCAAATGGGGTAAAGTCCTGACTGGAAGAAGCCCTGAGCGACCTGGTCTGACCTCATAACTGACCCTGCTTCATGCAGGAGGCTTGCCTAGAGATCTCCTGTGGTCCCTCCTGACCGGAGCTACCCAATGATCTGATCTGCAATTGGTGCTTTCCAGCAGCAGAACTTGTCCTCTCACTGTTTGGAATACAACATAGATGAAGCAGTGCTTCTTTTAAAGAATATGCAAAAATAGCAAAGCAACTTTTTTTTTTTCTAAGTCTTTCACTTGCAAGTGGAATGAAAATATCATCCCAAGACAATCACTGTGGCCAAAAGCTCCTGAAGTAGTCTACCTGTCTAATGGAAAGGATTCTAGAAGTGTCCTAGCTCTTCCTGGCTGGGGCTTACAGCTAATTCTCAATATATGTTATTTCTCTCTGTGATAGCACAGACAGAAGAACACAGTATAGTATGATTAGTTGCCAAGATACAGACTGCAGAAGGAGTCAAAATTTCCCTTAAATTGCATAATTGTTCAAAATGTTTACTGGAAACACCATTTAGTACCACAATATAAATGCAGAATGAAAACGACTACCCTTTTAGCAGTTTTTTATCTTGAAAACATATTGCATTAAGACAGTACATGCTAAAAGTAATCTGTTTGGAACCTCCAGTACCCCTGGAGAAACTTTCATGAACTGATTTCTGTTGTGTGCAGTTCCCTACCTGGTGAATGCAAGAGCCTATAAATACTTTTATTCAGACTACGCATTTAAATACTGTGGATTAAAAAAGATATCATTAAATTACCTGTTACCATGAACATGAGAAGCACAAAATGCAAAGCTGTAGTGGAGCAAGGTTGGATCAATGACAGAACCATTCTCCGAATATTCGATCAGTTCATCGAGATAGCAGAGATGGCGGTGGCAGCCTCTCACCCCATAGCGAGCGCAGTATTCATCCAACACGAAGACCTGACCTGGGCTAAACCAGCCCTGAAAGGCAGAAACCCACACAACATTCTGAGATTTATTTTCCCACTCTCAGCTTTAAATCAGACAAAGAACAGAAACATAGATTTTTATGTCCATTACGTACACTTTCTGTATTAGAATTATTTCCTTCTGACTAATGCTGACAGAACTGAAAGCTAGACCCTACAATAGCCCTCTTACTGAAAGGATTAAATGTCAGGAAACTATTTGCAGTTATGAGATACCACTACTATGAAATACCTTGTTTACAAAAAACATGCTAATACATCCAAAGTCTGGTACAGATTAGGTGATATATCAAAACCTAAAATAAACTAACACTTTAAAAGAATTAATTTTGTTTTAGCAATCAATTATAAGATACAAATTAAAATCTGGGAAATGCTGAGGGACATTAACACAGACATTAAAGCACAGTATTTGGATGGCCACTTCTCTGTGGCTGCAATTTTAATATTCTTACCACAATTCCACCCTTTACCCAAGTAACATGCATGCACTTCTAACAACTTTAAAACAACTTTTACTAGTAAAGAGATGCAAAGCTAGGTAGTTTGTTAAAAGCCACCTAAGTAAGATTTGACCTTAAATAATTATTAGATATTCTCAAGCTTATTGAGAGATTTCTTGGTCAGAATCTTGACAAGAACAGCTTAACCCTGGCACAGACATGAGCAAAATACAGACTCCTTCACATGATAAAAACATGAGTCCTTGAGTGAATCCAGAGTGGAAAAAATATAACTGAGTCTTGATGCAGAAGTTTATTAAGGAGTAGCAGAGTGAGCTTCCAAAAAGCAGCATGGAGAAAACATAAACCTTGGAAAACTACAAATACTGCACAGCTGTTCTACATAAGCATTTTTCTTTGTTATTGTTTTGATCATGGTGATATTTCCCTCTCATCATGTGGTTAAGGGAGACTGAGGAATACCTGAACTCAAATAGAAAAATAACTTGGATAAGCAAAATGATTTGCAAAATAAAGAATTTATAACATCAATATAGCAGCTGAAGACCAATATTTCCCTAATGCTTGTGAATACTTCCACAAGATCTGATGGTTAATATTTGTACAAAATATCAGCAGAAATACTATTGAACAATATTTAAAAATATATTCACGTCAGTTTTAAAAAAATCTGTGTTTTGACTTCACTAATATACTTGTTTGAGACATGAACTCAAGCTTTATATTCTCCCCAAACTCTTTAATTAAACATATTGCCTGCTAACAAGAACACCTCAATGTTAAATATTAATTTAATATTTAATAATTATTGCTCCTAATTAATTTCTTTGAAGTCAGTGTTTCCACTGCCTTTAAGAAGCTTCATCTATTTCTAGAGAGCACAGTTTTAGAACCCAGAACAGTACTCAGTATGTTAATCTAGTACCTGATCATGTTGCAATGCCTCATATAGCTTACATAGTGTTTGATCCAAAATATAGTGTTCTACTGAAAGAACAAAGAAAAAGGATTTTAACTGTATTTTTGCAATAATATGAATTCTAGCTCTAGGTATAACAACAGTGGCTATTGTGATTGCTATCCTCCCAATATATTATTATTTATTCTCTCCCTATTTTTCATGGAAAACATAACAAAATGTTGCATATCATTGCCTAGCAGTACAAAAGCAAATGATTAAAATTTCTCCCCTTCTCATAAGATATAAGTGTGACAAGAATACAAAATTTTAAAGAACTCATTAATTTAACTTCAGTCTCTCTTAAAAGATCTGTTTGTGTGGTTGTTTTTCATATAAATGTGTGTTTTCCTTGCCCTTGTCCAATCCCACATCATGCACAAGTCTCTCAAACACATAAGAACTATGTCCTACAAAGTACAGGTATTAGATAACCACATTTAAAAAATTTTTTTAAATGAAAAAAACCCCAAACCCCAAAATCCCCCACCTCAATACTCTCCCTATACCAAGAAGAATGTAGAATTGAAGAAATTTAGGTTATATAATAATTTAATACAGAACTTTACATAATATTAATTCCTATGCTTTTAAAATTTTTTTACAAGTCATATGTGTGGTTACACTGCATTTGTTGAAATGAGGGATGAATTGTTTCTAAAAGACTATGGGAAATGCCCTATTAGAGAAAAGAAAAATCACTCTTACATGTCCATGTATTCTATTGTTATCTTGACATTCCCAATTTTTTTTAAATATAAAAATGTAGTTAAATATGCAATTAAAAAAATTATCACCCATTCCACCTATTAAAAGCTGAATTTAAAAAAGAATAGTAAGAAATACATCTGCTTTATGGTTGCTATAGCACTGAGCATTTCACCTAACCTCTTCTGAAAGTTCCTGATTTCAAGGTTATATTAAGTGTCTTACTATATTATTATTATAAAAAAAGAGTTTGACCCCAGTGCACTGGTAGAAAGCTAACCATTTTCTCTTTAAGTGCCAATTACTTTGTACAGATGTACCTTCAGGCCTCTTTGATACAGTGTGCAACCCACAAACAGAAAATGAGTCCTTTAACTTTTCTATACATATGTATCTGGCAGTATTTTAAAAGGGAGGCAACTGTCATCAAATAATATTTTTCCCCTTTTTAACAGCTGCAAGCAATCCGAAAAATTACAATTATAATCTTTGTATTACAAGACTAGTCAGAACAATGGAAAAAATAAGTAAAAATCCCCATTATCTTTTTTTTGTTGCTGTTGGGATATTTAAAGTGAAAAAAAAATTATGTGCTCTGAGGTGTTTTAGATTCTTAGTGAGACATCACTATTTCAGGCATAATATCAGGTGAAAACTAAAGCCTCAGGAAGTTAGGAGGTGTGCCCCATACAAACCTGTTTAATGAGTGTATATAATCTGATGAACTTCCACGAGATTGTTGCTGGCTTTCTTCCCTAATGAAAACAAAACCTGAAGCAGCCCCATCCTCAACTAGTTCACAAAGCACCGAACAGAAAATGACTGTATGAAAAGGAAACTGCAGCCAACATCTTACCTTTTATAATGGTACTGATGGTATTTGAATCTGGAAAACATTCATTTTGATACAGAGATCACATTCTATTTGCTTTTGTTTAATGACTGTACTCCCCTTTGTTACTTGCAATTCAGGCAATGCAGATATGCCCATGTATCTATATTATTTATGGGTCTGCCTCCCTTTTTTGGTGTTTTTCCTTCACACCGGAACATGTCTGGACCCTAAAATACCTGTACAGATGTCAGTAAATTCTACCACAGGAGTTCTTGCTATTGTCAAAACTTTCTGTTTTTATTCAAAGCTCCCCAGAGGACATGATAAATTTCAGCTGGTAAAACTGAAGACAGTTCGTGTCTCTTTGCTTTCTATTGAGTGGCACAGCAGCCGCTTGCAAGTATGTAATTTTCAAATTTAAAACCAATCGATTGGACCCTTTATTCCACCGACAACTGAAGTTTTTGAATGAATGAGGAAGAAAGGACTACTTTGTAACAACTATTTCTCACTTCTTTATATCTATCTTCCAGCCAGTACTCACCAAACAAGAATAGGAGTCATTCAATCTGTGATCCAAGGTCTCTCTCTGAAGCAGTCTAAAGAGGGAAGCATGGTCAAATTTGCAGGGATTAGCAGAAATAAACTCATCCATGCCATGTTTCTGGCCACGGTCTGTATCTGTTATACAAAGGAAAAATGTGCAGAACAATACATGTGAGCATGTGTTCAGACTTACAAACACCAATGTACGCATGGCACATAAGTCTCAATATCTAAGCTTTGTTGAAAGTATCTCAAAGAAATAACTCATATAGAGAGATGCTTGCAGGGGAATTATTATAGAATCTAAATCTTTTAGTCTGACAAAATAATTACTGAATTAATTTTCTATCAATCATACCAATTTACTGAGTGTAACAGTGAAAAAAATTGCTACCCAATGACAGACAAACCAAAATTTAGAAAGGCTGCCAGAAAACACAACATGGTACATGAAAAAAGTATTAAAGCATTGTTTTCTAGTGGACTCTGCAAATGTTTCAATTTAAAAACAATGTTATGAGTGGAAATGAAAAATACTCTGTAATTTCCTGGTTTAGTATGGCTTTTTTTAATTTTAGCAAAATAACCACAAAATATTAAAAAAAAAGAAAAAGAAAAAGATATAAAAGGACCCCAAACAGGTTTATGCATTTATTTCTTCTGAAAAGAAAGAGCATCTTTACTGCAGTTCAAAGTACCACTTAATAGAAATATTCATCATGGCTTGAAGCCTACTTCTCAAATGGCAAACTGGAGCAGAAATGAACACACTGGCTTGGGCTAGGTCATTTCCAGCCTTCTTTTTGTACTCAGCTTTTAATGAGACAAACCTTAATGTAGTAATGGCAAAGAGCTCCTTCAACCTTGCAGCAAAGTGTACTGAAAAAGGGAGCAGCATTTTTGTGTAAATACATTGAGAAAGCATACCATCCCAAATGGCACTTCAATCAAAGGCCCAAATTTATTGTTCTTCACAGATTGCATCTTTCAACGCCTTTAAACCCCGCGGGTTTATCAAAAGAGAAGCTCTAGTGATTGCTTTCATTAATGTTCTGTTTTGTCAAAGTCTTCAATGTGAATTATCTATCTAGTATGGACAGAAAAAGCCTTACAGTGCCCAAAAGGACTAGTTACGTATTAGCACATTAGCTGTCTTGGATTCTATAGACTGTACTGGGGTGAACAGTCCTATCAACTTAAAAATTGACTTTCCCTTTCAATAGGGTCTTAGCTCTTTGTTCCTTTAAATTCAAACCTAGGTCTTTTTATATTCGTTACCAGAAAAGTATAGATCTAAGTGTATCCTAAATGCAATTTTGAAAACCTGAGTAGTAGAAATCTAAAATTTCTAAAGAAAGCAGACAAAAGTTTATTGATTAAACCCAATTATAGAGTCAGGTTCATAATAAAACTCAATATTGATCTGTGGGCATGATGCTAACATAATCAGTCACATTTAGAAATTTAGCCCCAGATCATATTGATCCATGTCAAGTCCAACTTTCAGCTGTATTTGTGGATGGGAGAATTATTTAATTCAAGCTGAAGGATCTGCAACATCAAATCCTAGAAAGATGCAGAAACTAATTCATATCACTTGGCTTTGCATTGTCAAAGCAAGAGTCACATCCATGTGACAGATTTCACCAAGGTGGATGTAGCAAATAAACAGTATGACAATATGTCGATGGTGTAAGGTATGAGACCATCACCCCAGAGAAACAGCAGCATGTATTTTAAATGCTTGAAAGATCTGTAGCATATGTGATTACACAGATTAGCAATATTTCAATGAGCATTAAACTAGCCTATCATTAATGATAAACCTAGCTCATATTTTTGACATAGGTATAGGAAATGCTCTCTCTTAATTAGTGCATTTTAACTGTATTTAAACATATTAATTGAAACAACTGACATCAACACAACTACACTACCAAAAGTACTGAACAACATATAAAGTTATCTGTAGCTTCCAAAATGTCCACAGATAAAACTCTTTTCAAATATGTTATATATAATGTGCAAGTGACTGATGTCAGCATTTCGTATAAATTTGCCTTTTTATATCAGGTTTATCATAGACTATAAATATTATTCATAGTAAGACATATGACAAAAAATAAAAAGTACTAATATTTCTTTTTGCCATCATTTAGAAAATTATACGGAGCTGAATAATTCTTGAAATAACCTTTTGGTTTTTTCTCTGGTTTACCACACCAACATAAAAAATGCCCATTTTTTAAGAGAGAAGGTGTAAGTACTGACAAGTAATGTAAGTATTTTGAAATCAGGAGATTGGATGTTGCAAATCAGATATAGCATATCGATACAGTATCCAGATGATCATAATTAGAAAGGTGACCTACTGAATAGAAAACAGTTTGTGAAAGCAGAATTTGCTATTACATAATTTGGGCAAAATAAGCAAAAGTACTGATTTAAAAGTATAAATATTTGCTAGATTTAATTCTAAAAGAAAGATTCATGACTGATCATCTTTTTGAGTGAATCAAGTAGTACAAATAACATTGTCAAACAGTAACAGAAAATCTGTTACCAAATATATTTAAGCAACGGAAAAACAACTAAAAACTTACCTTTGCCAGCTGTAGGCAAGCAGGAAATAACGGAGAAATAGATCTAGTGTAATATATTACATTTTTATTTATTGATATGATGTACAAACAAGATAACTGGCAAATATTTTGAAACAAAAAGGAATTTTAAAAAATTAAGAACCTGAGCAAGGATCATGTATGAATTCATAAATGGTATATGACTGTGACTAAAAAAATTACTCAATACTCTACTTTTAAAAATTGTTAGAGTGATTGCTTTTTTCAAATTCTTACATATATGAGCTTTAGATGTCCTGTTCAAACAACATGCAAATGCAAAAGGCATATAAGGCATATTGTCATATAGTTAATAAAAAAGAAACAAATTCATTTTTCTCTACATTTTCTCAATCT
The DNA here is from genome assembly GCA_003676055.1 of Chloebia gouldiae. Taxonomy (NCBI): domain Eukaryota; kingdom Metazoa; phylum Chordata; class Aves; order Passeriformes; family Passeridae; genus Chloebia; species Chloebia gouldiae. Next base: position 6,646,839 of record QUSF01000009.1, on the reverse strand, counting down.
TGGAAAATATTGGGAAGATATCTGGGGAGAGGTTTGAAGCAGTAATATTTTTCTTGCTTTTTCACAATTAGTTTTTCTTCCCTTTTTAATCAAATTTTTTGCTATGCTTTCCATGTTACCTTTAACTCAAAATCATTGGTTATTTCCATGTTGCACTGCCTGTTTCAGGTTCTGTATTTCATTTTTTGGAAACTCTCCTTTTTTATTTTTTTAATCAAGATAGGACAAATAAATATATTTTCAAGCAATGTTAAAAACTAACAAAAACCATTAGAGGAGTTTTAGCACAGACAAAGATTTTCATTAGAGAAGAACAGCATGCTAAGTATGCCTTTTGCCATCTTTGCAAGAAACTTTAAATTTTAGTCCAGCTGCAAAGGCTATTAAACTAATCAAATCCCCAGTGACTCAGCTCATACAGAGTTGACTGAATTAAGACTACCAAGAGTTTCATGTTTATGGCACATTCTCAAGTGGTTCTAGCATCCCTACACTATGTCTCTGCCCAATTCCAGCCTAGAAGCAAATACACATTTCCTGCATCATCTGCTCTGTGCTAGGGTGAACTATGCTGAGTGGTGACCTGCTCCTTTTTGTGGCTCTCTGTAACATCTCTGCTTGATTTTAAGCATCATGAAAGCAATTTGAACTAGTTCAGGCAAGCAGGAAAGAAGAGAAGGTAGAGGCAAGCAATCTAGTATTGTAGGGATTAAAAAGATTTAAAGACTAAAACTAGTAGGGCAAGGTCTATGACTGTTCCAGAAAGGGCTGGAACTGGTCGGAAAAGACAGTGCTAAGACATGCATTACATTCCTTCAAGTGCCACTTCAGACAGATGGTGACAGCTTACACTGGGAACATTTTGACTCCTGATCATTGACCAGGACTCCAAAGAACTACACAGGCCAAAGAGATAATCTATGACCCCAGAACTATATAATTTAGGTATCAGGCCATGAAATAACTTCTTCAGAGAAAGTGGTAGAGAATGAGAAAGCAGCTGGCCCATATGGTCTGACTGGGGATACCACACTGACTTATTGCCAGTATTTTGTTGAAGGGTAGCTTTGAGGAGGATTGTAGATAGTTTTTACGTGTTCCTGACTAGTACAGAAGAGAGCACACAAGTGACTTACTGGCTACCTGAGGTGGTGGAGGCTGGTGTAAACATTTTCTTTCTAAAAGGGAGACAGGATGGTTGGAGGCAAGAAGGAAATGGACCTAAAGGGGACTGGGGAAACATGAAGGGAGAATGGAGTTACTCCAGTCTTCTTTTCCTACCCAGGCAAAGGGTATGGTGGACATAAAGTTGCAAAACCCGCTGAGAAAATGATGTCAAATTAAAAAAAAACCCTTTGACTTGTTTGTTTCTAAAAATGTAACTAATTGAAAGAGACTGTCTCTGAACTCATGAGTGTATAGGTTCAGAATGTTTGGCTTTGTATTTCTTCATTAACACATGCCAATCCCCTCACGTGCTGCTTTTAACTCCTGTGTTATGAACAAGTTATTAGCAGTGCTAAGCACTCCAGCAGCCTTTTCAACGGTATGAATATATCTCCTAATACATTGCTCATTAAAAAGGGATCACTTCCTGAACCTTTATGTGATTCAAATTAATCTGTTTTTCATTGGTGCTTTCCCTAAAACATTATTAGTGTCCTTGGGAAACTTCTGGCTATTCTACAGTCATGCATCCTTAAAGATTCTATTCTTTCATTCAGCATGCTTATGCAGAACAGTGAATCTGAAGGTCAGTCTCCTTTCCTTGATCATTCACTAACATTAGCCTGTCTTCACTTTTGTTTTGGAGTCACCTAATACCACAAGACTGCAATACCAAATTACTTACAGATGAAAAAATTGACTAGTATACATTTTAGAAGCTGGACAAGTAAAATAGTAGTTTGATTCTGTTACCACTTTCATATGTTTTTCATAACTATCAAGAAAATTTCAGGATGAAAGGAGATATTTTATAAACACAATACAGAAAAATATTGAAACATTTCTCAAGTTGACTTTTTTCTACATCCTGCATTTTAAAGATATTTAATTTTCTCCAAGTAATCAAAAATTCTTTTGGAACATTTTATCAAGGTGAGTTGATTTTTTGTCTTAGAGGATAAAGAAAATGGGGACAGACTTTGAAGTTTAAATGCTATTAACTGACATTTGTTTCGCAAAGCCCAAGCTGGTTTTCTGCTTTCTGTATGTGGATATGTCATTGCATGATACACTTCAGAAACTAAAACAATGTGATCTTCTATTGTCTGAAAATGCTTAAATTGTGCATCGACGGGAAACTAAAAATAATAAAAAAAGGAATTATCTGTTCAAAACTGTATTTCCTAATACTAAAAATGTACCACAGTAAAGAACAAAAAATTGGAAAAGAATTTAATTTAATATATATGCCAGCTCTCAAGTATGTGGTGTTATATCTTGATTAAAAATAAAAGACACTTAGCTTCATGCAAACATTTTTCTAGTGGAAAAGAAAATTAACTTCTCGTGAAACTGAATCTATTTAAATGTGATAAAAGGTCAGATATAGAGTCTTCTTAGGAGTAAAACTATGCCTCAGTAAATACAGCACTGTATATATTTAAAGGAAGTAGGACTCTTAGAAAATTATTTAAGGTTATATGTGAAAACCCCGGCTCCTGAAGTCTCTTAAAAACTGATTGATTTGATTATGCCCATTTCTAGTTCAAGTATAAGTGACGGAATAAAAGCATTTACGCATGTAGAGAGAACTGGGGTATTACAGAAATCAGTCAGAGAATGGTTCTAAATATCACATTAAATTCCACAAGTTACTATATTGCAAATAAGTTCATGAACTATTATAAGTCATGAATTATTTTGTGAATTATTACAAAATATCAACATTGAAGTATATTAAACCCAAAGAAAATAATAATTTACACATGGAATTTTGATTTATATACAGTTCAGTCATATGAGTTTGTGTAAGTAGATACATAACCATGACAGAAAAATACATTATATTTTAGCATTTTGAGTTTCCCTTAAAACATCTTTAAAATAATCCTTACTTTTTCTGCAGTTTCCACCTAAGAACTGTAGTCCCTCTAAAATAATATCAAGATCTTATAAGCTTGCTGTTTAATTCTTTAACATTATCAGTAGTTTTATCTCTGAAAACACAGTTTCAGTATATCCAAACTTGTGGTTGTTTTTTGTACCTTTTTCTTTCTATAATTTTCATTGCCCTGTGGTCAGTTTTCTAGTTGCCTTCACTTCTGGGTGAACACCATGTCCAAAACCAGGAGAAGGTCCTTGGCTACTGCTGTCAGTGGTCGCTTCTTTTGTGATTTCTAATTGATGCACATGAAGTAGGGACATCAGGGAACACGGTGAACTCCCACCAGCGAGCACAAATCCAGGGAACTGGGAGGAGGTGAGCAGAAGCACTTCTTGGCTGTTGCCTCACCTTTGCTTTTGCAATGTTACTTCCACCCTACTTCACCTTAATGGCCACATAATGAAAGATTATTTCACAAGGTGTTTCAGATTAATGCCCTTCCAAATTGTTTTGGATGTAAAACAGTGCTTTTGTGGGATTAAACTTTTTTTCAATGACCTTGACATTGAAAAGCTCAATGACATTGAGAGCTCCTCAGGATTTTAGATAAATATTACTAAGTTGAACAAGCACATTTCACTGATTTCTGACAGAAAACTGATATAAGATTAGAGGATGAACAGAAGATCAGGAGACTGAATGATCGCAGGTCTAAGGGAAGAGAATGGTTTGGATCAACCTGCTACAGACTTCAGACACTAAACCAAATTTAGTCTAAACATATGGCTCCCTTCTATCACTATGCATGTATGGTTATATGATAATGAAGAAGGATTATTGTATAACAATCATATGATTTTCAAGAAATTTGATGGCTACTACAAAAGGTCATTGGATTGCACTCAGCCTCCGTAACAATATAAAAAACAGAAAAAGCTTCCTTTGTGCAGATATCTACATGACAGAATACTTTCAAAGAGATAACATGAAGATTTAAAATATGTTTAATACATGCTATCTACATCAATTTCTCTGAAACCATACTTTCCTCAAAGAAAGATGATGAAAATTTAAACCTGAATAATATAAAGAATTTTTTATATGTAATTTAATATTACAGTATGTGCCAAAAAAAAATCCAGGAGCCCATCTATTGCCTTTCAACTCACAATGTACTGTCTGCATAGCAATTTTTTCATAACTAATATACATACAATGTATGATAAAGCTGACCTAAATCTATAAAAATTCTGAGAATAGATTGACGCCTTTCTATTCAACACTACACTGGCTGGCTAATGAAAAATATAATGCAAACCAAACACCGTCTCCATGGTAATATATGGGTCAATTGTAAGGAATATGAAGCTAATTGCTGTATTTTCATGGATTATAATAAAAATAATTACCTGCAAGTCAGGATTTCCCTTGTTGTTAATAGTAATCCAAGTTAAAGAGCTTTTGGCTAACAATGAATGGCTAGACACATTTGCCTAGTGAATAAGTTCTACTTAATTAAACTTCATTGAGGGAGCTGCTACATATTTTACCAGCAAAACCCAAAACCAAAGACACAAAAGAAAAGAAAAGCCAACTTACAAAGTGGGGATATATCTGTGTTGGCATTGCCTCCTTTAAGGTTCATCTTCTGAGCTTGACTTGCAGGAACAGGCTTGTAAGATTGACCTGTGGCTCTGTACATAGCTTGAACCCAGAGTATTCTATCCTGCTCATCATCACTGGCAAATATCACGGTATCACCCTCTTTAACAGCATTGAAAAACATCCGACCACCCTGAAGACCTGAAGCAATACATAAGAAGGTAATCTTGATAAATACAAGTTACTTCTAAATCACCATCTATGTTTATTACATTATTGGTTTTACTCAGAGTGTGTGTGTGTGTGGAGGGGTGTGTTAAAATATTTTACAGGTATTTATGACTTAGAAATAAGATAAATCTAGAGCTATAAGGATCAAATGGTAATATATAGAAGTAACTTAAGTAGAACAAATATAGAATCACAATAGAAAATATTTACATGACTCCACTTTAAATTCAGCTCCAACTTATCTCTTATTCATCTTCTCCTTGCAATATGCTATTTTGGTTTTTTTTTAACACATTTTCCTTCCTGGTATTATTGTATTAGCTGAAAATCCCTGTCAACTTTATCCCTTATTGAACAGAGACAGATCCACATAATTTATCAGTGCTGCTCTTCCTTAGTCCTTTTTCTTATTCTAGTGGTTTTTTGGTAACTAATATACATAACAAGAACAGGACACAACAGTCAACATGGCTGTGCTGGGATTTCTTTAGGACAGAATTGTTTCAGTTTTCCAAATGCCTTCTGAGCATTGTTTGCCTTCTCAATTAATCTAAACATCGACACAACATTTTCAAAGATCAATCTTTAATGTCTCAGAAGTGTCCTAATTTCATAACCCCCCGCTGCATAGGTAGAATTGTTTTTCTCTGCATGTGATTGCCCTCTTCCATTTTAATATTAACTATAATATTAATATTAATATTTTCTGATATCTCCAAATTTATTTTTGATTACTATGAGTAGCTTGTATTTCACAGGCATTGTCATAATTTGTCTTCTTTTCTAAATTATTTATGAATATATTTCACAGTATACTGCCACATGCCACCACCATCAAAAAGATAAAAGGGGAAGACTAACTAGAATTGACAATTTTCTCCTTGTATTATATGTGATCTTACAATGCTTCAGGAAACTTTAGTGTAAAGTTCATTTTCCATTAGTCTTACAACAAACTTATTTCTAAAAGTATGACTTTTCATATCAGAATGTCCTAGTGGAATAATTGCCAAAGAATCTTGGGATTTTTTTCTGTCAAAGAACCTTGGGAGTTCTTGCTGCTAGATCAAAACGAGCAAATTGAAACAGCTATTTTACACAAATATATTGTGCTACTTCAAAATAATGAAAAGTACCTGTGTGAGGAGCTGTGTAATCCACAGTGTATCCTTCCAGTTGCATCAGTTCTTGAGGCTCAGACTTCTTTTCTCTGTAACTGCACATTGCAAATGTGTATTGGCTAACCTGAATAAGAAAGGATTTCCTAATTAATGAATTGCATTTCAGAACTGTATAACAAATGTGCCATGGTTTAAATTAGCTTTCATTTGCACTGAAATGCAAATGAAAGCTAATTTAAATCATGGTACAATTTTTTTTTTCCCTTTCCCAGAAGTATTTAGAGTGTAAAATTTCTCCTCATTTCCCCTTTCTGCCAAAATGAAGGAAAAAAACTCCAAAACAAATAACCCACAAACATACCTCTCTGTAATTTCCTGAAATACATTTTGGGCAGGTAATTTATGAAAAAATGAAGGGAAGCTATTTAGATTCTGGTAGTGAAAATACTTAGTATTGTGATACTGAGCAAATTACTCAGTATACTGTAAGAGGAAAAAAATAAATATATTCCAAGAAATGGGGAAAACAAGAACTTTTATGTATAAAAGTACTGTTTGCAGAACGAGTGGCACAATTACCATGAAACTGGAAAAAGGAATGTATAATCCAGCCAATTCTAGCTAATGATGGCAAATATCAGAACCTTCAGTTTGATTTTACAGTCTAATTTCTGTGCCTTTTGCACCTTTTTCTCGCCCACTCCCGCACTGCTTGGCTCACTAGATAATGTACTGTGTAGGCCAAGCTGCAGCTTGCATGGACAACATTAGTTACTTGTCATCAGGTACAATTACCAAAAAACTTATGAAGCAATAAGAAGAGACTCTGTCACCAGGTGGTTTTTGCCTCTGTAGACAAAACAGAAAATTATAAATATAGGTGAGGAAAAGCTGACTGGAAAGATAAAGAACGATAAAGAAAGAAATGTAGTATCTGTGAAGAGAAAAGCAATCACTGAAACAAAACTGAGGTGCTCCCAGCTCTAAATGAGGAGCTGGGAGGATTATAGAAGATGACCAGAAGAAAGAGCACATCAATCTGTGAATACCTGAAACTAAAGAGAAGTGAATTTATGTGCACCTCTGAAACTCTCATCCCCAAGGACTGGAGGATACATGGCCCACAGACTTGTTTTAAACTACCTGTAAAATTATGCTAGGATTTCCAGAGAGGTAAGGAGCTCACCTGATAGATAATGGATTATTTTTATTTTGAGTGCTGATTGCTCAGCTAAAGTATCTACATTTATTAAAACAATACAACTTCAGGAATGATCCTTTTTGAAGTAAAATTTAGACAGCTGATTTCGGCTTCATTCATATATTTGCTGGTGCTGTACATTTACTCTCTGTAAAAGGTTGATACTTTTTGAAAATAAGAATGGAATGTGCAACTATTATCTATGCTCTAAAAATATTTCATTATTTTACATATTGGGCTTTTTTGAAACAGAACTATTTGCATGTAGTGCATGGTGGCTAAACATCCCTGGCACAGCCTGTACAAGCAAAAGGAATAGGTTTAACAGCTCTCTCTGTAAAATGGCCATCGGGCCTCAAATGCCAAACTGGTGTCTCCAGAACCACAGCAGGAATCTATATCAGAGAGAAACCAAACATAGCTCTTCTAATTTTAGTTATTTCATTAGTTAAGTAAAGACAGTTTTACAGGGATATGAATTTGAGAGACACTGTCAGGTAGCTGAAACTGAGCGTCAGCTTTCCACATCAGATTTGGTACATTCTCTTAAATGGGCACAGCAAGACCACAGGAAACATACATATACACAAAAGACAATCTAGTCTACTCCAGAATTCAGATTTTCAGGCCAGAAAGGGCCTACTAGAAGCAGCTAGTCCATCCTCTAGCATGACAGGCATAGCAGAATTCCATCTTGCTACCTGTATATTGAGCCCACAGATTCGCTTTCATTCATTTCATACTTTAGAAACCCACTGTATTTTGGTTTAAATATTTTAAGGTGTCCCTGGGCTGAAAAGGCAGGGCCTGCAGACAGGGTCCAGCTGGGAACAGGGCAAGCAGCCCCAGCCCAAGCCCTGGGCACAGGCCAAGGATGGGCTGGGATGTGGGGAGCTGGAGACCAGCCCTGCTGAGCATTTCTGGGGCTGGGGATGATGGCCCCAGGAGGCTGAAATGGGGCTGTGGGCAGAGACAGCCAGGGCTGGGGCTGCTCTGCCAACCCTGTCAACCCTGACATGGGGCTCATCCCTACACTGCACCCTCTGCTCCAGGCCTGGCAGCAGCATCACCTCCATCACTGCTTGGTACTTCCCTGCTTATTGTCTCACAACCATATTTGCCCTCATGGACAAAAATGGAAGGAGCTGTTAGCTAGTCACACAACTCTAAATCCTTTGCATTTAGCATTATATTTAATGAGAGCTTCCTCCTTTTCTTTTCTTTGAAAACTGAATCTACAATTTTAATTTTTGATACTGGACATTGTAGTAAAAACATTTTTCAATTTGGTTGAATGAAATAAGCTGCCCATATTTTTCCGATTTCTTCAGCCACTGAATGTTTTTGAAGATAAACTTGTGTAAGATCTGGGCTATGTATTTTTATTCATTTTTAACCTTACCACTATAACAAAACAGATATAATGCTGCTGATTTTATTTTATTGAACATATTGCAAATGTGTTCTCTTATTTTAAAGGAACAATCAGTCATGATCGGTGACTTCATCTTTTTGCTGAAAATGAGACATTTTGAATTTTCTTCACCAAAGAAACAGATAGGAAAAATTCAAGAAAATTGTGGTGGGGAAAAAAGCTTCAACAAAACGAAGAAATACAGAACTTGCCTCATTTATTTACACTTGAAGTCTCTTAAACCCGTTTCCTTATGGTCATCAGTGCTGTTCTCACTTACTACAAAAAGAATCACCAGCACAGTCTGAAATTACACTTTTAAATATAGATCCATGACTGGACTTAAGTGTACTATTAGTAGTAAATGGAGCTATAATCAGCTTTGCCTAAGAATTCAGCAAATTAACATAAATACTTCATAGAATAAAGAGTACTCAAAAGTCAGGACTATGTACAACACATTCTCAGACAAAAACAGAATCAGTTTGTCCTCCTGAAGTAATCTTGACAGAATAAAAGGCAATTCTCTTCCTACAACTGCATTTACTTGAATCTTGTTATTTTCCAGATGTCCAAACACCTGACTATCAGTTGTTCCGCCTGTTTTGTAACAAGGGAGAAACCCAACAACCTATGCATTTATGACAGACAGGTACAGAAGTGTGATTGTGACTTATGAGGAATGTCACTAAGGGATGTCCCCACTGGGCACAAAGACTTTAATGTGCTGGGAGGAGGTGTCACTGCACACCTGGCAGCTGATTCTGTGGGGTCTGCTACACGCCATCACTGGGCTGCCCACTCCAGGAGTTCAGCAGCAAGAACTACCTCGCGTGGTTTGCGTGTTTAGAAAAAAATTATCCATGAAACAAATGACTGACTTTTCAAACATTTGACCAGGTAAAATTAAAAGGACAGAAGTGGATCTGTGTTCCAATTACTGGAGGAAGATATCAGACAGTAAATTAAGTAAAACAGGTATGGCAGAGGCTTTTTACCAACCGTGTTATGTCCCTGTCTTTTTCTGGTTTTAAATTAATAACCTTTTAGAGAAGTGACTGGATACTAAAGGAAAAAAAGATCAAATAAAATGAAGAGGTTAAAATTTCCAGATACTGTAACCTTTCTACAACATTGATCCATTCTTTCAGAAACCACTAACAACTTGCAAAAGGTGCAGCAATAATGAAGGTGCACGTTACTCACATCACACTCGGAAAAAAATCAACATTATTCATCTACTGTCACAACTGAGTTAAATTTTCAAAGTGTGTGTAAACCATACTGGTAGCCTCTGTTCTAGCACTGAATTTTATGTCTTTGATGTTTTACTACTGTAAGCTAAAAGTTAATATATAGAGGAAGACTTGTCAATAAGTCAATAATATATCAATACAACAGACTGGTCCATTACTGAATGCTTATTTCACATGTACTGACTTCAGCTTATTGCCAGGGAATGTATCACAGCAGGACTATATAAATGAGCCAGAGCTGTCTGGACAGTAAATATTGATTTAACATTGTATTTTTTATATAGCTTTATTGAATTGATAGCTGTTTTAAAATGAAATAGATTACTAAATCCCATCACAGTAGGAAAATTCCTGTAATATTCTCCTCCAGTATTTCAATTTCAGCATAGAGAGTAGAAAATAGTTAAAATTAACTTGAGTGGAATAAACCAGTCTCCCAGATGATGGTTCCATATTGTACGCACATGAAGACTGAGTCTCTTAGATGTACAATTTAAAAATCAGATGACACCTGTGGCTTAGAGGAAAAGAACAAATTCATTCTTTCTGTGAAAAGAGTGACAAGTAGGATGAGTGTTGAAGAAAAGCAGGAAGGACAAAGGAGCATGTAGTCTTACTGTTTTTCTTTGCAACTTGAAATTATTTTCTGTTCACAGCCATGCCTGGACAGCTATCCTATACAGAGATCTTCCCAACAAATATTAATAGTCACAAAATGTCCTCCTCTCTTCACACAGGACCTTGGTAAAATCAGAACCCAAATAAATTCTGTAGACTTTACAGAATCTCCTTCAAATACTCCCGGCTTTTAACATTAATAAAGAACTCATTCAGTAATAGGTTTTTTTATAACCTTATGATTTTAATCACTTAGGAGTATGAGGAGACCAGGTGAGTGTGACTGACAGCATTATAAAGAAATCAGCCTTTCTGTAAAGCAGTTTTAGAAGTTTTTGTTCTTAAAAAAGCCTCATTAAGAGACTTCAGCCTTTGTATGATACTTATGGAGACTCAGACTTTAAGAATTTTCTGTCAATAAAACAAAGGAGACAGAACAGCATTCTTTGAACTTACTGTAAAGAACATCAAACGTAATCTGAAGAGAAACACCAACAGAAAACAATGACTTTTTTTCCAAAGACTCCCTAAAGTTATTAATTTCTCTGTTTTGACCACTCAAAATCTACTATTTTATTTATCTCAAGTCAATAACACCATTCACTCGCATGTGAAAATACTAACAGTTCCGGGTTTGGACAAAAATTATAAAATGTGAGCATAGCACATTTTTGTGGCTAAGAAAAACTACTAGAACATATTTTATGCAACAATTACATAATTTTACCCAATTTAATATTTCAAGGAAGGAAAAAAATAGCATTATTTTTAAAAATTCAGAAAAAGTTCTTCATATAAGTATTGTTGCTTTAATTTCAAAGGCACAAAATATTTGCTGAGCTATAATAAATTTAACAGTAAGTACAGTCCAATTTGTGAAATATTAATTTATTTCAAATTGAGTACTGGTAAAAAACTGTCATCAGACTATTACAAGGTCACAAAAATTTAATCCAGAATTTTTTATGTTTCAGTTGAAACATTGCTCCATGTAGGGACCCATTATATACATCTGTAAAACTTGGTAATATTTCTGTTTATTAGGTATATAAATTAAAAAAATAAAAATCTGAATGTCTCTGTGCTGCAAGAAGCTTGCAGTAGTACTGCATGTGTTGCCTGAAGACACTGATTTACAAACTACTCCAGAAATAATACATAATTTATAGTCCAAGGATTATTTGATTGAAATTTCATGGATGGTTACTAACCTGAACAAGGACAAAGTAGCGTTTTTTCCACCTCTTCCAAACCTTCTGTCCTAAAGCATACAAGTACCTGCAAAGGAAATAACAAAGGGAGTGGTTTTCCATTAATAAGAAGCATGACATTAGGAGGACCAAAAAAAAAAAAAATCTCTGTATTAATTTACTCTGTCTACTGAACTGCTTCTTCAGTGTTGTTATATATAAAAAGTGATTTTTCTTCTATTTACTCATATCATAAAAATGCAAAGAGACATTCCTTTTCACTCAAAACAAGACAAAAATCATAAAAAATGCTCACGTTTGCAAAGATTAACCTGCTTATCACTTTTTATTTCACCAATTTTATCTGAAAAATAGAAAAAGTAGCTTAATGTAGAACACTTTTGACTACACAGAAATACTTTATGCTAGAAAAGCTGACATTCCCAACAGTTTTTAGTCCATTTGTTTTCCACAGATTTGCTAGCGTTTATTTAGTCTGTGAGAAGTCAGTCCCAGAGATAGTGTGATAAAATGCTCACATAACACAATGTCAGCAGACACACAAGATTAAATCTTTTTTCAGAGTAAAGCAGAATCTAATTTTCCAAAAAGAAGCACTTCACTATAAAGGCTCTTAGATTACAAAAACTCCTTGTCAATTTAGCAATTTCCAGGCTTTGAATCAGAGGACATAATCAGGAGTATCAGCCAGTGAGAAGAGAAAACCACAGATGCTGATACTATTTGGTGGTAGAGAGAGCACACTCATTACCCAAGATTTTGCAGTGAATTTTCTGGCATTATAGTGACACTTTTTCTGTCACTGTGGTCATGTTGCACTGTTGTGAACAAAGACAGCAAGAAGAAAAGGATGAGCTTTTCTGAGATTGTGAGATTGTAAGCAAGAGCCCATGAGTGGTAAGGATCTGCTGCTTAAAACCTGACAGGAGAGCAAAATATTACAAATGAGATGCCCCTTCTGGCTGGCCAGCTTCTGTCAAGGACATCTGGTACAGCTGGGCTGGTCAAAGGCAGAACAATGATTGTTGAGAGCAATGAATGCTGGCTTCACAAGGCACTCTCCAGAGGATGCCAGTACACACATTATGAAGTAGCTATAATAACTAGGATGGGAGATGGTTGGTCAGATGAACATGGGCCTCTCTGGTAAGAGAATATGGTCTGCTGCCCTCTACTCACTTCTGGGGCTTTGCTGCCCAGTAGTTTGCACCTCAGTCAAAAAGCAGAGCAATGAACCAACATCTTATGTGAAATGAGTAAGCAAGATAAAGGCAAAAACTTTTTACACCTGTCCTGGGTGTACTCTCAAGAATGTTTTCTCCCACATTAGGTACCACAAATAGGACAAATTTATGTCTCAAATAAATGTTCAGTGTACTGCTTATTAGTTGTCAGATTATGTAGTGGCTCCCTTACTATTATTATGAAAACAGTGTTTGTACTTCTTAGACTTCTGCTACACGTGTATTGAAGGTCTACCTTACTTGGTTACTCTGCTTTTTATTGGAATGAGAAGGAAAAAAATTGGCTTTGTGTACACAATTACCAGTGGCCTTCTTTGAATAGTCCAGATCTTGCCACAGTCTTTTTAACTTCTTAATTCTGTGACTATTATAAATTCAATGAAAATAAAGGTGTAAGGGTTACATCAGAAAGGGTACAAAAAAAGGACCTACAAGGGTTTATTTTAAAATTTATAATTTTTTTGAAACTAAGGAAGCGTTTACCTCACAGATTTGTGGTCACACATTCTTCCACAAAATATGAACTGTTTTCCTTCTCATACATGTTTCAGAGCATTAGCTTTCCCCAAAGCACACAACATTGCTATTGCCATGTTAATCTCTTTACTATTGTCAGAGGGTGGAGGGGAAATAAATTATGAATTTCACATAGCCTTGAAGCTTAATGATCTGAGGGAGAAAAGTAAAGAAGTCCAGAGGTGGCCTTTGGTCTCTCTCAGTCCTAAGACTGCCCTGTGCTTCATGGTGATTCTGTTACTGCATCCCCCTGCATGCCCTGGAGTATCATGAAGGCTTTTTTATCTATGTCAGAAGGTAACTGCCCCATTTTGAAACTCTATTTTGAAAACCCAGTTGAAAATACACAGCCCTTCAAAGCTACAGTACAAAGATATTCTGACCATGTTTCCACCCTCTTGGCATGTCTTAAATGATGGTAAAGAAACCATAGATTAACAAAGACTTCTTGCCTCTTGCACATCAGAAAATGAGTAATCATACTTTAGAAACTCTGTGCTTATTCAATGTCATTATTAACTGATCCTACTGCAGAAAAGTGCTTTTAAAATAACAGGTCTTAAAAGAACATTTTTTATCAGAGAAAAGGTGATGTTTTTCTATTACTTGGCCACCTTTTAAACTGCTCTTCATTTAAGATATACCACCTATAGTTCTGCAGTACAGGCAGAAATAATATAAGATGCAGTAAATTCAAACATATAAAATAATAAAGCACACAAAAAAAATTAAATAGCAATGTGCACTTTTATTCCTCCTATAAATCACTTCCAACTAAGGTGCTAAATAAGAGCTTCCTTGGAGAACAAAGAAGTGGAACATTAACTACCTAACATTAAAATTCACAAATCTTACATAAGACCAGGTAACAAAGAAAGTAATATTCATGACACAAAGCTGGGGTTTAGTATACAAATGCAAAGACTTATGCTGTCTGGTTTTACAAATTACTATAAACACATAATTATGTTATTAATTCCTCTTCCAGTGCCATCTTTAATTGTACCAGTTTTTTCCTAAAATTTCAGCCATCTACAAGGAATATATCCTGTGCTCATCTTAAGTGTATCTGCTCCTGAAAGATAAAGACATTAATTCTTACTCAAGAGTCTAACATTTTCAGGTGGAAGGATCCACTGAGGCTTCTAGAGTCTTCTTTGAGCCTTTCTTTCTCATTCATTTTCTATTTGGAGAAAAAAAATTAAGAAAAAGAAAAAAGAATGGATGCAAAGTACCTAAGAATCTTCAAGAACCTTCCTGTGTTTAGACAGTAACATCTAGGATCTGTAGAAACTGCAGTTGAGGTCTAGAACAGAAAAAATCTACAATAGCCAGTTTTCACAATTAAATGACACTTGGGCTTCACAACAGGAGCAGAAAATTAATAGGGTAACAGATTCAGAAGTGAGCTAAGTCTTAGAGCTAAGTTGAAGAATGTTCTGTGTTTAAGATGGACAACAGCGTAACTTTCCACGAGTCTCAGGTAAAGGCCAGTACTGCAAACCCAAACAGAATCTCACAGTCATGAACACACAGAGCTGCAGCCTGCTATTTCTCTACCCATAAGTGCATTTGTATTCACCCAGAAGCCACAGTCAGTCTCTCCATCCAAAATAAAATACACAAAATGCACAGCATCAGTTGCTCAGACTATATTAAACATCCTCAGCATCAATAAGAGACACAGAACAGCCATTCAAACACTATACCTTTAGGCAAAAGATTTTGTGCAATGCAAACAAGAAACTGATATTCAGAAGTGCCAGTTGCATATTTCTAAACACTAAGCACACCATTTGCTTCAAGTTTTCTTGCTCTCATTTGGGTTCCAAAGTTGGAATAATCTAAAATAATTCTTGAATTATTACAGTTCAGCCATATACAGGGAAAGAAGACACTGAAGTACTTCCCCTTTATCTGAACACTATAATAGCAACTGCTTAGATTTGTTTTGACTTCTCTTTAAGAACATGTTTTGAGAATGTTTGATAAATATTCTGTCAAGGAGAAAAGATTGATGTTTTCATGTACATTGAAACATATATAGGTGACAGACTTCTATTCTGTAAAAATACACACTAAATGAGATACATACACATAACACCTATGTCTGTTTATATGCACATTAGAAAGTATATTTATAGTCACTATGCATGTGTGGTTGCCTTCTTTAGTTTTCTTATATTACTCATATAATTTCCAGTAACTTAGGACTAATACAGCTGCTTTTACTAATCACATAGAAAATATGTTAAGTCATGAAGTGTCACCCCAATGCAAAGATTTTCTAACATGTTCTGTAGTAACAAGAAAATGCAATCAAATGTCCAAACCATGCTATCACTTCTCTGAGACTTTTTCTTTTAAAAACAGTTCTGTAATCTTCTTTTCAATATCACTTAATACTGCTTTCTTCCTCTTTACTCACTCCCAAATAAAAAAATAAAAATTGGATCTGTGTGAAGTCCCAGAATTACATGATTATACCTCACAGTGCTTACAACATGGCATAAAAAAAACCTTCCATTTAATATTTAAAGTTAGTTTTCCTGGACAACAAATAAAAGTACAAGAAATTACATTTCCACTACAGAACACAGAAACCCCCAGATAAAAATGTTTTATATATCATCTCATCTCAGTCAGTATAATTTTCTTCTCCAGAAATAGAACAAATAAAAATGAACAAATATTTTCTTATAAAAGTCTGGGCTTAACCATGTTGTAATTACATAAAGTTTGAATATCTCTCAAAGTGCATTTCCTTGTGCTACCAAAATGCAAAACTATGTTGCTAAATATTATAGTTCAGTTTCAGTTACGTGGTGACATACACAGGAAGGAAGATGGCAGCTTATTTGCTTTAAGTCTTCACTGCACTGTGAGAGTGCAGGGTTCCACTTTTTGATGAAAAAAATCAGCACTAATGAATAGCTGAAAAAGCATAATTGTGTGTAGAATACCGGAGCTATTCACTGAGGGAGAAATGAGAATGGACTTACTCCTTCTACAGAGATCATTTTTAGATCAGCCTTTTTATTCTAAGGAATGAAGCAATCTATCTACATTTTGAATGATAAATTCTCTACTTGTAAAAGGCTTCATTTATCACAAACAATGAAAAAAATATAGAAAGAAAAATCAATACGTGTAGCAGTTTAGTCCAGCAAAGGCCTTTCTTAAAGAGAAACCTCAGTCAAGGTTGAAAGAGCAATTAATGCAGTCTCAAAAATCTGGGCCACTCTGATAGAGTTCGGTTAACATGTGGCAGAAGTAATCATCCACTTGTGAAAATGATTTTCAGTTCATTCTCAAACACCTTTCAGACACTCATGATCCCATTTAACTGACAACAATACAGGCTATCCGTGGGCATCATTGCATTCGCTGAGAGAGCCAATGGGGACCAAATGCCCACAGGCACTTTCAGTCATCCCGTGCCTTGCATAAAAGGAATCTTCCTTGCACTGCATTCTTCCTTTTATTTAACTCTGCAAGATTAAGAAATTTTTTTGTTTTCAGTTGAGGAGAAAACTGATTCAAGACAACAATATGACCTGGGTCATAAGAAACCTAGCTGTAAACATTCTCAGATTCGTTTTAGTCCTTTCTGTGCTCTTGAGAAAGAGAACTAAATAAGCCTTCAACAGATGGAATGAAAAACAATCAGCCTAAACTACTGTAATTATACCTGCTAAGAATAAAGAAACGTTGAAGAATGTCAAGTAATAAAAACATCACAGCCACAGAAAACAGTTCCATTTATTCCAATAAGCAAGATACTTATGAGCAGGAAAATGTGTGGCTTTTTTTCCTGCTAAACACTTTTTACTTACAGTGTAAATGGTTTTAAGACTGCTGGACGACCTGATATCCCTAGATTCTTTAACAGTGATATCTTACTGCACTCTAGAGCGCTTCACCATTTGTGAATATGCATGCCTGTACTTATGGAACCTGAGAGGTAACTACAATGGCAACTTGAGAATTATTAATCTAATTTATGTCATAGCATGAAACCTATTTGGCATGTAAATGTGAGTGTTTGTCAAGACAGAAAAACATTCTTTAGCCTTGAGAGAATTCCAAGCAATAAAAGAATGAAATCCTTCAGATGCAACACAAATGTAGAAAGCACTCTGATTCTAATGTAATCTAATTGCAATGTAAACAGGTAATGCAGCACTACTGCAAAACAGCTGGTGCTGAGGAGCTGACATCCACCCTCTGTGCTTTTTGAGGCAGTTTACTTCGGACTAGCTCTAAACTGAACCTGTGGACAAAACAGCTACCAGTGTTTTGAGATCACCCTGAAGGTGATCTCTTGGTTTAATTTCATCTAAAAAGATAATAGCCTGTGACCACAAAAGCAAAGAAAGCAGAGCTAAGAGACTGGTTTTCAACGTGAAAACCTAAATTAAAATGCTAATGTTGAAGTATTTAAAAAAATTTAAATGTACTGCTCTCCCTTGAGCATTCACTTGCCGTGGAAACTATTCTTAACGCTGACAGACCTTAAGGAACTTGCAAGCATCTTGAGCACCCAGAAGCAGCTGGGTGCCCAGCCTAGACATCTCTCCATGCCACTGGCACTGCAATCGGACAGAAAAGACCGATGACCTTTTTTCCAGCCAGGCAGTGAGATTTTCTGTGATCTAGAAAGCCTAAATTGCCGAGAACTTGTTTGCATGAAAAATTTACTTTTGTTTCTAGGTCATACACATCCACTGATGGAAACAGTCAAAAGGTGTTGAAAACTTTGATGGTAGAGGATAGTATGAGCAGAGAACTCCTTCAGCATTGATACTTGGCTTTGATTATCTCTGACTGGTTATGTACTTCTTTTCACTGCCGTCTTTTTATTGATATAATTTTAATTTCATAAAGAACACAGACCTCAGCAGATTTTTTTTAATAAAACATGTTGGAAAAATTACATTTTCATCCTAAAGAGAGTAAATTCTAAGTATTTTCATAACATTTCTTGTCATTATCATGAGTAAGTATTTTAAAGTACTTATGAATTAGTATAAAGTGGTATATCTAAACTAGCAAAGGCATGAGAACATGTGTTAAACTTGGTATCTCTATTTGTGATTTGAAATGAAGGACAGAAATTATGATAATGAACGAGTTTGGAACTTTAATTTGTGCACACAGAAGATGTTTATTCAGAATTGTAAAATGTTGTCAAACTATTTTTAAAAATTCTTGATAGCTGGATTTTTAAAAAAAAACCCTAGAGGAATTCAATTAAAGCCGCCACTTAAAAACATCACCAAAGCTTTGAAACAAATCAGTTTAGCAAGTTCTCACTTAAATAGCATTATTCTCATAATAGGAGCATTACTTGACACTTACTCAAGTGCCTTATAAACCAAGCAATTACTCCTCACAACATGTCCAGTGCAGGAGGTTAGTATTTCCATATTAATTTCTGTTGGGAGAGAAATCGAAGTGGAAAAGAGCAAGACTGCTCAAAACTTGAGGTCCTAGTGCACCAGAAGAAACACTCAGGAAAGCCTCACAACAGCCCTTATCTTCCAGAAGTTGGAAAATGCATTTCAGAAGCTTGTAAAGCTGTTCAGCCTTTTAACTGTGGGTCAAAACACGCAAGACACTTATGATTAAAAAAAAAAAAAAAAAAGAAAATGTTCTAAAGGGAAACAGCAAATTAAATGTATTGTCTTTACAACTCCACTCAGCCATTTTCAGTGATCGTGTTTCCTTTGTATTTTGTATGGATCCAATGTAAAGTGCTTGAGGTATATATCCTCTTCAGAACTTTGCAGATTACCCTTTGGAAGCACCTTTCTGTCTCCGTGGGCTCTCCCAGAACCCTACAGTGCAAAGACTCCTAACTTAGCTGTTGTAATCAGTTGTGTGAAAAGAGATTATATGAAGGAGGTTTTCTATACCTAGGAATCATGATAGGTCAACCATGTGACATTAATGGAAATGTTTGTTATTTGCAGCCTAAAAAAAATATTCATTCTAAAGCACAATTCAGAATAATAACCCTGTTTGCTCTTTTCAGCCAGTTCTACAAGGTAAAACTTCTGTGGATGCAATGACTGAACTTAGCTAATAAAGAATAGAGATTACATTGACTATAGAGGTTTCAAAATGTTTGGCACACTTGGCAGAAAACAATTCTTGCCAGTTGTGCAACTACAGAACCATCCAGAATGAAAAGCACTAGAGTACAATCTAAGCAGCAGTGGCAAAAATGCAGTTACTTTTTGGAATTCATACATAATCTTCTAAATAGCAGTCTCTCCCCATGTTGCAGAAATAAAGAGCTTTTTATTGGGAACTACATTATTTTCTTCTGGATTGAAATTTTGACACTTCATGCTCTCATGCACTAGAAAATTCCCTTTTAACTTAGCAGACTTCATGCAAACACTGGATCCAATGAATACCACTTTTTTTTCTACCCAGCACACAACAGCAAGAAAACACAACACTGCCTGTGCATCAGTGATGTGGACTGTTCTCCATCATGTCTCGAGCACCTCTAAGGAATGTAGGAACAGTCAGACATTAATTTCCACTCTTACACAGAAGTGCCACCCTTGAGGCTTGTTTCCATGAAGTCAAATTAGTTACATTTCATTGTGCATGTTAGGCATTCCTGGACAGGCTGCGAAAGAGAAATTTAATTGCAATGAATGTTTGCATATTCCAAGAGTCATATCTGGCTCAGAAAGTCCTTCATCTGCAGATGGGTCGAGTATGAAAAATAAAGACAACAGAGAAAAAAATAGACTTCAGACTCCATGTCACTTTGGAAGAAACTTTTCCAAAAGAACACAGAAGTGGACAATCAGAAGCACTTTCAGGCCTGTGCCTTGTTCTCAACAGGACATGGAAAGAAACATGCAGGTATATTTTCCCACAGATTCCTCATCTACTCACATTGATACTGTCCCTAGAAATTTCTTCATCTAGAAATAGTGTCTCTGTGTTTGAAACTTTTGAATGGATTTTTGCTTAAATTAATTTTTGTAATGATTTTTTCAACCATTTTAAACTTTTAAATTCTACACGCAGTAGCACAGTTCCACATCTGAACTAGCTGTGCCTGAAAGCAGCTTGTACAGTTCATACTGAAACTGGCACCCACTACTACTATTCAGCAATTGTCTTGTGGCACTGGAAGAGAGAGACTCCAGTGTACAGGAATTTGTTTTAGAACCATTAGCATGATTGGATGTTTATCCTTGGAAATGTCACACACAAGCAGACAACCTAAAACTGATTTCTGCAGGACTTATACCAGAAAACAAGAGAAATGCATCACTGAAAAATGTATCCCCTTTGAGAAAGTTCCTTATGCATTTCTTCATGGTATTTAGGATTTAAAAATTGATTGATTGATATAATTAGGAAAAAAATTCCTAAGATGGTTTTGGTTTGAGTGGTGGTTAGGGAAAAAAAAAAGCTATGCAAGAAAGATATAAGCCCATAAAAACAGCAGGAATTTGCTCATTGTCAAAAGTTCTTTATCAAACAAAACATTCAAATGCTGTTCCCCTACTGGAGTTACTAAACTGGAACTGATTTGTGACTGCAGCTGTAGGAGTTTAGGAGTACAGAATATTGCCTGTGAGGGAGCATCAGAGCCATCTACTGGGGTCATTCCATTGCTGCTGCACAGACTTGTCTGACAACTGTCTCCCCAAAACTGCAATGCTGCAGTGATATTCACCAATAAAACTGCCATTAATTTTTTTTTTTAATCCATAAAATCTGAGAGAAAATAGAAGCTCTAGCGGTGATGAATTGGATACGAGAAGAGGTAAGAAGTAAAGCTGCTCCTTACTTCAAGTTTTATAAATACTTTTTGAAAAATGGCATTCATTTGTAAATAACACAAATGAATAAAATGTCTTCCATGGGTGTTTGGGTGATCAATTTAAAAACAAAAATTACAATTAATATTTTTAGTATTAGTCATAATTATTGTTTAAATTTGAGATTGAGATTTTTTTAATCCCTTTCCCCAAAGAGAATTTTACATATATGTGTATACAAATGTATATGTATATACACATACACACAAATATATAAAAGAATTAATTTCCTGCTACAGCTCAGTCAAGCATTAGAGGATAGAATAATTCCTGTGTCCTGTAAACATATAAGAATAGCTGCCTCCACTCTTCAAATATTTTATTTACCACAATAATGTTATAACAATGTTATAACAGAATTTATTGGAATTTGCAATGCTAAATTTTCAACTAGGCTTTAGTAACTCCCACACTAAATATTTTAAAACCTTCTTCCAAAATAGATCATGCATATACAGAGAAAAACTCACCTTTTATAGGTACTAAGAAGCTATACTTCGAAACTCTTAAAATTAACATGCAGTTCCTTTACCTGCACTGGCAAGGAAAACACTCACTTTTTCAATTATAAACAGTTTTACAAGATAATATAAACAATCAAAAGTGAGATAAATTTAGCTGCTTTATAAGCATACTCCCATGTTCTCCCTTGATTTAACCATGCTGCCCTCCTGTGGATGTCAGGACAAGTATAATGCCATGGCCCACACTAAAAAAATCTGGTTCACATCGATCCCTGTTACCTGTTTGTGACAGACTTGAAGAGGAAAGAAAATGCCACTGTGTAATCACAAAACGTGGTTAAATTAAACTTCAGGGCAAGGAATGTGAAACTTCTATTTCAAATAGTTTTGAAATGAGTATTTTAAATTAGTAGACTTTCTTATTGTTCCACAAATCATGAAACTGTGGAAGCACAGTGTCATACATATTAATAATACATTTATTCTCAAATTAGGGGGAGAACATTCATCGCATAATGATGAGTTACTTCATCTGCTGAAGTGCCAACACAGTTGAACACATACATTATAAAAATTATCCAACAACTCAAAAAGCATAGTAAAAATTTGCAAAAGTATCAGCGTTTGGTAAACCAAAAAATGGTAATTAATTAAATTGTAATATTTTTTGTATGGTATAGAGATACTACACACATCTTTAGAAATTATTGAGTAAAAACTATGTTACATCTTCAAAAAAATATAAAAGATGGTTTGGAACACAAGAATCTAAAATTAGGAGAGGTCTATTGTCAATTATTCAAAGAAATTTTCTCTTGCAAAAATTCTTTTTTTATCAATTACATTTACATAAAATCTCTGTTGTTATAAGGTGCGTTAATAATCAATAAGAAATTAATATTATGCACTACAATGTTTATATAACTTGAGCTCATCTATACTCAAGAGTTGTCAGATTTGTTAAATCACTGTTTTAAAACAGAACAGTGGAAAACCCCTAAACTCCTAAAGTACAATGCTGGAGTGGCACAGGACGGTTGCTTTTTTTCCAGACTAAATTTACTAATGCTGACAAACTGTGCTTAAAGTCTAAATGATAAAACATGCTTTAAATTACTTTTCTCTCTGATGAAAGACTAGAATTTTTTAAAGCTACAAAATGTAGTGTTATTTTCTGATGCTAAAATATGTTAGGAAGTAAACACTTTTCCTTTAAAATCTTCTTTTATTCAGAAACAAAAATGAAAAGTGAAATGTTACATTTTAAATCAAGCTGCTCTGTCAAAATATTTTTTATATTGTTGAAAAGACTGTGAAATAAATAAGAAGTCCCAGAAATGTGAAAAAATGTAAGACATTCTTTGAGACCAAACTAGACAAGACAGTTTAGTCACATGCCATTTTTTGCCAATTAGCAAAGTTGCTGACATGCCACATCAATAAAAACCAAATGACCTAAGCAGTGGGACTAATTAAATGAAATAAGGTAATTAAAAGCTTCTCAATATATAATAAAAAAATATGGCTGAAAGTGTTCTATAATGTTGTCATTTTATTTTCCCATTATCTGCTTCTCTGCTGAGTTTTAATCAGTATATCTATATGCATAAAACATAGTGTCCAGATGTTAATGTGTTGATGGCAAGAATCAGGTGTTCAATTAAAATATATTGAGTGTGCAAGGAAAAAAACCCCAGCCTTCCATTAAGGAGACTATATACAGATCAATTAAAAATGAATGTAACATTTGTGATTAAGCTGAACACTCACATTCTATAACGACAATTACATGATTACTTTATTAACTTAATCATCCGCTTCTAATTTAAGGATCACAGTCATTTTCTGTTTGAAAATGGATCCATCGCTCTCAATATAGAAAACAATGTAAGGATGCATTTACGGAAATTGTTGGTTTCCCTCCTATGAAGCTTTTTTTTATTTTCATCAGTAATGAATAAAAACACCCAATTGTAACATATGTACTATTTGTAGAAATCTTAGCCTAGCAAGTGTTCTCAGCTACTAGCAATATTTGTAATATTTAATACCTGTCCCACATGCATTACTTGAATAATTCACTTTAATTTGGATACCTTCATTACTCAGAATGTGTTTCTAAATGGCATGACTAAAAGATCTGTAAAAGTACATCCCATGCCCAGCCCTTTGCCCTTAATCTAAAAAGAATCATTCCATACTCTTTAAATCTTTAGACCTTTGCTTCAGATCTTACTTTGGCCTTCAAAACTAGGACTTTAAACCAGAAGAAAAACGTTAGAGATCTACAAACATTCAGTTTTAGAAAAGAGAATTGCTGTCAGCTATCCAACTATGAGGGAAGTATATTTTTAGGCACACTTCTCTACACCAACACTACTAAAAACTGAGTTTCTTACTCTCTTTCACTTGGGCTATGACATCATGCATTCTATTTAAGACTTCTACATAGTGCATTCTACTTAAGAACCTAAAATGATCTCAAAATTTAAATCAGCAGTTAAAAATCACAAATGTAATCAGGATGATAAAAATGCTAACTTCTAAGCCACTGATTTATTGAGCAAGGGCAACTAGTTGTGTATTTAGAAGAAGGTACACTTCTCTCATCACAACCATATTGCTTTTCATATTTGGAAAAAACTATGAAGAAAAGATGACAGTTTTGGGCTGGCAATCTTCTAACATTATCAGAGAAGCCCTCCATGTGGAAGAATCGGGAAGCTGGTCTGACCCCAACGGAGACTTAGCAGTGGAACTCAAACCTACCCATACCAGAACACTTCCCCTGCCCATCTGTCCCCAGATTAGTCCATGCAAATGGCAGCATGAAAGGCAGTCTTAGAGATCTTTGCTGTCCATTGCTGCAAAGACAAACCATGTACAGGATTTAACATACATGTGCAGGTATTAACATGCATTTATCTTGAGACCCCACCCAGAGCACCGAGTCCAGCCCCTGGGCCAACATAAGGACAAGGACCTGCTGAAGTGAATCCAGAGGAGCATCACAAAGATGCTCAGAGGAAAGCAGCACCTCTCCTATGAAGAAAGGCTGAGAAATTTGGGGCTGTTCAGACTGGAGAAGAGAAGACTTTGAGGAGACCTTAGAGCAGCTTTCCAGAACCTAAAGGGAATGGGTAGTTTTATATTAGGTATTAAGAAGAAATTCTTTCCTGCAAGGGTAGTGAGGCACTGGAAAAGACTGCCCAGGGAAGTTGTGGATGCCCCATCCCTGGAAGTGTTCGAGGCCAGATTAGATGGGACTTTGAGCAACAATGCTGAGCAGGCACAAAGTTAATTTAAGATGGGATTAAATTGATACAGGTTTTTAATGGTAAGCACACAAAAAAGAGGATTTGTAGTGTGGGATAAGTTGTTCTCTACAGTTTTTATATAAATAAAAATACCAAGTGAGCTAATAGTGCATAACTCAGTATGAAAGCATCACTACACTGATGACATTACAGAAACTGTCAGCCTACCAACGTGATGCCTATCTGGGGATGAGACATACTCAAGGCCCCTGACAAAACAGTACAGTATTGATCTGCCAGCACAATTATGTAACAGGACAGGGACTATTTAAAGGGAGCTAGTTATGAAAAACATACTATTTGATCAAAACAAAAGTAGTACAGGACCATGGGGCTTTACTATTATGTCGGAAATAAATGCAATAATTTAATAATTCAAATTATACTACTGTGGAGAAAAAAACAAAACCAACAAACCACTTAATTGAATTTATAAAAACTTACCTCTGCCTTTACATTCAGTACTGTGTTAGAATTATTTTTGCCCATAAAGAATAGTGTATTATGAATTGAAATTCACCCTCAGACCCACGATAGCACAACTGACCCTACAGTTTCTGAGGCAGCATTCTGAGACAGAGGGTGGATTAGATTGTTCACATACTTTTAGTTTCTGAAAATAATTTTGCTGCCATTTTGCTCTGATTTTGTAAAGGCTTATATTCCAAATGACAAAAATTAGGTGAATTTTACCTTCCTAGAAGTAACAGATGGGCAGCACAAGACAGAAGGACACAAGAGGTAGGTGGCATGCCCCCACCCTTGTAGTTAATAGGACCAGCACTTTCAGGATTGAAACAATGCCAGGCCAGGCCAGACCATATGCAGTGTCAATGTATGTCAGGTGAAAAGAATTCTGTCTTAAATTTGATGTCACAGACGAGTGCATGGTATCAAGAAACAACTCAGATCACCTGAAGAGAAAGGCTAATAAATAAACTGCATCTTTCACCTGCATGGTATTTGTGATATACTTATTTGTAGTAGAATAAAGCAATAGAAACAAAATCTAAAACAACTTAACAATCTAATCTAAAACAATTTAAACGATGATTGGTCATGCAGTCTGGGAAAATAAGAATATTGCTTAGATGACTAAGTACAGCATAATGTTATGAATTTTATAATCAGTTACGCCTCCATTACTACAGACTCATGCATGTAAGGCAAGTTTCTAGACAAGTTTCAAAAGAAACTTAGATGGCAAAAATTGTAATCTGAAATAAATAAAAAATATAATACAAAAATAACACATAGAGTCTACCATATATAATTCTGGAATAAACTATGAAGAAGGAATATTTGCACGTGATTTCATTTTAATGATATTGTCAGCATATTTTGGTTGCACTTACAGAACAGCAAATTCAAGCAAAACTAAAAGTCACATTTTGCTCTGAATTATGCTTTTCCAAAGCTATGGGAACTGTGTAACAATAGCATGAAGAAATTTCAGCAGAAGCCAGCCTGAACTTTCCAGTCAGACAAGACTCCTCAATTACACTGCAGAGTTACTGTGAAGTTCCTGATATCTAAACTTATTACTGCAAATTGTAGAACACTTCTGATATGATAAATTTCTTCATCATTTATTGTACTAAAAATAAGCAGCCTCCTCTATGCTTTCATTTAATAAGATGAATGATGCATAGTCAAAAAAAATGTCCTGCCTGTATTTCAGCTCACATTCATGTGAGGATTTTTTGCTACAGCATGACAACTTCAATCCATAGCATAGCACTGACTGGTCAGACCATCTAGTCTAATTTCTACTTGTAGAAAAAACACATGCAAATGAAACTTTAAAGTTATTACTTAGTGTTTAAAAAAAAAATCCCAGTTACAAATAAAAGTTTTTTCTCAATTTCTCCTCTACCGTTTAATTAGTCTATTTGCAGTAAAATATTAGTGGGTCATTTCACCATCTAAGTTACCAACAGCTTAGCTATTTTAATGAAAATAGAGAAAAAACGTAATTTTTGCACATTAATAACTTTCCAAAGTTCTGGTTTGAGTATTTCCAATAACAGGCAAAACTTTTAAAATTGAATTCTTTATATATATTTTTTTTTAATACAGTAAAGCAAATATAAGCACAAATGCTAGATTTCTCACAACATGTATTTCATGTACTTCCAGGACTGAAGTCATAATGGAACCTTTGACATGGACATCAATTGAAGATGCTGCCCAGTTTGGGCCAACCACTTTCAGGTACTTAAGTACCTAAACAAAAAAAAAGGATTTATCTACATTGGCTAATTAGTCTGAGTAAGGAGTGTGCTTATGAAGAAAATCTCCTCATTGCCCCAAAGTTGCAGCAGTTCACGCTGCAGAATGGATCCACAGCAGGTGAAGTAGACTCCTCTTGCATTAAATGAAATCAGTTGTGGTGCTCAGCTAGTGTGCCTCACATATGCCACCCACTAAGGTGCTGTAAGCCTAGGACAAGACAGGACAGAGACTGAACTACATCGCCAGAAATGCATATGAGGTGATTATCAGATCCCCAGCAATCACTGAGTCTCTGTACAGATCTGTCTGGGCACACTTCACACTTGGCTCCCTTTGTAGTCAAGAAGACAAATGCCAAACAGAGATCAGGTCTTCCAGATTTCCCATCTCTTTGTATTGGGTAACATGATTTTGGTAGCCATCAGTGGCTAAAAATTCTTCATAGGTGCCTCAGATGAGCCAAATTTACTGCTCTTTGAACAATTAATTCTTTAATTCTTTAATTCTATGGTAGGATTAGCACATGCAATTAGCCTTCTTAGTGCAGGGCTGAATCTCATCCCACTGTTGCAACAAGTGGCTGCTGCTAGAAGGTATTCAGTTGACCAAGACCTCTCAGCAGTGATACTGCATTCAAATTTGCCCATATGGAAAGACATGAATTTGGAGTCAGGCCCATAAACTATGATGACAAGTCCTAAATGATGCTGCAGCACAAGCTCATCAATATCTTTATGGCCTGGAAATGATCTTTTCTCTTTTGTGATGAGCTGAGAATTGCTGTCAAAGGTTTTCTCACTCATTTTTTTCCCTAACACATGCACACAAAGACCAAGAAGTTGAGATGGGAAGAGTTTTAAAGTTAAGAATGCAAAGTAAAAATTGATAGTATAAAATAGAAAAGTCTACCTAGATGTTCCATGGGTCACTGAGATGTTTAGTCATAGGTTCTGAGATATTACACAACAAGAGGAAAAAGAATTGGCATTTACATATGAATGCAAGGCACTATTAGGGTAAACCATAAGAGATAATCCATGTCAGAAGAAGACTTTAGGACACAGTGAAAATGTGAATAACTGCATTAAAGAAGACAGAGAAGAGAAGAGAACAAGGTACAAAACCCAGTATGCAGGAAATGGACAAGTACCAGCATGACCACTCACCCCAACTGCTTATTTTGTGAGGTTAAATAAGGACTTCAGCAAAGCTGAGCCAAAGAAAGATTTGACACACATGCAGTAGTGATCATGGGGATTTTCTATACCTGATCGATTATGCATACTCCATCCTAGTGAAGGCAAGGTGATACTGAACAAGTATTGCTAGTTATGATCTACAGAATATACTTATACAACTGAACCTGCATCACTGCCTATCAGAGCTGAAGAAAACCCATTTTAACATTTCAGAAGAATGGAGCTTTAAGGTGAAATATAAAAAAATAAACACCCTGTGTAAACAGTTGTAACAATTTTTTAATGTTAGGATGGAATCACAACTTAAATATAGATTACATATTAATAAAACCAGATTATTTAATCTATTCTCAATTCTTTTTCTTAATTTTTAAAAAAGTTATGAGCAAAAGCAAACCAAAACTTCTGATAAGAAAATAAATATTTTAAATTTTACAATCAACTTTGCCTAACCCATAGATATTTTTCACATGAAGTCTGTTGTGATTAAGCTAAGTGAGTTTGGATCTAAATTTATATCTCAGCTTTTACAAATATTTCAGATTAATTTCTGTGGAATAAATGAAGAATGACACCTCAATTAGTAATGCTTCCCTTGGCTATTAGGATTCTCTTGGCTTCTTTTAGCAATTAAAGTGGCAGTGGCATATCATTAAGATCTTCAAAGATTCCCTGTGCCTTCTCAGAAGCAATTACTGTGTGAAGCACTGAAAATCAGGCTCATAGCTATAATCTGTTCTCTAAGGATCTTGCAGCAGGATAAACACTTTTGCTTCTTCCTTCCATAGTAATTTTGCATTAACCCATTATCGTTATCCAATCAATCATTAATGTAATTTTAATGTGTCATTTTTCATGAAGTTCAATTTAATTTTTAAAAAGTAACTGATTATAATAAATTGATTTTGCAAAAGTGTGTAATAGTAAAATCATTTAAATGAAGACAGTTATCACATTAGCACTTTCCTCCATGGCAAGATGCTAATATTCATTTAGCACAATGAAATATCAGCATTAAGCACAAAGTAGCATAACAGAAAATACTCACCTGAGACACCTCAGTATAATAACAGTAACACTTTCATACAGCACTAAAAGTGCAGCGTATAACATACATAGGAAATGTTGACCTTAACATATACAAGTGCATGTTCCTTTAGGAATGTTAAAATGAGGACAGGTTTATAAGAATTTAGCAAAATAAGACAATTAGACCTACATGAAGGCCATTTTCTACCCTCTGACAAAATAATCAAAAATTATATACCATTGCTTTTGAACCCAGTTTAATGGTTTCTTAATTATGGGCCAAAATTTGACCAATATTTCTGCAGAAATATAAATCCACTAACTTAGTTTTTCAATTTTCTGTTACTTTATCAGTAGTCTCATTCCAAATGTTGGAAGTCCTTGAAATACTTGGGTTTACTCTGTGCTGGG
Source organism: Chloebia gouldiae (assembly GCA_003676055.1). Classification (NCBI taxonomy): domain Eukaryota; kingdom Metazoa; phylum Chordata; class Aves; order Passeriformes; family Passeridae; genus Chloebia; species Chloebia gouldiae. Next base: position 6,616,859 of record QUSF01000009.1, on the reverse strand, counting down.
ATTTATGAGTTTTATCTTGCAGGAAGGGCTACTCACATACTTGTCTTCAGGGTCTCAGGGTCTTAGATCTTCAGAGTCAGCAGCTGTCTGTGATTTCCTCTTAAAAATAATCTCCTCTTCATAAGTTTTCTTGAAAAGCTCTTATGGTTTCAAAGGAATCATATTAACTTCCTGCTGTAGTTAACTTACAGATCAACCATGCAGTCTTTTCCAGTAGATGAAGTATTATGAAGTATTATTCAATGAAGCATTCTGAAGTTAGCAGCCAGGATATTTTCATAGCAGTTTGTGATATATCCTTCTTCACAATTTTTCACTGAGTTAAGAAAATATGCTGAACACATAGCTTTGTGGTGCTGGGTGTTAGATGACACTTTGGCACACCTTGATGTAAAGTAAGGAGCAGGCATTCCTGGATACGCAGTGGTATTTGCTATGCTGCATACTTCAGGTGTTTTTTTACAAACCCCACTTTTATTCTTCAACAATCCACTGTGTTTGATATTCAAACAAAGCCTATTTCATCAGGCACACAACATATCTTCCATGAGTGGTGAAAACCTTGCATTAATACAGTTTGCTTCAGCACTACAGAGCCAGCTACAGCTACAGTGCTTGTCTTGACCAAACCTGAGATTGTCATGCTAGGTCTAGACTGAACATGGATTGGGAAATGAAACTCTGTAGTTCACACCTCTTTTGTCTTTGAAATCAAATAAACTCAGCTGAAACTCTGAACGCTTCTTTATGCCTTCCTGTCAGAAATTACACTGAAATATTTTGTCCAGTGTCTCAAAAGTATATAGCAGGCAAATACACGGCCACATTGTCCATGCACTGAGCCTGAACAGGAGCCAACTCTAACTCAAAAATGTTGTGAACCTGTCAGTGACCCCAACAGCTCTGTAGTGCAGGTACTGGCATCACTGTGTCAATGCTTGGGTTTTGTGTAGGGTTTTGGCCAACTATTATGTTTCCATATCTCTGCTACCAAGTCACATGACCTCTTCAATTAGAGGAAAAGAAATCTCAAACTCACTTTTGCTTCATAAATAAGTTTCATTATGAGACAATTCCCTTTGGAGATATACACTTTTTTTTCATTTCCTGTATTCCAGACATACCCAATAGCTTACAAGGTACTCTTTGGAAAAGAGCTCCTCAGTGTGGGTAGATGAGAATGAGCTTCTTTGGACAACTTGGGTACTAGAGGCCAGCTAGACTGAGCAAACATTGTTGCATCCCATTTGCCAATAGCAGGACAGACAGGAAAAACTGCACACAATATAAAATCATAGTGAGAGGGAGCAACTAAGTTTTACTTAGACCCAGCTGAGATGAATATACCCAATTCCTGTGATGGGATCATCTTGCAGCAGACTGCTGCACCCCAGAGTGCTTCAACATGTAGCAAGATTTCACAAGGCAACAACTGTGACAAACAGGAATCAGGAATATTTCTGTTATTTGGTGAATCAAGAACACATCTTTACTTTGTGGTAATCATCCCTTTCCTACACATGAGAAGACTGGCTGAGGATTATCTTTTCAGAGAGGAGTTTCAAATGGCACAAAGCTAGTTGAAAAATCTCCCATTTGTATATGGATTGCTGGTCATCTCAAAAAATCTTGGAAGGCTTAATGTTGGCAGGAGGCAATCTCTCAAGAATTTTTAGAAATATTTACTGTCTAAATTTATTTGAGACCGATTAGGAGTAATTGTAATAGAAATGACAAAGATATTAACTACTGTTCTGAGTGCAATACATATAGAGAAAAGTTTACCTTACTCCCTCCAGTGCACTTTTTCTGTTTTTCAATTGCCAGCGTCTTAGCACTGATAAACCAATGTGTCAAGGTACCCCACCCTACTTAGTAGTTGCTTTGAGAAAACTCAGAGAATGCTTATGTAGCCTAAACAACTAAATATTTTGGCTGCTACAGTGAGGCCAATATGATTAAATGATCAGAAAAGAATTGCAAATTGTCTGATGCTATGTAAAGCTTGCAAAATTCAAACAAACTCAGCAGCTTCCATCTGACTTCTCCTATGCTTCCTGGTGTTGACATTCACAAACCAAGAAGCATTCTACCAAAGAACAAGGGAGAACTTTGCTCTTTGAGGCAGTAGCTGAAGTCATTGCTCTGCTACTCTTTTCTAAGAAGAAATGCAACAGCACCAAACAGAAAGCTAGATGGTGCTACTATGCTGACTTTCTGCTTACAACCAGATATGCAACACACAAACTTGGAAAAATGAGTCAAATACTATAAAGGGATCCAGAAGACTTTACATATGTAGATGAAGAAATGCTGCAATTAGGTAAGTATTTGAGTATTTTAATATTTGGCTCAGGAAGTTATGCTATGTGGATAAGAAATAAAAAAGCAAAAATAATCTCTCAGATAATCCGCTCTTGCTTTTGAAAGAGAAAAACATTAAAGAGAAACGTATTTTCAGTAACTGTTCAAAAGTAATATACAAAGTTTTATCTCATAGAATGTAGTACTAACTGAAGAAGTCTATGCTTCATATTACCATATAATAGCAAACATTAGTAAGGATTTTCTAGGATGTTGGAAACATCTTAAGTATTAAGTTGCTAACACTTTCCTTCACTGTGAAGCACTTCTACACATATTCATTTAAGAAAAAATAAAACTGAAGTTTTAAGTTAGCAAAAAATGATTTCTATTTCATCTTTTTACTGTTTGTAAAACAATTTTTTAAATTATTCTGATATATTTGTATGTTTTGGCTCAGAGACTAAGAACTGACACATTTCAAATAATGAAGGCTTATCTGTGACAGGGAACTTGCAGCACTTGCTAAAAGAAATGTGACTGTATTCCTGACATCTTACTTATCTGTACAAGTAACCCAAAGCTGCAAGAGAGTAATTTCAACGTATTCACCATGGATACTTTTCCGAAATAATGAAAGTGGGAGCAGATCTCATCTTCAGATCAAATCCAGATTACACACCTTTAAGTTGTAAAGGTAATTCTGCTTCTCTTCCTGCTCTTCTTTGCCAGGTGACCATGGACAAGCAGCCTGTATGAGCTGGCACCACGCTCATTCTGGCTGACTTCTGTTTCCCGTGGCTCTTCTCAGCTGAGTTATGAGCTCAGAGCAGCAACGACTGCAGTTTACCCAGGTGCAGGCACACACGACAGCCCTACCACTGAGAAGCCAGCAGACCCCAGTGCTATCCTCAGCTTTGTCACCAAATTGCCTGGGACCTTGGTTGATCTCTGTTTATTCCTGTGTTTCATTTCACTCAGCTGCAAACCAGATTATACTCATCTTCCTCTCAAATGATGTGTGACAAGTTTCATATAAAAGAGGTAAAAAATACTTATCTACGTCTTAGAAGACTGCTAATCAGAGCATTTGTCTCATAGATTTCCTTTAGTTCTGAACCTGCAGCAGCAGGAGGAGAAATGTGATTCTTCAGTCTCATTCAGGAACCAGTACCATACTGACTGTTCATAAATGCTCTCTTAAGAACATCTTGGCCAATTTCAAGTGCAAAAACATCTAAAACGTTAGCAGATTCATGGTGATCTTTATATTCTCAAAATACAATTATAAACAAAAAACCACAAAAAGCAAAACCGAAAACATCAACAAGTTTTGGAAGAAAAATGATTTCACACAGATTCCTTACCATTACAGACACTATGTTTTTGAAGTCACCAGAATACTTTATAGATGAGAGACAGAGAGAAAATTCTAAGTGCTTGTAGAATATTTATTCTAAATACAAAGGTTTAAGAAATTAAAGGTATATCATTTCCATATGCAGCATGTCATACCAGAAAGCAGAACAGAACATAAAAGAATGAATTTTGCCCTCAAATCTTGGAAAATATTCAGGGCAAGAGCAAGACTGAAATGTTTTACTTTGTAAGTCAAACCCAAATAGTATCACTTAGTAATATTGTCTTGTTCAGGCTGTTTAATTAGTAAGAATTTCATTTTACTTTATTATGTTTCTTTTTTTTTCTTTTTTTTTTTGGTGTTAAGACCACTGAGCATTACTAATCCTTTAAAGCAAGCTTTAAAAAAAACACCTCAGTATTCCTTTTTTATTTCTATATTGGAAGCAATAGAATAATACCCTTTAGTAACCACTAGGCTATGCTAAGATACAACTCAATCTACTTTTTAAAATAATGCATGATTTAAATGCATGCAGATGTGAAAAGGCACATCAAAAAAATCCCATGCATTAGAAAAGATATTTAGAGTATCCCACATATCTTGAGTCAATTATCCTGTCCAGCTGGGGTTTTCAATCCTAATATAAATAGGAATTAAGAAGATCCAACTGAGCTTTCCTGAAACAAACAGTACCTCCCTAATGCTGCTATTGTAACTCAAGAGAAATGAACATGGTTTTAGCATTTTATAGAGGAAGTTTTTAGCTCAAATTTTACTTCTTTCCTCTGATGATTTATTTTAGTTTCAAGACTGCAACAGAAAAAAAAATATTAGAAATGTTAAAAATCTTTCATATGGATGTTTGCTTTACTAAGTAAAGGAGATTTTAGCAGTATCTAGTACATGCTCATAATTATAGGTAAGGGGAAGGTTACTAAATACTGGGAGAAAGTAAATACAATACAAATTATGAGAAAGGAATCTGAAATATCATGAATTGTCAATAACTGGAATTGTTTGACAAATCCCCATTAATGAGTGATATTTACCTTGTCACTACTCAGACTAGCTGTGAATGCTTTGCCTTGTAATGTATTGACACGATTCAGATAGAAAAGTATGATTATATATCAGTCAAGTTAATTCTCACTTTGAGAGCCTTTCATGCAAAAATAAAAATGTAAAATAAGTAATAAGATTATGTTTACTGTAAGATGTAAAATAGCATACCATTTTTATACATGTAACAGAATACACTGAAAAAAATATTGTTTCCTTGACCAGTTTTTTTTTTTAAAGTCATATTAGTGCAGTAACACTAGAATAACTGTATGAATGTGTCAACATAAAAATAAAACTCTTTTTTGGAGAAGTACAAATGAACTACAATTAAGATTCACAGTGGTGTTGAATCATAAAGTTTTTATTTCTTGCTCTTAGAAAGGCTACAATTCATAATTAAAAATTACAACTTTATAATCTAATTTAAAATATAATCTTCAGTTATGGCTGTGGAAATCAAAGTGAGAACATGATTTGAAGGTGCAGCAGTCCAGAATATTACTTGTGACTTTAGTACAAGACAGTATAATTTGTAGAACTGAACATTCTTGAAGGATAAATGGAAGACAAGTTTTGAAGTCTTCCAGCATATCCCTTCTGTTCATAAGTAAAGTTAGTCTTAAAAAGGAGAAAATTTTCTCAAGAGATAAAATTGAAAACCACCATTAGATTTGGCCTGTGGGCTTTGCCAGCTCTGCAGTACCTGAAATATTTGGGCACAGTTCCCATATCTAAAAAACTGTCTCTTACTGTAATTATCTCAGATAGAGTATTAATCTACTAAAACCCATCCTTCTTCAATTGGCTGTGGGATAAAATTTGAATTCAACTCCAAATAAATTTTGAGACTCTCATCTGAAAACCATTATGTAATGCCAACAGATTGCCTTCTTTTCCTATGAGAGACAATTAATCCTGTATGTTTGTTAACTCTGACATACAGAAAATGTAAGTTGTCTAGTTCAAACATTGGTTAAGGATAAAGCATAAGATACCTTTGAAAAATACAGTGAAGAACTAGAAGTTAGCTGGGTTGAACACTCTAGTCTGTTATAAAGGCTGTAAAATTCAACTTGCTGACATGATGCAATTCCAGGAGAAAGGATGATCACATTCTGTTATCCTTTTATATCTGTTCCTTTTTTACTCTATGTACTCCTGTACTCTATGACCCTACACTTAAATAGATGACAATAGTCTAAAAATATAAAATAAAATAAAATAAAATAAAATAAAATAAAATAAAATAAAATAAAATAAAATAAAATAAAATAAAATAAAAAAAAAAAAAAAATAAACATAGATGAAAATCTCCCTTCCTTTTCACATTTCAGGATAGCAGGAGCTGCCTTTGATATCTCCATTGATTGATTTTATCCTATGGACACCTTCATTATATTTTATGCAAACCCTGCTTTACAGAGAGACTCGAATTTCCACATTCAAGGTTTTCCAGGGAGTTGCAGAGCTGGCACTGTCATAACCCTGCTCAGCAGAGCACAGTTTTTGGCTGAGCAAAGTGACAATGCCTCCACTCCTGCAGCTCCTCCAGAGTGTGGGAACCTTTTCTACCAGATGCTTCCCTCAATTCATCTTCATACGTGTATGATCCTGGGAGGTGGTAATATTTTCCCTTGATAACAGAACAATTGAAATACAAAAAATTTTAGGTTTCAGATATTAATTTTTAGGATATTTAGACTTGAACAGCACAATGAATATTTAAAGCCTCATTTCCACTGACTTCAGCTAATAGCTGAAGGTGTGTGCACCTCTATGAAATCAGATTCCAGTTTATCAAACTGGACACAGGAAAAAAATAACATACTATAACAGTTACTATGGATGGAAACATTTTAGTCTCTTACAAGGAAGTCCTTCTGTGCAGCACAAATGGGGATAAAAGTCAGTTTCCTTCAAGCAACCCTCAACTATTTTAACTGTGAATTATTCCTTTGCCTTTCTGATGATACTGCAAATCATCCATCACATGTTTCCAGTCTCTTCACAAATGCAGATTTCCCTGATAAGACAACATCAGTTCAAAACCAGAGCAGCTTTAATATTTAAACAGGTGGGAATCCCTCTTGAAGAACAGCAAATGACCACTTAATACTTATACTTACACAGGAAGTCAAGAGAAAGCTGCAGGGAGTGCCTGGATGATGGCTCCTCATAACATTAATAGTTCCTGACTGTACACACTAACAATTCTGCTTGCAGGTGTTCTTTTCCCTCTAAATAAATAACCTTTGCCTTCCTCTCACTGCAACTCCCGTGTTTCCTACAGTACCTCATCAATCTCTTCAATGGTTATTGAAGGAATTCTAAAGTTTTTATTTCATTTCACATATATTAATGGTAGAGAGGTCCACACATCCGTTGGTGCCCTAAATTTCCCTAACAAGTGTCTAGGTAATAATCATTATAGCTAATAGCTATAAAGAAAAGGAAATGATGACTGACCCAGAGCATTTTTGGTGAGAAGAACTATAATATCTGCCTGAAGAATAGTCAGAGCAATGACCCGAAGTAAAATGTAGAAGTAAACCACAGTGCCAGGAGATGAGTATTCAAAATCAATCTGAGGAAGTAACCATCAGCAGCAGACAAAAGGGAAAATGGTTGAACTAAATTATTGACAATATTTGATTGGGTTCTTTAATGGTCAGACAAGACTACTGATACAAACCAGTATGGAAAACTGAATTGGGGAGGTGAGGAAGACCCTCTGAAGACCCCCAGAACAGCTCCTTGCCAAGACAGCCTCTTGGGAAACAGAGGAGCATGATGAGAGGAAATACTGGAGCTTTCTCCTTGTTGCTGGATCCAGTTGCACGTTATGCTCTAATTGGGGTTGCAGACAGCATGACCCCAATATTACCAGTGACCTGATCAAAAATGGGAACTTCTAGTCACTGCTTGGGATAGGTGCATGGCAGCACAACACCTCTGATGTGTTTAGGGTGGAAGTTTGAAATTAAACAGGAAGATGAATCTGTTGGATATCATTCTTTGGCAATGTGCTGCAAGTCCGCCTGCCTCCATGGCTGCCTTTAAACAAGCCTGCTGAAGAGGGAGGACAGCAAGCACCGTGCCTCCCTGCACTACTGCAGCAGCTGAATACCTTCCAGCAGCAGGAAACTGAATCCACACTAGTGAGCTGGATCTAGACAAAGATGTGCCACCATCACCAAACCATTTCACCGATGTTTGGTGAGTGCAAATAAATGGGGCAGAAGGTGGGACTCACAGGAGAGTGTCATGCTTTAGTACAAACACTTATTGCTGCTCTTTTCTTCAACTTATTCATGTCATCTGAGTCTTCCTTCTTTCTCCTGCTACATTATCTCATTTCACTTTTGTATTTGCTGCTGTGCTTTAAAGCTTTCTCATCGCAGTTCCAGTCTCCAAGCACAGTAGCTCCAGTCCCTCGTTGACTCCTTGATTGGTTTCCCTCTCTTCCCTCACAGTTCCTGGTCACCAACCACAGGTCTCCATGCAGTAAGTCCTAATTGTCAGGGACTTGTTACAGTCCTAATCATTTGTGTCTAAGTTTCCCAAAACCAAAATGAGGGTATAAGATTTATACCTGGGAAGTTTGAGCCCAACTGATTAACACTTTGACAAAACTTAAGTCAGTTTAGTTGTTTTTTTTTAAATAAAGTATCATACACATGAAATTTTGGCCATTACTGCCTGTGTACAATGGGCAGAATACAAACAGGAGGAAACTAAAAAGAAACCTAGATAGCATGAATAGTACATTGATTCTTTTTGATTGCTTTATAACAAAAGATACAAACTTGCTTATTATCAGCAACACTACCTGCTTTTGCAGGTGGGCTTTATGAATAATCTACTCCACATCGTTTTGGTGTCAGACAGAAAAATACCCTTAAACTAGCATTCATATATAGACTTTTTTCAAGAGAAAGACCATACAGCAGACAGAGAAAGGAAGGAGAGACTATGTGGCAAATGCCACTCTATTCAGGTATATAATTAATCCTATTTTAACAGGAAAATAAGTTTCTCCTAAATATTTTTTGCCAAAGTGACATAAATTGTAACATTCAAAACCGGTATCTAAATGAGACATTACTCTTAAATCTGCATTTCAGATGTATCTTGTCATCTGTCTTTACACATCACTGAACATCTGAAATGAATGTTATTCCTGACTAGTCTAGACTTTTTATATAAAATGAGAATATAACACAATACCATAGTATAGGAAATGTTTTAGACATTTATAATGTTTTACAAACGTTATGATTTTAGATACTTTGTTAAATACTTTTTAGATACTTTGTTAAAACACAGGCACAGTGAGACAAAATAATAAAATAGAGACAACCAGGAAATAGACACTTACCCACAGTGTTTCATATGAGGTGGTTTATCCATTCTCACTGCCAGTTTAATTTTCAGGTCACTGTCTTGGCTGTTTTTGGGAACTATCATTTTATGCAGATCGGGAGACTTTGGGCTATTGGACGTTGGATATAACACAACCTGCAAGTCATGAAAAGAAAAACTTCAGCAAGTCGATTAAAAAAACTGCTCGTAGTCTTTAATGGAAACATCTAAGCAGTGGAGATTCTTGTTGCATCTCCTCCAACATGAAAGATGACAAAAATACATTTCCTAAATCTAATAAACCAGCTGACTCAGTCTCATTGTAACCGACCAATTTCAAAAATTAACTCCTTCCTTCTGTTACAAATGGGAATTTTCATATTATAAGTTAATAAAATTTCCTCCTGTTAATACATTTTGCATTAACTTTTTTTTTTTTTTTTAAGGAACAGTTGGCATTTCAAAAGGGTCATGTACAATTAAATAGGAGCCTAAACTTTTACATTATTCAGTGCTCTGCTGGAAACATCCTTTTGAAGCCATTTGCTGTAGCGTTATGCAACGGATCCGCCCTCAGTACTAGCATTGCTTGAGAGAAGATAACCAAAGCATATGTCTTGTTGCTGTCTCCAATTTTTCATCAATAGTATTAATAAAAGTCAATTTCAGTAAAAAAACACAGAAATTGTAGATAAATTCCAAAGCACCTTTGCTGCAAATGTAATATTATAGATGTAAGATACTATGTTCAATTCACACGTGATGTGACGCAAACCTTTTGTGTAATCCACGGTAATAGACATAAAAACCCTAAAAACATTGAAATTTAAATATTTAATTTTTGAAACATTTATATAAATTTCTTGAAACTTTTATTAACAACTAATTTTAGATTAGTGTAAGTCATAAGCTGTTAAATACTTATTTGCCATCGAAAATTGTATCCATTTATAGCCAGTAAAATTAAAAAATACTGCTTCATCAAATCCTTACCCAAAGTGACATGTTCAGCAGTTAAATGCTGCTGAGAAATAATTTCTTTGAATCTGGACTCTGAAGTATTCTAAAGTATTAGAATTTTTATGCTAAAAATACTCCTTGGGATACTTTCATAACATTCAGTGAGTTCTGAACTACAACTACCATGAATTACCATTATCATTTCAAAAGTATCAACACTCTAAAAAGCATAATTTTTCACATCTTTCATTTCATGAAAAATAAAATGAATCATTATGCTTACCATCAAGTTAATTTCCTACACACAGTACTTGTGTCATATATATAAAACATATTGTCTTTTGTGTTACTATGAAGGTTAAGTTAAGGACTTGACCAAAACTGTCCAAGCAAGTATAAATCTAACAGATGTTATTAAGCTAAAACTATTACAAGTGTCATTCATATCTAATAATCTGAAAGATCGTGTAAGTGGAAGGCCTTCAGTTTCTCATCTCAATATTTTGCAGAAGCACATTCTGTTAATATAAGGAGCTCCAGACAAGCAGAGAAATATGATGCATCACTCCTAATCAAATATGCAACCTTTGTATAACCAGTGGAAGAATCAACCTGTCAGATCTATTGAGTACATTCAGGACCTTTTAAAGTGACAGCAGAAGAATCAGGACATTCTGATTTTATAAAACCAGGTTACTTTTCTTTTCTTTTTGCAAATGCACAGGAACCACTATTTATAACAGAGCTTATTCCTTCTTTTTGGTTTTCAATCTGAGTAAAAGGCATTCTTTAAATAACATTTAAAAACATTAAGAGCATGGCAACCTTTGTGTTCTAATCTATAAAAAGGGAAATTATTTTTAGTTTATTTATCCCTTTAACTGCAAGATTATATAAGCAGAATTAAACATTCCTTGCATTTAATCACTAGGCAGTCACATAGGACTGTAGGTGATGCTAAGAATTGTTTCTTTTCTACAGTCTGCAGTTCTGTTGTTCTGTAACAGCTTATTACAGCTCATGCATCTCAAGTGACACCCTTCTCCTGTCAACTTCCTGAGTTTTTAGAATGCTGATGAAAAGTGTGCACTGTGCTGGCTTTGTATTACATTTTGTCATGCCTTCCAGCTTTAAACAGTGAGAGCTTGAAAGAACTTTGTAATCAAACTTTTTATTACACAAAAACACACACAGAGCATCTGAAAAGCATTAATTCTCTTTGCAATAACCTTCATACCAATATTGCCCTTAAGGACATTGATAACTACTGTGTACCACAGCATCAGGTGACACAAGCTGCAAGCTCCCACGAAATCACTGAAACCAAAACACTGGGCAACTTCTCCTTGAAAAGAAAAGTAAAAAATTGCTGAAATTTCTTTTAAAAGCATTCTCTCCACTATGGAACACTTCAGTGTGAGGTCATTGCCATTGCCCATGGAGAAACTTCCTAAGGTTATTCTGTCTCAGATTTCCTTAAGGATTTAAATCTTCTGGTTGTTTCACAATCTACTGTAAAAAATGAAATGGTATCAACTTAAATGTTTTCTCTGGCAGATATAAGAGTCACCTAGAGGATACCCTCACTGTGGCTAAAACTTTTATAAATTTAATAGAATTCCTACTGAATAATATATTTCTGTACTACATCATTATATTTCTGAAGTTTACTTTATTTTGATTTATTTTATTGTTCATATACCTGTGGATATCACCATGGTAGTTTATTCAGCAAATGCACAGAGCATTATGAGTTTTTAGTATAGGAAAGTGTTTACTATAATTATACTAACAAGTAATCAACATTAAAAAGTATAATGAACTATTAATGACTAGAAAGTTACACCGCAAACATAGCTGCTGTGCATTGCATTGCTTCAACTCATTTAAGGCAAATTAATAGTATCAGAATAGCATGGGTTGAGATAATTCAGTAAATTTAATCATCTCATAATCATTAAAAAATACTTGACCACGTGTTCCAATTATATCGAGCATTACATTTCCTCAGACCACACTGTAACTGAAAAAGTGTCAGGTTCACTTTATGCCTCTCCTCATGTGGATGAAAAATAGACACAGAAATCTTGAATATTGTAGAGCTTTACTTGTAAGTATTTGTGCAAAGTGACATTCTCAAAATATTGTTTCTTAGATGTGAATGACTGAAAATGTTTCTCTCTTGACCTTAAAAGTTGACAGGTATAAGATGCTGAAGCTAATATCACTTGATAGCTAAATGAACCACCATTTTTGTGATTCCATTACTTATTTAGGTCCCTAGCTGGATCCCAATAAAAGAACTTAATTTAGGTACACCTGAGCCAAACAGTCAATCCAGACAAGCAACTACTAATTCTATTTTTGGCCCATTGATCATATCTTCTTTTAAAGGTATGAAAGAAAGGTTGAGTTGTCCAACATACTCTAGAAGCTTGAACAAATAAAAACTGAGGGCATTCTTGCTTTCTCAGAGAAGATAACTGAGAGAAAGATTCAGAGTCAAAAGCACTGTGCTGAAGTATCTCCTACTGGTACTCCCATGTTGAGATAAAGCTTTCAAGCTAACCATTCCTGGCTGCAGTTGTCCTGTTGTCAAAAAAATATGCAGTCTTCAAAAGGAACTCATGAAAGCAAGAAGCAAACAGGCTAGCAAGTTGTAAGCACCTTGAGAAAAATTAAGAGTCAAGATATTCTCTATATTTTCTCCCACCTGACAATTGCAGCTGAGTGTCAGCCAACGTTCTGGAGGCTCCCCAGTCCCCTATGTCCACCAAACCTCATGATATTCAGGAGTTGAACCTAAGTGATGGAGTTACCCACACTTCTGACTCAAGTATTTGAGATGAGAAAGATTTTTCAAGTTGGGATGATCTAAGACACGTTTTGAGATCTCAGACTCTAGGCACCAGACCATGGTAATCATGGTAATTCTGAGCTGACTATGCTGAATTTTGGCTGTCACAAGCAAAAGAGATGAAAGTGAAGAAGATCTGCATCTTAATGCCTTGGCTGAAGAGGCAGGTGATGCTTAGCATGCTATAACAGAAAATCATAATCTTTCCTTCAGTACAGACAGAAGTGTAAAAAAAAAAAAAAGAAAGAAAGATGCAGCCTATCCACAGTCTCCTCTTCATAATGCAGCCTGGGTCATCTTCAGAAAGCCAATCAAACCTCAGCCTAGCCCCATCCCCAGCAATACTACTGATGCATGGGGCTGCCCTGGTGTCTCCCAGTCCTGCCCAGTGCCCTGATACCCCAGGGAGTTGCTCTTGCTTCTGGTATCCAGCTTCCTATCCTTTCTTCAAACTCTATGTCTCCAAGAGGAAAGCTAGAAAATTTTCTGAGACAAAAGTTCTCATGCCTGATGTGCTCTTTCAGAATACAATTGGTGCTATAAATGCTGTTTTTTTGCTGCTGACCAAAAGAGCACTTCCTTTTTTTATCTTATTCCATACATAGAATTAAAAATTTTAACCTTGTATCTTAGGGTCTGGCTAAGTTAGAAACAGTTAAGAAATGAATATACATCACATGGTTTTAATAATAAGCAGCTTTGTGATGTCTGTTTAGAATAAACAACACACTTCTAGTCAGGCAACAAATTCCTGAGCTACAGAAACCAAGCTCTCTAACTCTCATGCTCTATGAGAGACATTTCTACCTCAATTTGTGATTATTTAAAGCTATGATAAACAGTGCCTGACAGATAAGATCACACAATCAGTCAACTGCATTTGTTGAATCTTTCATCATGCAACAGGACTAATTAATACAATAAAAGCATTTTCTTTCATGTTTTAAAACACAGCCATTTGAAAAGATGCCAGTGCAAACAGAGAGGATAGGAAAAATTTAAGTTATGAAACAAGTACCCATTATTATTGGGCACATGCAAATTTATGATGCTGGTCATCCTCTGAACAAATATCATAGAAAAATCTCCTAGTTAAATATGCTGTTTCACTGATTTGAAAGTAGTTGTAGAACAAAAATTATTGAAGCTGGTTTGGGATATGAAATAGATTACTATAGAGAAACCTTTTAATGTTATATTGTTAGTGAACTCTGGCCCCAGCCACATTTATTGGACATCTGGTTTTGAAATAAATGTCTACTGACTCTTCCCAAGATACCTTCTGCCCTAACTTGGAAGTTTGGAGCTGTTCTGTGTTGTCAGCCCCTTTCCCAAAGACTGGCTAATGTAGAAAGCCAAAATCTGCTGTCCAAGTGACAAGAAGCTCTGTTGAATGCCCTAGCAGCAGCCTGACAACCACAGCACTGCACTCACTTTCCCTGAGCATTAAGTCATGACACCCTGCTGCCAGGAGGATGAAGAAAAAGAAGATAAAGAAGAGACTCAAAATTAGAGGTAGAAAATGGAAAAGGAGATGTCTCTCTTGAGAGTAATTCCCTTAGAAAAGTTACCACTTTGGGAACCCCTAAAGAATGGGTTAATAAGAGCTCGATCACTGAGGGGATTTATGAGCTTCCTATGCAAGCTCCATCATCTCACCTATTGAGTGATCTCTTGCTTTTTGGCTATGATTGCATTATAGCTGAAACACCAAGACAAGGCTTTGGGTAACAGATGGCTAAAAAGAAACAAAAAACAAGAGAGAAATTGAATAGGCACACGGTGAGAAAGCTATCTAGAATACTGCTAATGAAAAAGAACTGGGAAGACTTCACAATTTATACAATCAACCTCTGTTGATGGTGCTGGCTGAACACTAACCCTAACAGGCCTTAGCAATTGATGAAAGTAGCCTTTGAGTCCTTCCCAAAGAGCCTCTCCTCCACTTCTAAGAGACACATCAAGGCCTGAATGCCAAGTATCTCAAGCATTTTCAGTAAGAGGCACTCTCAAAGAAGCTACTGAGAACCTCCCTGTTAGAATGGAAACAATACCACTCAGACATCACAGAGTGCTGACAGCAGACTGCTTGGGGGGCAAGAGACAAGGGGGGGAATGGAAGAAAACTCTTGTAATTTTCCAATCTTAAAAGAGAAAGACAGAAAAACTCAGGCCTGAGAAACCTCAGTAATTTCAAAGTGCGATGGAGGAACACAATCCCCAGGACGGCAGCTTTAAATTAGTAGTCACAGAATGAAACTGTCTCTGCTCAGGGGCTCTTTGAATGTGGCACAGAAGACAAACAACATGCCCAGTGCAGTCATCATTCAGAAACCCATCAATCCTATGAGTATAGGTACCTAGACAGTACTGCTATTTTATAATTTTAAATCAAACACAGAATAACAGCACTAAATGAAAAAAAAAATCAAAAAGCATAGCTGCAGAGCTAATTATTGCTGGTTGCAGCTGACTGTGACAAGCAGGCTGTGAGACAATAGTTCTCTTTTAATTGAATAGTCAGAGCAACAAGGCTGAAATATTCTTATATTCAAAAAGTATCAGCGATCAAACAACACCTGCTGCTCTCACATTGTATCCACATGTGTGCTAAGCACGAACAAGGGCTGTCACTTTGAATTACTCACTAGGTCTGAACATCTTTATACACAAAGTACTGAACAAGCAAAAGTGGTGTAAGATCCCTATGTTTCAGAAATCACCAGGCTGATTTTTTCAGAAATAGTTACACCAAACTCTGAAGGCTTCTTTACACTTTCTCAGCTGTTGCATGTACACATGCAAACATCAATTGTGCCTTCTGTATGTACATACAAAAATTATTCAAGTGGCCAGATCAGTATCAGTCACATAAAATCTGTACTACAAATTTCAAAGATATTTGACTAAAGTAAGTTCTTAACATTTCCTCATTATAATAAGTTTAGCTTCAAAGATGCAGCCTGCTTCCCTTTCTAGACGTTAAAGTCAGGGGTTCAATTCACTGTATGTAGAGGTCTGCACAAACAAAGACCACTCCAAAAGCTCATGTTCTGCAGAACCCAAATCAAAATAACATCCTTTCCCCTTTTATGCAGCACACATCTTTGTTTTTAATATCAGTGTAAAACTGAATTTGTATAACTGTACTTCAGTTTGTGTAGAACAGAATAAAGGTTAAGATTTATTTTTCTTTGAAAGAGGTCAGCAGGAAGCCAGAAGAATAGAGGAAGACAGCCATTACTTCCTTTCAGTTAGCCACATCTTAAATGCTTTGAAGGGGAAAGGTGTTAAGTGCAGCCATCAACCCTTCTATCACTTGGTGCTGACCTAGTGGCTTCCACAGCAGAAGTTATAAGGCCCCAGCCTGAGTTTTCAAACATGGAGTATAAAAAGCTGCAAGTATGATCTGTCCTCTCTACTGAAAGCACTGGCCTGCATCCCTTCTGCTCCCCATTGAGCTAATTACTTCTGGAAATACGCGGTGTCTTCTCTGCAAATGAGGGGCCTGCTGATATCAGGGTCTACATCTTAAGCTCCTAAGTTAGAGAAATCACCATTCACTGACACGTTCCATGGAAATACCTTCTCCTCTACAGTACTGGGGACACCTTTGCTGGCTCCACATTTCATACCATAGGTCTCTTTTCATAAAAAACTGACCCCTTGGTGGCAGAAGAAACCTTTTGTGATCGAAGTTCAAAATTCAAATAATGTAACTTGATGCTGCCTTCTATTTTTAATTATTGATTAAACACAATAAAACCTTCAGGATAACTGCAAGGTATTGGAAATGCAAGCTTCAGTAGAAAAGTGCTATCAGGTCAAGACACACACTTTTAAGAAAGTACTTGACAGATGAAAATTAATGTCCACAGTAAGCCTACCTCAGGAGGGGCAGGTTTGAGTTGAATTTCTAAGTACAGGAAAAATACCAGTAGGAAGTATCTTCAGACCTTTTCCAAGGATAAGAACCCTAGCTGGATGAGACGGACTTTTGCAAGTCATTGCATTGTAATGACCATGCATAAAGCTGCCAAACTTTATAACAATTAAGCTTATCCAGTGGGATCCCACATCTTTTCAAATGCTACTTGAATCTGAATCTCTCAGACCTGAAAACAAAGACATCACCAACAAAAGAAGAGCTTGTAAGCTAAAATGTGTACCACAACAGTACATAGAACTGCAAATTATTTTGTAAAAATTCTGTCAAATTTTCTCCCAATTTCCTCTGAAACTAGCAACCACCACTCACAAATACTCTGGTTAAACCAGAAGTTGGAAAATTTCTTTTTCTCCTAAATTAAGGATCTAACCCAATGAGCTGGAAGTTGTCTGTCAGCAACTACAGGTTTTACCAGACCTGGGAAGTGCAGAAGAACAGGTACCCAAATAGGCTACTGCACAGCCAACATGCCCTTTTTGTGTTATTTTTCACTGCTAAGGACATGTGCAGTAGGAGGTTTGTCTTTTACTGACTTATCTTTCTCAGAAGATATACTTTGGCAAAGATGTGGGTATTTTCAGTAAATCAGGAGTATATTATAAAATAGAAAAGCAGTATCCAGGCATCTCTTGGATACTCCTATTTGTTATTCCAAATCTCAGCACATGCTTTAATGTAAAGGGGTAGAAAGGTGATGGCCTTTATCCTTTTTTCACAAGAGGGAAAAAAAACCAGCAAAAAGAAATTATTTTAATAGGCTTATTCTGGTACAAACTGCCAATCTCAGAGCATCTGATAAAAGCAAACAGACTCCCTCCCAAGGAATACCAGGAAAGTAAAAATCAGAAACAGAAGATTGTCCTTCCCTATCTCATCTTTTATAGATCTTGCTTTGTCTCTGGGAAAGCTGGGTCAGATTCCAACAACAGGGCACTGAAGTCACTATCCCCTCTCAATTACCTGTTTTCTTTCTCTTTCCCCTTATCCCTCCCAAGCAAGACACTTTCTTTAAACTGGTTTGACCAGCTGACAAACACAGATGTGTCAGAAGGCAGCCAGGAGTGTGCAGGGAAAAGAAAGAGTAAAATACCCACAAACCAATCATCCATGGCCACAGGACACAAGTAAGGAAAAAGCTGTATTTTACATTTGAAATGTATTTATTCTTTAAAATTAAATTTGAAATATTTTTAACTTCCTGCCCTAGAAACTTAGACAAGCTGCAGCATAAGAAAGCCAACCAAGGCTGGTATCTGAACTTTGGCTATTTGAGGTTGCAGACAGAGAGGATTTTGTTAAAACTTCTGATACTTAACCTCTTTATATTGATTATTCTTCTTTTCTTCTCTGACTCCTTGGCAATGAGTATGCTGGCTACTGTTCACAATGGCCACATAGTCCCTCCTCCACTGTCCTTCACCATGGCACTTGACTTCCCTTTTGCGTCTTTGAAAGGACTGAGTGAGGAGGGACAGAGACAAAACTTCTCTGTGTTTAGCAACACCATGCAGTTCTTGCAATTTCACCCTTTCAGTGTCTCTTTTATTGTTCTGAATCCTGAGCTGGTTTGCTCAGCTGCATGCCTGTGGTGCCTTTGTGCCCGTCACACTGCCCGCCTGGCTCTTTCCAAGGTGTTCCCCCCGTGGGAACCTTCCCCATGCAGATCCCACCTGCACCTTGACCAAGTGACCTTGGAAGCCCCTAAAAGGGATATGAGGTGAGGCAAGAAGTAATCCCCAAGATACAGTCCTGACCTTAACAAGTGACACAATGCATGGGACAACGTGTCTTTGCGTAACCACACCTGCTCAGAGGACACAAAGTGCAGAAGGGCCCTGCTCTTTCCAACAAATTGTGCTTGATTGAATGAGAAACAGCCAGGACTCTGATTGTAGAACTAAACATTAAAATGTGAGCTATCTTCCATATGCTACTTGTCAGAGGGGAAAATTTCAACAGGAGAAGAGGGGGAGATTTACAGAGCCTCTAGGACTCGTTCACCCTACCCTCTTCTTTCTATGATACATTACACTATCCAGCTCTTGATTTTGGTCTAAGAAGGATAAATTTACAGAATTTGCAGATTAGTCTGAGTTGGAAGGGACCCAGAAGTATCCAGCTATTAAGTGGATGGCTCATATGATTGAACTCATGACCTTGGCATTATTAGCACCGTCCTCTGACTAACAGAGCTGGTATCAGATTGTCCTGCCAAGATAGGGAAAACACAAGAAATGAAGAAAAAGCTCATGGAGTACAAGAAAAAGCTCTTACTTTACTCTCACATATTATCCCTCACTCCTCTCCCATTCTGCTCCATCCTTCTACCACCTAATTAGTTCCTTTTCTTTCCCCCATTGTTTGATGTATTTATTACATGCCAAGTCTTACCTCTTTCCCTTTCACTCCTAATTTGAATAGTTAAAAGCATTGATATGTCACGTAGAAATCAATGTTTTAAACAAGACAAAGAGAACTACCATGGATGCCTGATGTAAGTTTCTGAAAAGTAATTGAAGTCAACCTACCACATTTTGAACACTGGTAAAAGTCACACTTATATAAAAAAAGCACTATTTGGTAGAGTCACAGCAGGACAGGCTGGTAATGAAAGCCTTATACCATTTTATGGCACATTTTATCAATATTCACACTTCTACCGATCACTTCTCACATATTTTTCTTCTGTGCACATAATACTCACTCTTCCCAGTTCTTTATCTTCAAGTGCCAGCACCCCGGTGCTTTCTGTAAAGAGTTTTACTTTGACAACAGGCCGAGGGTGAGTAGTGGTGAAATCCCCTTGGGTCCCCCATCTGCAATAAAAAAAACCAACAAATTTTAACTGGGGCTGAGCACAGGCCTGAGAGTGATAGGACTGTAATCTTTCCTGCAGAATATTTATCAATGTGCTCTTAGAACTTAAATTTTCAAGCTTCAGGAGGAGGATGGTGGGAAAAAAAAGAAGGTACATTTTTGAACATCCAAGATCAAATATCTACATAGAAAAAATGGCTTTTCTCTGCAATAAAACAAATCAGGGCTTTTCTGTATGACTTTTGTCATAAAATATCAATCCAAATATTTTTAATGACAAAACTCTAAGAACAGAAATCACACCTTCAGAGAGAAAAAAGAACCAAGTAAGAAGGCAAATAGAGATCTATTTTCTATGAAACATATTCACTATCTTCTGCATACCAGTGAAATTAATTTAGCAAAGAACCACGTTACAATTCACTTCAGGCAACCGCACCATGAATAAATTTGGAAACTTAGCAGAGAAAATCTTATTTTTTATATTATATATATTTTACAACTTAGAATGTAGGAAACATGTAAACACAAATGCAAATAATAGGAAAAAATATTATCCAAGTCACTACAACTCTGCAAAATAATTACTGCCACAAGGCTCCACGCTTTTAGAGAACCTTAATTAGTCAGACAGACTTCCAGTTGTTAATCTCTTATCTCAGTTAATACACTTGGTTTGCCAGCCTTCCCCCCTCCCCCACCCTGTGTGCCAGTGGTACAAAAAACTAAAGTTATACAAATTGGGTTGCAACTTCCTTCAATGCTCTATTCCATTATCCTGGACAACCACATGGAGCTCATTGCATTAACTCATTAAACTGATTGTGATTACACTAGTAGGTACAAACAAAATGCAAAAAGCAAGCACAGCTCCAGTTTCTCCTTCTTTTGTCCACTGTGTGAGATATTACAGTTATCAGAAACTAATAAAATAAAGAAAACAGATGATCTTAAGATAATGCTCTATAAAAGGCTGTATTACACAAGCCAAAATCTTAGGCCCTCATTTAGGAAAAGCAGTAATTTTCATCTACATTCAAGAATACTCAATCTCTCCAGTACTGCAGTAGAGTAGCAATTTTCCAGCAAAGTGATCTATTAGGCTAAAGGAAATGCTTCAACTAGCATGAGTTACAGACATCAAGACCAAGTCTAGAAAGTAATATTCAATCAAACCAAAAAGATTTAAGGAAGCAGCAGTTCTGTATAAACCAACCCTACAGGTGGCTGAACATGCCTGAGTCTGAAAGTGAGGTTCACCACCAATTAACTGAATCTTGCACTAAATTCTGTCTTCTTCATTCTGACTAGGTTAGATAGATGCTTACTCTGTCTGTGGTGTGCATAGCTTTAGTCTCAGCAAAGTGGTAATTGAAACAGGAACTCTGACAAATTGGCTTCCCGAGTGAGAGAAAACCTGCTTATGATCTGATGATAGATGCTGCACCTGCAGAATAAGACAATGCCTAGCACTACTGCTTTTCCCACCAGTGGGGGTGCCAGGCGTAAGTTTTGTCACAATACAGAACTGAAATCTCCAAGGAGAAAGTGCCTTTATAAAAGATGAGATAGTTGTATCTTCAGTTTAGCCTCCAAATCCCAGTATTCAGGAAGCATGCTGCCTTGAATTTGGACACACAATATAAGCACTTTGATAGCTGCATCCTCTCTCTCAGCTGTCAGGTTTGCTCCTGAGCTTCCAGAGGCATTAAACTGTGAATGCCATATTGCACAGGACCACACAAGAAAACCCAAGAGAGACTCTGATTAAAATAAAAAAAAACAAAACAAACCCAAACCCTCTCTGCAAAGGTCTAGTGCCAACATCAATTCATAGAGAAGAGAAGAAAGAAAGAAGAGAAGAGAAGAGAAAGAGAAGAGAAGAGAAGAGAAAGAAGAGGAGAGGAGAAGAGAAGAGAAGAAGAGAAGAGAAAAGAGAAGAGAAGAGAAGA